>VYXF01012264.1:337525-359225 GCA_013397295.1 Polioptila caerulea
GGCAGGATGCCGGCACCCCCGGGACCCGCCGCCCCCCGAGTAGTATGTAGGGCTCCCGACGCAGGAGGGCTGCCCGTGCCGAGCGGCGCTGGGAGCCGTCGGGCCGGGGCGGCGGCGAGCGCGCCCACTCGGCTGCCGAGCGCAGCGGGGCCGCTCNTAATCGAGGAACCCAAATACAGCTTGATTTTCAGGGGAAAAAAAATAACAACAAGGAGAAACCGTTTCCTTTTGGTTCTGGGTGGCCTCTCCGTTACGACTGACGTTTCCCCTCGCCCTGCCGAGGGGAGCGCGGGTCGTGGCCGCCCCGAGCCTCTCTCCTTCTCCCACCGGGGCAGTCCAGAGCTCCGCGTAGGGCCAGTGAAGCGCCTGGGCCAGGCAGGACTGCTCAGACATCGCTTCGCCGCCGCGCCCTTTGCGCGCCTACGCAGCGCCACTGCCCCGGCTCTTCTTGAAAAGAGGCATGAAAAAACGCGTTGGGGAGGAAGAGGAGAAGAGAGGAGAGGACTCTGCCTGCAGACGCCGCCGCTTTTACGTAAAGATATGAACAGCAGGAGCTGCAGTCGGGTGACGGCGTTGCAGCGGCTGCTGAGGCTCTCCGGAGCTGCCTTTGTCAATAGAAAACGATCACGTACAGCGGGAAATATCAGAAGCCGCGCGAATAAGCAGCGCTGTCCTGAGCAGAGCGCTCCGCTCTGGTTTGTATTAGCGATTATTGTGCTGTCATTAAGGAATGCAGGGGTGGAAGGATTTGCTTCGGGACTCGAAACACACGCGGTTCAAGAGGGAAGCAAAACGCAGCAGCCTGTGTGCCGCACAAAAAGCTGAGATAACGCTGAACAAACCTTGAGAGAGGCTAAGGGGGAGCCAGGGGAGGCCGTCCCTCCTACCTCTCAAGTGGAGCTCAGTCCTGGGGTTCGCTCCTGCCCCGCTCCCTTCAGACCCTCCTGCTCTCCAGCACCTCGCGGCGCCGAGCGGTGCGTGATGCAATTCCCAGCGTGGGATTCCTCACCTGCTGCCAGCTGATCGCTCGGAAGGCGCACGTGAGGCTGCAGGCTCTTCTGGCAGCGTTTCCTTGTCCTCTCCCCTTTTCTTGCATGTCTGAGTTACCTGGCATGCTAGGTGCTGCCATGGTGAAACCTGGAGCGGTTCCTGGAGTGCTCCGGGACCGGAGCGCTGCCATCACCTCTGCCGCGGCCGCTGCCCGCACTCCCGCCGGCGGGCACGGAGGAACATGGTTAATTTTTCCTCCCATTATCAATAAGCTTAGCTTATTGCTTACTATTTGCTATTTATCTCTATACGTTAATTTATGTAAATTCAGCAGTGGCATCGAATTGTTGAGTAATCCCTTTCCCAAGGTCTTTTCCTGAAAGAACCTCTCTGATCCTGCGGCTAAAAAGTTATCATGGACAATAAGCACTTCCACCTCAGCCTCAGTTAGTCAAGGACAGATGAGTCCATATGACACCCCTTCCCGCAACACAGACTTGCTCATCTCAAAACGAGGGGCTTGCATATTTTGCGTTGGAGTCGCGGTGACCGAGTCTGCCTAAGTCGAGACGTTTTGGTGTCTCGGGGCTCCGCATGTGAAAACAGGGAGAAAGAGACAGAGGGTGATGGAGCAGGGTCCCCGTTCCTAGACCAGTTTTGGCTTTGCTCTTTCCGTAGGGATTCCCTGGGTATTTCTGAAGTTCAGTATCTGCATAACGGACAGGGAAAGATGTTCCCCAGGAGCAGTTTATGCGACTGTTCACAGTTTACGCGTGTTCAGTCCCATTTACTACAAATTGGAGCATCTTTCCAACCTGGGTGAGAGGGACTAGAAAGAGAGAACTGAAAGACTGGATTGAGAACTTCAAACTGTGATTTTCGATGTGGTCCCTGTGAATATGAACACATTCGCGTTTTCAGTCATGGCCACCTGAAAGCTCGGTCAGGGTCAGCATACCACCCTCGCGGGAATGATCTTGTGCCTTAGACGAAGGGAGTTCCGTTGCAAAAACTCTGATTTGTTCAATCACTTCCCCATATAGAACGAGTTCCTTGCGTGCTCGACTCTTCATCGTTGCTTCAGCCCGATTTAGAAAACAAAAAACCCCCAACCCCTCAGTCCCAAGCAGCCCATCACACAAACTGGTCGATAAATGCATTTACACTCCGGTTCTGGCCGCGACAGTGCGACTGGGGCAGAGGGGCACCCCGGCAGAGCGCAGGCTGCGCTCTACGGCCGCGGACGAGCCCCGTACCGGAGCCAGCCCCGCTCCGCAGCTCGCCCGGCTCGGGGCCCCGGCGGCTCCGAGGGAGAGTTAACAGCAGGACAGGCAGGAGAGAGCCGGCCTGCCCCGCTGCGGTTCCGCACCTTCCCAGCGGAGGCTCCCGGCGTGCAGAGCCCCGGCCAGCGGTGCCGGACCCCGGTGCTGCCCCGGCCACGGCGCCAGCATCTGCCGGGACAGACATCGAGCTCAGATTCTTAAGTACCAGCAGCACATGAGCTCACGGGTCTTAATTTTTATAAGTGTCAAGGAATAACCCCACTGCTCATAAACGTCGGGGCGGACCGAGTACATTGAAGGTTTTGTACACGAAGGTTGTAAGATTACTCCGGGGGCCAATGCAACCCGTTAAAGCGGCACCCAAGCCCCGTTTTCCTCCGCTGCCACAGCTGGTGAAGGAAAGATGCGGGTCCCTCCGGCAGGCTCCCTCTCCCGCCGCAGAGCACACGGAGGGCAGGGTTCCTGCCGGAGCTAGCCCCCAGCCACCAGCGCACACAGAGCCTGCAGCGCCTTCAGAATTTCGTTGCTGACACCTTTTATGCTAGAGAATCTTTTCCCTGGCTTTTACGGGAAGCAGGAGTTGCAGTCAAAAAATGCTAAGAAAAATTGTGGTTAATTAGTAAAATGATACTTTTAAACAAGACATTAATGAGATATATTAAGTCATTGATAAGATATTAAAATGCTACTGTTAAATGGGAAAAAACAGGTGGGAAGTTTTTGAATTTTCAAGCTCAATTCCATAAAGAAGATAGAGAAACATTGCACGTTATCATTTTGCTGGCATCTCTGCTGACAGAGCAGGAGGTATAGAGGGCAAAACATGATACGGATGAAGAGGAATTTTCAGGGTAACGTTTTGTTTTCTTGTGGCGGGTGAAAGACATACAGAACAGTTGCTATTGGTGCTTAAATAGAGTTTTCAGCACTGAGAGATAAGGAGCTGAAAACATCGTATCCTCGAGCAAGAACGTGTGCTTCTAAAATATAATTACATAGGAAAAAATGGCATTTTAATTTCAATTACAATTATTCTACGACAGGCAGATGTGAACTGCTAAAATGTTTATAATGTAGCTCAACCATAAAAAAAGAGATGTTGAAGAAATATCTGTCACTCATAAGATTTGATTGGCATGCTGTATTAATTACAAGACTTTCACCTCTGAGACTGCGGTTCCAATACTGACAGTGTCCAGGAGAAAAAAAAAGAAAGTTTGTTTATATATTCTAAAATCATAGAGAATCAAGTAGGCATCTAAAGGAAAAAAAAAAAGAAAAAAAAAAAAAAGAAAAAATTATTAATTTCACTATAGTGAAACCCTTAAAAAGGAGCATCTACTAGCACCTACATTTTGATCACCATCCTACAACGCTAAACTGGAATATTTACAGTTACTACCACATGCATAAATTGGAATGAAGTGAAAGGTGTTACCCAGATTTCTCTCACATGACACACCGAGACCTGCATGTCTCCAGCAGGTGGAGGCAGGAACGCTGCTCTTTGTTAGTGAATTAACAGAAATAAAATAATCAGCAAGGGGAAACCAGTTCCAGTAGCACTAATCCAAGGTGCTCAAAATCCACCACTTAGCTTTAGAGAGCTTATAAGAGCAGTTTAAAAGGACAGGATCTTAAACCATCCTTTGTTTTCATTCCTAGTGGCTAAATCATAGGGTTCTTTCTGGTCACATTTTGTAAGATTTCTTTGCAGCCAGAAAAAGAATTTTCTTAGCCTTGAAGCGCTACTCAGGATGTGTGTGTGCAGGGAAAAGCCAGACTTCTCTCCACTGAGCATCCCAGTGGATTCTGCACAGACTGAGCGGAGACACCCCTGAGCACGGAGCCAGAACCAACATTAACACCTGCATTTCCAGGGCAGGCTTCAGCAGGGACCCCGTCCCCTGCAGCCATGGGCACCTCCCAGCCCAGCCCAGCCAGCAGCAGGGAGACACCAGGGCCTTCTGCCTCCAGAGCAGGGGAGAGCACACACTGCTCTGCCAGCCTCTGCCAGCACCCAGCGGCTGCGGCAGAGGAGAGCCGAGCTCCCAGCTCAGGGGGCAGCATTCCGACTCTCTCCATACGGATGGAAACAAAGGGAGGGTAAGCCATTTATTTAGAGCCTGAAGACCTTCAGTCGAAGAACCTCTTTGGCCCTGAAGCTTCCACCAAGTGTTAGGGCACCGTCTTGCACAGAGCAGAGCAGAACGAGCCAGCGCTTCCAAGCAGAAGTGCCAAGGTGCCGGGATGGCGGCAGCACGGGCAGTCCGAGCCCTGCAGCCACCCCCTCCCCCTGCCCGTGCTGGGGCCGCAGCCCTGTCACCAGGACAGGTCACATCAGCTGCCTGGTGAGGAATCCTGAGTGAGATCTCAAGGGATCCGCATCACCTGTGCTCTGATTTAGGTAAATGAAGACAATCAGTTTGCGAAGAACAAAGGTGTGTTTACAGAAAAAACCGCCAACATTTGAAGCATCATCTCAATGTAAGAAACAGCCCCCATGTCAAAATGGGAGTGGTAATAAATAAATCTGCACTAGGGCAATATTTTGAACCATAACCCCCATTTTAGTCTGTTCTACATGTTCTATGGCTAGGCATTTTATGTGATTTGGATACAACTCCACTGGTACATTAAAGTTTATTGGCCTTGAAAACAATGGCAGCATCACTACTGATAGAAGACTTGGTGCTACACTGTCAGTGCATATTTTATTTGATCTCAGTCTTAAATAAAACTCAGACCTTTGGACTCCATACTGAGTTGGACTTTAGCCTTTTCCTGTAATTATCTTGTGTCTTGTTAACATTTTATGAGCACATCTGCTTAAATAAACTTACTTGATGTGCATTTGTTTTGGCTGTAGCCTTCTTCACAGGATAGACGTGCTTTTCTCTTTGTCTTTTAAAAGAAATCAAAATAAAGGGAACAATGGGACTGCAAGGGAAATAAATTTAAATATAGTGTTTGTTTCATTTAACAACAATACAATAGAGTTGAAATCAACTGACAACGTAATTTATGAGGATTTAATATTTATTGTTAAATGTAGAACATTTAGGTAATTGTAACTCAAAAGCGTTGCTTTGTTTGCGAGTTGCATTGACTGATTGACAGTGGAGCACTTACAGGCACAATGTGTTAGTAGGAATGGACTGTAGAAAAGGCTGGAGTTTTAAATCTTTTTAAAACTACACTTTTATGCTTTTTATTCACCTTCTCAATACTTTTGGAGGAACAGAACATTTTCATATTTTTTCCCTGTTTGCATGAAAAGATGTTACTCATTTGTTTCTGTCTCTATATGGTCACAGCACATGGAGAAATGGCACGGGAAGGATGCCTGCTCCCAGGACCAAGACAAGGTCCAAGTTCCACCTGGCACAGGCTCACTGGGACACTGGGCAAACGCTCTCCTTGGTTTTGCTGAGCTCTCACCTGGGCACACCCATCCCAATACCAGAGCTCCAGCGCTGGCCAAGGCAGAGCAGCCAGCATGGGACAGCCCTGGGTGGGGGGCCAGTCCTGCCCAAGCAGCACAATTCTGAGGAGCCACCAGGTCAGTTGGTAACTGTCCTGCTCCAAAACCAGAGGCTGTTGTGAGCACTTGACTTGAGGTTTTTTTCATTTCTCCTGGTTAGCAAACTATTTTCCCCCAAAACACAGATATAAACTATCTTACACCAAGCCAGCACACATTCTAGAACGTGCCTTGGGTAAAATGTAGTTGTTCCAGCATCCATTGCAGCAGAGTTTGCTGAGCATACACCGCCTCAACAGCTCGGGGAACTGCGTGGCCCATGCTGAGAGAAGGCAGCCTTCCACTCACCAGGCACAGCCTGTTCAGACCAGAGGGCCTCAGAACAGGCTTGTGCCAGCCCACTGCAGAGCTGGAACATCACCTCCCGTGTACCTCCTGCTACTGCTGACCAGTAGGCAGCGTCTCAGGGGAAGCCCCGGACAAAGGGTGATGGCACCAGTGCTGCACCTCTCTGAACCTGCTGCCCAGCTAACAACATTCCCTTGGGCATGCTGAGGATAACTCCTGCCCAGCTGAATAACTTTTCTGGACTCACAGAAGAGGAAGGAATATTTCAGTGCTCAAACCCCTACAACCATCCTTCCCAGATTACTCTCAACTTCCCCAAAAAAATAATACAACTATCCTCTCTCCCTTCCACTATATACATCCCTCAAGATAAACTGCCTCCAGCTTGTTACTTTTCCCAAAGTCTCTGTTTTCCACTGGGTATTGTGCTGGAAGAGCTACACATAATTATTCCCTGTATTACCTTCAAAGCATCAGGAACTAAATGAATTTTTTTTCTTAATCGAGTTAAGTCAAGCGCTAAACCTGCACCGTGGGAGAGATGCTGCAACCCTCAAACCTTTCCTTTCTCGCTTGGCTCCATCTACTGCTGCCGCCGCAGATTGCACACGGCTGAGGCACCGGCACTGCTCTGCTTGCCACCAAGAATCGTTTAAAGGCTAATTCTTCAAGAGATTAGGAAAAAATCTGCTACGAAGGAAAAGACAAGTGCTTGTGTGTGTTTACCCCGCGGGGTTTTTACATCAGAAGTGTGAAGTAGGATAATCCACTGGAAAGTGAGCTGCTTCTCGCTGAAAAGCATTTTGGAGCCAGCCTAATAACCCACTATGAGACCACACATCAAAATTGTATTTATTTAGGGAGCTAATTGAAACGGAGCCTGTAAGGAGGAGCCGACATCAGAAGCGGGGTGCAGCGGAGATGAGAGGGCGGGCGGTGCTCGTGGGCAGGGAGGCCGGGGCTGGTAGCCCTCACCCAGGCAGCGTGCCCGCTGGGTGCGGTGGGCTGCCACCGGGAGCTGGCTTGTCAGGGGAAGGCTTGTTTGCTCAAGCCTCTGGGTAATTTCCCCGAGCAGCGATACAGGTCTGCTTCCACCCGTGCTGGCACCCCGTCTGCTCCTGCTTCTCCCGAGCGCGTTCTCTGTGCCAAGAACGCGGCTGCAGAGCCACACTGTGCCCCCTCCCAGCACCGCCGAGCAGGGGGGCGATGGCGTTTCACATTTGGCTTGACTGAATAAATGATTGGGATTGTTTGATTGCCATTTTTTGGTCTGTGCTGGAGGACATTGTAAGATTTTTTTTTTTTTTACCAAAGGTAAAAAAAGGGACGTCAGATTGGAAAAGTCTGTCATCATATTGTTGCATCATAACTGCAACAAGCATTTTCAGGCAAAATGCTGAAATTCTTATTCAGCAAAAAGCTTTAAATAAGATTCTTAAAATCCACTCGGGTGGCTTAAAACCACTAATGTCAATAAATAAAGTTTGAGTTCCTCCTGCCTTCAGAGCAGCACAAGGGGCTGCACCTCTGGCTGTGAGTGCAAGGACTGGAATCTCAGGGCAGGGAATCTTACTGATGGCTCCTGGGGTGGCTAAAGGTTCTAAAGGATGTATTGAATACCACAATACCTGTGACAAAACCCCAGTACATACATAGGAGGGCCATAGCCACATTTGAGAAAAGATTGAGTAGAAGTGCCATGAGACAAACAGCTGCATTTTGCCTTTTATTTTCACTTTGGAACAGCATTTTGAGGCCCATATTTTGGAGAATTTAGTTTAAAAGCTTTGAAGTGAAGCAGCCAATGTCAACCAGTTCCCTCCACTATGGTCCCCTCCTCCCAGCATGGGGCAGATGGTCCAAGGTAAAACTTGTTCTACTTATGTTAAACTGATAGTGCAAGTAGACAAGTCTTTTCCCTTTTGCTTTAAATGAATCCTTGCCACTTAAGTTCATGTTTATTTTTATAATATGGACTCTCTGTCATTTATTGCTCCCAAAGCGACTCCAAATACCGCGCTGGTTATGAGTGAACCTGGGAATATACTTCTGAATTGCTTGTGATTTATCCTGGTTCTGATGCACATAATAACACAGCTCTTCTGAAGCCTCTTCAAGGCTATTAATTATTAATTTCTGTACTTCCTGTTGCAGCACGTGACAGTTACTGTGGCTGTGGGCAGGAGTCACTGTCTCTGTGTTCCTCAGTAACAGAACTGTCACTGGGAATTTCATATTTCCACCTAACTGCTGAATGGCTTTGGAAGAACTTTAACCTGTCCCCAGCCAGCGAATACATGCCATTTAAAACAAGATCCTTTGCAGCATCAGGCTGCTGGGGAATGCAGAGGCCAAGGGGGAAGGGGAGACCAACAGCAACGGTGAAGAAAAACACTGGGGCCCGATGGGCAGCATGCTCTGCAAACGGGCAGCATGCTGTCACCTCCTGCACGGCCTGGGACCTCACTACACCTCTGACTAAAGGTATTACAAGAAGAGGATGGCCCCACATACAAGCAATTTCTCGTTCCTTAGTGCCAGCTGCCAACAGCTTCATCTTCATGTAACTCCTTGGAGAAGCCAACGGATCCAAACAGGTAACAGAGTCTGAGTGTGTCCGTGTGCCCACCTGTGCTGGTGGGATCTCCCACAGCTCTGGACAAGCCGTGCCACCAGAGAGCCCTGGTCCCCCCAGCAGCACAGAGCCCTTGCTGGGGCAGGGCCTGCATTGCCCCACGTGCTAAAACAGATCTGTGCCTCTGTCCTGCTCTGCCTCGTGCAGCCAGATTCCCTTGGGAGAGGCAGAGATTGTCCCACCCTGGACGTGCATTCTGCCAGGCGCTGTGTGGGGCTGGACCCCTGCACCAAGGGTGCTGCACAAGTGGGTCCATGCACAGGACCTTCAGCAGTGACCAGAGGAGAGCCTGCCCTCCCCCCTTCCTCCTCAGTTACTAAATCTGTTTAAACTAGGGGAGAGGGGTGAGGAAGTGAGACCTTTTGGAGAAGTCACATAGAGTTTGTTTTCCTTGGGGGTTTATATCAACACTGGTCTTGACATTTTGCCTCTTATTATGTGTGGCTCTTTAAAAGGTGAAATAATATTTTCTTTTGCTTGAGAAAAGGACAAAGTTCAGACAAGGAGCTCAACCCCAAATAATTTTCTTCTTTCCCAACAGTTTACACATTGTCTATGCTGTGGTTCTGCATAAAGCACTGCTCTGCAAACAGGAGAGGGGCAGGGACACGCAGCTGCCCCTACCCAGGACAGCCCACCTGTCCCTGGCACCCTGCATTGTTCCATGGGCAGGGGACACACCACAAGCCTTCCCCAGAATGCAGGTGACCGACTCCAACAGGTCTCAGAGTGCCTGCCTGCGGACCCTGGTCCCAGCTGGCAGAAGCCCAGGGCCAGCACTGGCCACCGTGTGCACCCTGCCCAGCAGGAGCCTCCTCTGCCTCTGCCAGCCCTGGCCCCTGCCCCGTGTCTGGCAGGGGAGCAGCAGCAGCCTCCTGACAGAGAAGAGCCAGGCATGAAATTCCTGCTCCGGAGCAGGAGTCCCAGGATCAGGAAGGAGCCTACCTCACCCATATTGATGTTTAATTAGAGTCAACCTAACTCCTCTGGGTCCTTCTAAATCCACTGGAAACTCCTCAATGCTGGTGCTTGGGAAATAATGTGTTTTCTACTTGGAAGACTGGGGTTGATTCTTAGTAGTGTAAAGTTGTTCATTTTCGGATTAGACAGAGTTTGCCACTTCTACTGCCCTTTGCAGTATTTTAATGTTTATTGAATGAAAGATGATAGAATTTGGGATTGATTGATTCAGTAGAAAGTAAATATAATACTTAAGTTGTAACATACTAATTGCTGTAGAAACAGATTATGGGGTTATAAGCACAGTAAATCACTCATTTGCAGAATTATTTTACCCCAATATTTAATTGTAACCTAATAAATCTGCATCATGTAACATCAAGTGAAAACAGACCTAAATAATAATCTTCAAACTTCTGGTAGTAAAACGGGATTTTTCTGTAACACATGCATTTCTATTTTAGACAGGTTTTTCTCAGTGTTCTCTTTAGAAATACATTTGACACACAGGCAGTCTTCAAGCAATATTAACTCATAAAAAACATATCAACAAAAAGTTTGCAAATGTTTTCTAGAGTCACATAACTGTTGGTGATAAGGAATCGACACGGAGCCACAACGCCCACTGTGCTCTTAGGTGGGACGGAGAGGCTGCCCCCAGTGATGGAACCTGCCCAGGCTCCGAGGCACTGACGCATTACCATTACCTCAAACCAGCTGTTCAAATGCTGTAGGACATGCCATGGACCTCTGACCCACAGGTGAAGAGGGAATGAATGCAAATCACAATTCCCCAATTATTTGGAGGTGAAATGTGACACTGGAGTTGGTGCTCACCAATCAGGTTAACAAGTTAGCTGAAACTTTATCTTTCTGTACTTAAATTACTGGGAAATCATCTTGCTGCCCTGATGGAAGAGATACCAATCATCCCCTGCTCACCCAAGGGCCACAGGGTGGGCCACTGGCCAGGACCAGCACCGCAGCTGCGGCTGCCTTGGCCTCGGTCCCGGCTGCGCTCAGCCCAGCTCACACCACACCCGCACAGCCCCTGCCCCACACCTGGAGCCAGCAGCCCCTCCGCTCCTGAGGCCACCTGAGCCATCCCGGCTCTCAGGCATCTGCCTACAGACAGCAGGTAGCTTGCAGCCAAGTGAGAGGCTGACGAGAGGTCAGGAGCTCTCCCAGCTCCTCCCCGCCGCGCCTGCAGGATGCCCGGGTGAGCTCGGGCAGGGCGGGGGGCACCGGGAGCGCTGCCCCAGGGTCCAGCGGCAGCTGCGGCTCTGCCGGGGGCCAGAGCTGACCCGGACCCAGCCCAGCTCAGCCCTGGTGAGCCCGGCCGTGCCCCACAGGGCGGCACAGCCCTGGCAGAGCTGCACTGGCACACCACGGCCGCCCCAGCACCTGCAGACACCTCTGCCCCCAGAAGCTGCTCAGGAGCCCGGGGGCCCTGTTAGAGCAGTGATGGGATTCCGGTGAAGGCTGATGCTTCCATAACAGCTTATGATAAATATGGTGCATGCTGTCAGGGTAAGATTTATCCTTTCCTTTCATTCTACCAGCTGTCAAACAGGTTTGATTTTTCTCAAGCTTTGAGTGTTGCAGGAATTTAGCCAATAAATACAACTGATGATGATTTTCACTTTAGTTTCAAGCATCTGCCATTCATAACGAAGCCTGATTAAAGATGTAAGAAGAGTATTTTTAGTTTTAAAATGTGAGAGACTTGCTGCAAAAGATTCTGTAAGGCATGAGTAATTAACTTTTTTTAAAAATCAAGGTATATCAAACTCCACAAAGCAAAAGTGGGAATCCTCCCCAGAGCTCTGCCTTGGCTGTGATGTATCCGGTGTGCAGAGCACGGTGCCACAGCTGTGCTGCCTGTGGGACAGCCAAGTCTTTGGTTCTCATTGAACTTCTGTGCTTTTATTGTGTCTTACTGGCAGTGAGTTACAAGGTAGTGACTCCCTGCCCTGTGAATGACTTCACCACAGGGTCAGAGCCTACACATCCTTCAGAAAGCAATGGGGAAAATGCAGGAGCAGCTCTCCAGGTGGTGGCAGGAGTAGACAGGACTGTTGAAATTCAGTTTTCCCTCTCTCCATGAGGTTCAGTGGCTGTGTGTGTGGAGAGGGGCTGCTGTCCCTGCTCAGCTGGGGCTGTAGGGATGCAGCTTTTGCATGGCATAACGCCTGTCAGCATCACATGCACACACAGCCAGTGTGTTCCCAGGGGGGGAGTTTCCCTGAGCCCTGCTGACATCTCCCACAAAAACACTGGGGCCCATGGATGTCCCTCCAGTCCCATGTGCACAGGGGAGGTGTTGGAAAGGGCTTTTCCCAGAAACTGCAGCAGGTAGGGAGCTGTGTCACGGAGCAGGGCCTGACTCCAACTCTCCATCTGTGCCAGAAGCCAGTGGCAATCCTGTGGAGTGGGCATCTCATGAGGGGACACAGGAGATGCTGGGACAAGACAGGGAGGTGACAGAACTGCAGGCCTGAAGCTGGCTCTTGTGCCTGTCTTACTGTTAACTCCTGAGTGTTTAGTATATGGAGAAGCAAGCAAGGAGGATCAGTGGTTTTAGGAATTCACTTGCTTTTACCCACATTAACCACCTCTAATCTCTTTGAGGGAATTGACATTGACAGGACTGAATTGCCTGATAATAAATTTATCAAGATATTAATGATCATCAGCTTCTCTGTGTACTACTTGGCAAAATCACTACAGGTCTTCCTATTAGTTGGAACTGCTATCCATTTAGGGCTTGCTTTGAAATTTTATCTTTCCATCTTGTTTTCTGTTTCCTCCTTTTTTTTCCCCCCCTTTTTTTTCAGAGACCTCATCTGTTTGCCAGCATTCTCTGATCAACATCTCTCATGTGTTTCCCATTAGGGCTATGATGTGTCTAGCCATTTTACTTCTCCTGCCCTTTTAAGTGGTGTCAGTCTTTATGCTTTGCTACTAGTTGCCTTTTATCTCTGCAGTCTCCAATTCTCGGCGCACATCATTACCTAACTCTTGAACTATCTTTTTCTTACTTGCTGTGACAAATCTTGGAGGCCTGTGGCAAGCCCTTGCAGGATGTAGATAACGATGCCTGACTGGCCGTCAGGAGAGGTGGCTTTCCATGAAAAAACAAAGTCCCTGTTTTTGTGGCCTCCTGGACAGGGCTGCAGTTGTGCCTCCCACACATCTGTGCTGTCACTGCCATTCCCAGCTTCAAGAAACCCAAGAAACCTCCTCTGCAAGCAGACCGAACACCACAACCCCTTGCCATCTCACCACCGTGCTGCCCACGCCCCCTCAGGGGCTCACCAGGCTCATGCTTTAGGATTCACAAACACTAAAGCGGTAGCTGGAGTGAAGGCACAGAGCTGCTCTTTTTCCAGCTGGGAGAAAATCTACTCACTGCTCCTCAACAAAAGCCAAAGCTTTCTGTTTTTGTAAGAACAAGAGTAAGTGCAGCCGAAGGCAGCAGACAGTCTCTTTGCATGATTCCCTTTAGTGGGCAAGTGCTCCTGAGTGTGCCATGCCTCTGGCATTCCTCACAAAATACCACGGGAAGGGCTGCACAGTGACACCAACAACACAAGAAATCACAAGACAGTCCTCATTTTTCAAGTGCAAAGTGAGTGATAACTATTTAAGAATTCAGCCCTGTATGTTGAACCAGAAAGGTGTTCCAGCTCAGTTTTCCAGGGGGTATGAAAAGGATTTCCTGCAGTGTGGTTCATTCAACTCACTTTTCATAAGCTAGTTTTCAACAACATCATCCAAAAGCCATTAGTTTCATTGTATGTATCATGCAGGGTTATTTAGTAGGTCAGGAGGAAAATTTAAATGGACAGGTGCTTTAAATTACAAGACGGTGGAGGTGGTTAATAAAAAAATACTAGAAAACATTGGTAACCTTATTTCAGGCTTGAAGTGGGTTCTGTAACTGATGGGAAAATGGCTTGTAGAAACACTGAGACCTGTCAGAAGTGGTAGTTTCAAAATGCATTCAGGAAATCAAGCTGCTCCCCAGAGATCAGCGCACGCTTCCCAGACATTATGCACCTTTAAAACTATTTATTTCCTCTTGGATATTTGCACTGTGGGTGTAATTAATTATATCGTGCCAATGTCCTATATGTGTGACAGAGAGAAACCTCAGAACCCTTCTATTTCTTGTCACAGCCTGAAAGGTGTGAGAACCACGATGGGCTACCTCCAGGTACGCCGCAACAGACCTGGGGAGAGACTGAGCCCGCCTCTGCACTTCTGTGCCTTGGGCTGCACAGACCAAAAGAGGGAAGAGGAGACTCTCTGGAGCTCAGGGTGCTTTGGCCATCGCCTGTAGCCCACCCCTGCACGGCTTGGAGCCCCCACCTCGTACAGAGGCTGGGTAACAGGTGCCATCCCTGTGGAGAGCCAAGCAAAAGGCTCCTTGCAGCTGAGCACCTGCGCTATGTGCTGGCCCCTGTGCCACCCAGACCCTGGCAAACGGCCTCAGCAGCACCTGAGCTACCTGCTGCCACCCTCACAGCTCCATGGGAGGGTACAGCACCCAGAGTGCAGACACAACACTCAGAGCACAGTCCAGGGCTCTTTCAGCACCCTGGGACTCCCGGAGTTGCAGCTTGTGCTGCTGCCACCTGGCCCCTTGCCTAGAGACACCCAGCACCTGTGCAAAGGCTGAGCAGGGCAATGACAGGCACACTCCAAACGGGCACACCCAGTCCCAGCACATGGATAAAGGACTGTGATCGCTCACAAGTCCTGTCAGAGTCAGCAAGACAGCTCAGAAGGAAAGAAACAGCACAATGGAGAAAAAGCACAAGAAGAATTTAACAAGGAGATGAGGAGGATTTAATTATTTTGTACATTAGAGGCTATTTATTGAGATGTCTGCTGAAAGATGAGTGCTGTAATGGATTCATGTATGCAGCATGTGAGAAGGGTGAGTCTGGTTTGTATAAACATTCCCCAACGTCACCACATCTTATCTGATTTCTTTGACTTGGAGATCAGGCAGGAAATCTAATGGGAGTCAACTGCTTTCCAAGATGCTTTATACTTCTTAATTATTCCAGGTTGGAAACATGTCAGCAGCTACAGCAGAGAAGTTTTGCTATCTATTAATTCCTGGCCAAGATCAGACTCTTCCTCTGTTCCTGAAGCTCAGGGCACAGGAGAAAGTAGGAAGGTAATCAAGCTGCAGGGAAAAGCTACTCAGTGCAGTGGGCAGGAACAGGGAACAGACAAAACTCTGAGGACATGACTGGCAGCCAGAACAGCAAAGGCTTTGGCTGCCTCTCCTCCTTCCCAGCCTGCCTGTGACTGCACAGGGCCACAGCAGTGCCTGTGGTGGTGGCAGGAGCCGAGGGGCAGCAGCCTCCTGCCACACACCCCACTGCAGGATCTTCCCAGGCCTCAGAGGTGACTCCCTCCTGAGGCTTGAAAATAAGTTTGCCTCTATTTGCCTAAAACTTGCTTCACCATACCACAGAGAGGGGAGCATTTGTAGCTGGTTTGAGTAATGCTGCTCCCGCAGAACTGAGTCAGGCTCTTTGGCCACCTGAGGCCTGTTAGGATCCAAATATGAGACAAGGGAAAGACAAAATGCACAATGTCACAGAGAAGGGAACAACAGGGAATAGAAGGAGCAAATCCCCCCAGTTTTTCTGCCTTGGATGCCCTGCTGATGCAGCCTCAGATGACGCAGCACAGCCAATGTTTGGGCAAGAGGATTGGGTGACTGTGGGAGCTGCAGAAAATGTTGCCTGCTCTGTGCTTGATTAGACCACTCATCCTCTGAGGCTGCTTTGGGCAACATGACTTGCAGCCAGTGGAAATGGCAAGTTTTTTTCTTTTTCCTCAGCATCTTTCCCCATGTGCATAGTTTGCATGCCAGGGGATGAGTTGCTCTACCCAGATGCTTTCCTGATGGTTTGGCTCCCGGACACAAAAAGATTGAACAACATGTACCAATGCACAATGAAATCCCAAGAATGGGCTGCTGCAGGAGCAGGTGATGCTTTGGACTTTGGTCTGCACAATATGCATGTGTGTTTTGCTCTGGTAAGCACATCTAGTGTGCTTTCCTTTCCAGCAAGGAACGGTGGAAGAATCTATGGGATACCTTTGTTCCCTGCACTGCCATACACATGCCATGATGCAGCAGCACATAAGTTGGAAACTAATTCTACACACTACAAAATTAGTGTGCAAAATACATCTTTTTTTATTCAGGAAGGAAACATTTTAGTCAATTATGGTGGGCCAGATTCGTCTACTGCCTGGTCATTTGAGTCCTGGGGACACTGGAGAATCTGTTTGAAGTCTGCACACATCGTCAGGCTGGGAGAGGTGCTGTGCTAGGATGAGTGGGAGATAACTGCCATTGGGGGTTGTGTGATTTGTCCAGTAAAACACACTTTAGAAACCAACTTTGCTGATTCTATCGATAATAGAAAGCTATTGAAAAAGCCCTGATATTAAATAGTTGAGATTGGCAGAGTTTGGCCTGGGATCTGGGTTTTGGTCAGAGGTTTTTAAGACTGGAGGCGCAGATACAATACCAGACCTACCCCAGCACTGTTAACCCCCTGAGTGCTGCCTGCAGGGCAGCATGGTGATTGGCAGCACCACCCCAGACCTGGGCTGGCAACAAGTGAGGGGTTCACCACCCCACCAGCCCATTCCCTGGCCATGGAGTGTGGGCACCAGCACCTCAAAGTTTCCTTGAAACTGAGTGCACAGGAATAAAACCAGGGGAGACTACACATGGGCACAGCCAGTGCCCTGAGCAGCATCCTGATGTGCTTCAACTGAGACTAAACTAACACGGGATCATACATGTGTTTTGAATGTTTTTGGCATTTCTTTAGCATTCTTACAGTGTTTGTACTACTAAAGCACAGCTTCCTTCTCTGAGGAAAATAAGAATATCAGATATTTCTGACTGAACACAAGCACCAAAAAAAACGAGTTCTCCCTTTCCACTCTGGTAAAGTAGCCTTAAATAGCAGAAAAAATGTGAAATAGTAGCTGCTATTTCCCTGATTGTTAAAAGCAAACAACTAACAGATTTTTTTTTTTTTCACCATACAGTTTTCCTCATAAAAAGGGGAAAGACACGAGAAATAGAAGAGAAACATAGAAAATGGAAGGAGGACTCTTTTTCCCCAGAGCCCCTTGACCTGGGAAAGGATCTTTCTGCACAGGGTGCAGGGGCAGGTGCCTCTGAGAAACGAGAGGGAAGGTCAGCAGCAAGACAAGGGGAACAGGCTCCTGTGGAGCTGAGAGTACTTTGTTACCCAAGAAAGCAGCTTTTGTACAAGACACCACCTTGTCTCTCTTATTCCAGGAGTTAAAAATCATGCCTATGAAATGTTATATCAAATGGATTAAGAGGAATTCAGTAAGACTTGATGAGAGCAAATCTGGCAGTGTTACAGTGTTTAGGTGTGAATTTCCTGTTCTCTTGACTTTTTCTTGTTTGCAACCAGAGCTCAGGCCTGTGCTGAGCTGACACGAGACAGAAAAGAAATGTCACCTGCCTGATGTGACTGGGTGCAGAAGCCAACTTGGGGCAGCTTGAGCCAGCAGAGAACATCACAGCTGCTCCAGGGAGAAGCAGCCTAATCCTCAAATCCGCTTCTCAATCTACCTTGTTCAAGAAAGCCCCAGACAGAGAAATTGAGGGCCCTCAGATTTGGTTTTGTGTTTCAAGCAAAGAAAACTCCAAAGTTACAAAGAAGGGTCAGGTGAAATCAGTGAGTTTTGCCTGGTTCTCATCCAAAACCTCCCAGCCACTTGGGTCATACCAAACCTCACACAGGTTCACCAAGAGCTCACCTGGTTTCCAGTTTCATTGGCAATGTTCTGCACAGCTTTACAGGAATCCCAATTAAATCCAGGGGGAATCCCTTGTGAAGCCCAAGGTATAATACTTCCACGTTCTGCCTTTTTTTATGCCTATACCCAAACAACTGCCAAGTCGAGGCATCTATGAGTATTGGAAACACTTCAATTATTTAAGGGTACACACACAGTGAAGAGTCAATTAAAATCACTGACAGGCTTTTTTTTCTGGATCTGTGTTTCCATTTGGAAACAATTCAGCCCAAATTCTAGCAAAGCCCTTCAGAGCATATTGAACTGATTTAAGGAGTTTGCATACAAAAAATTTGAAATTTAAACAATGAAAAAAAGAGGTTAAAAGGTGCATTAAGGGTTGTTTATAAATCATGCCCTCAAATGTTAAGCAAACATGCTGCCTTCCTTGTTGGCAGAAGGGGAGAAAAGGGCCAGCAGGGCTGCACGGGTGTGGGCAGGGACCAGGTGAGCGTTCCCTGGTGCTGTGGCGAGGTGGCCCAGGCCAGAGCTGGTCTGGAGGGACAGTGAGGGGCTGAGACCTCAGCACTGGGCAGCAGCTCCCAGTGAGCCACTGCCAGGCAGTCATTGTCCATCAGAGGGGCCAGACCTTGCCATGGTCTGTCACCACGTCCCCGCAGGACAGCTGAAAGCCCCAGTGTGACCTCAACCTGCTGGGACCCATTTGCAGGGGATACTTCTTTACAAACAAAACGCTTCTGCTACTCTTTAACATTTCATTTCCAGACTAGCTCCATACCAGCTCCACAGAGACCAAGCCTGGACCCAGGGATAACATCAGCACACCTGAACAGCACTTTGTTCCTTGCGTGCACTAACAAAAAATTAAAGGGATCTGCTTCCATCTGACTGAAAGCAACAATTTCCTATGAAACATCTTTAGCCCTGAGGGTGCTGTGTGTGTCTATGCCCCTCCCCATCAATATTCTTCTGCCTGCACAAATGGAAAAAATTGGGGCAGCCCCTAGGCAAGTAATACTTCTCCGAAGGTTTCTCTCAAAATAAAACAAAAACCAAAACTATAAAAAAAATCCCTAGTGACTGCTGCAAACTGTATGCAAAATCCATAGACTTCCCAGAATTACTTCAAATTCAAAATTCCCTGGGGAAATGGGCCTTGTTTTATAACGAGTATGGGAGCCAGTGACTCCAAAGGGGTGGAGGCACAGAAGGGAGCTGGTGCTGGGGGAATTCACTCACAGGCTGTGCTGGAGGGAGAAAGCTGTCACAGACCTGCTCTGGCACCCGTGCCCATGTTCATTCTGTTCTCCACACGGGCACCGTCCCTGCAGCTCCCAGGGCTGTGCCAGCATGTGGAGGGAGGGCCTAGGCAGGCTTGAGGGCAGAGCCCATTCTGAGTAATGGTGCTCATTTTGTGGTGGATTTCCAGGGAAAAAGCCACACTGCTGGAGCAGGGGATGCCTGAGCCAAGCCCCAGAGCCCTATGCCCTGGCCTGACAGCAGCCATGACCACAGAGCCCGTGTTGTCCCAGGGCCCAGGAGCCTCCCTGAGGTGTGGGAGCAGCCCGTGCTGCTGTCCCTGCTCTAACCCACACAGACCGCAGCGCTCGGTGCTTTAATCTGCTCCCTCACTCCCCCCGTTATTTACAACTGCTTAAAGCACCTCTTGAGCCTTGCCTGTAAAAGGCCTGGGTGCTTTTTGATCATGCCATGAATCTTTTCCTCGCAGACTTCTCCTGGACCCACACGGTTTTCCTGAAGAGCCGCACACACTCCTGTTCCTTTCAGAGGAGGAATGAGGATTACGGAGCTATAAAAGCGGAAGGAGGCTGCTTGGCAGAGCATTCCTTGAGATTTGCCAGCCTAAGCACACAGATGTTTCTCAGATGGGTGAATTTGGAGATGAAGATCTACGTGGCATCTGTCAAAGGGCTGTTGTTTCTGATCTGTGACAAACACTGTGCAGGATCCTGCCTGTTCTGCCAGGCGAAGGCTGCACACAGCAGATCTACCCATCACTGATGCTAATCCCCAGTAATTTATGAACTTTCTTGTGCACACTCGTTTGTACCTCATAATTCTCTTGTCCATAATGAAAAATTGTCTCTGGATGCAGTTGTCCTTCCAGAGCCAAGGAGAGCAGCAACTGCACCCAAATGCTTTTTGGATGAAGGACCACTCTAACCACGTTTGCCCAGCAGCCCTCAGACATACCAACAAACCCTGTGGACAGAGGTGTTCCTGAAGCTGCAAGAGCTTTCTTTCCCATTATTTTCTTTCAGGAGCTGATGGGAGCAGCAGTGAGCAGCTGCTCTATCTGACACCAGCATGAGGCAGGATGCTGGCAGCATGCCCTGGTGCAGCTGCTGCAGAGGAGGGAGCTTTTTAGTTTCCAGCCAATCCCAAAATGCATTCCTCAAGAGGCCTTTTACCTCAACTCATACTTGAGGCTCACACCCACCCCTGCTTGGGGCTGCCTAGACACTCAGGGTCCTCATTCCATCACTGCCAAGAGATCACAGAATTGTTCAGGGCAGAAAAGCCCTCTAAGACCATCGAGTCCAGTCGTTCCCCCAGCACTGCCGAGGACACCACTGACCCATGTCCCCAAGTGCCACACCTATATGACTTCTAAATCCCTCCAGGGATTCCACCCCTGCCCTGGGCACCTTGTGCTTAATGATTCATCCTTTCTGTGAAGATATTTTTTCTATTCTCTAATGCAAGTGTCCCCTGGAAGGGTCCCGCAAGCCCAGCTGCCTGCTTGGTGTGCCATGCAAAGGGCTCTCACTCGTGCCCAGAGCTGGCCTGCTGGGGGGGCAGGTGCCCCCCAAGTGCTTGTCCTCACACAGCCCAGCACAGCTGCACTCGCCCTGCAGACACAGCAGCTTCCTGCTCTGAGCAGGGCCAGGCTGGGGACACAGGAGATGAAAAGGGTCTACTAACACCAGAACCCTTTTCTCATTGTGAATCCCAAACCATAACTCTTCACTTTGGAGTTTCTAATAAAAAACCAACTGCAAAATGCTTACAATTGGTGTAAAAATCTGTAAATCACAAAAGAAAGAGAAAAGAACTAGGCTAGGTTTCTGAGGCGTCATGAGTAATGGATTGTCAGCCTCAGTTCAGACCAGTGCTAAAAATCTTTTTAACTAATGCATTAACTCTTTCACTGCTCCTGAAGATAAAAGCATTGGGGTCACAAGATGTTATAATTTCAACATCCTGCTCCAATTCATCCAGAAATATTGTAGGTGCTTGTGGCAATCCTTCTGCAGAGTGAGCTTTCACATTCAAAGTTGCTGAGAACATTAATTGTTAGAGTATTGCAGAAGACACAGGGAACTCACATGCCTGTGCAAAAAAAGTCTGCCAAAAGACACCAAATAAAGAGGATATGATAAAGGGAAAGGAATTACTGGTAATTTCTCATAACACAACTCACAGCCTAAAAAAATGCAGTTCTTTCACAGAGGCTAGAACAATAATCATCGATGACCACAATTCAATGCGTTTTGCTCCAACAGTGCTGTCTCAGGACCCCTTGAACTCCTGCAGTACTCCCCAGGTTGTCTTTATATGTGCTACTGAGATAAATGCCCACAAGTGAGAGAATTCCAGTATCCTAAGTCCTGCCCACCATCCCACAGCCTGCGGGACCGAGCATCAATGCGGCCCCCACAAAAGGGCTGGGCCAAAACCTGAGCAGAGCTCACCTTGAGAGCCCTGGGTGTGCTCCGGGCTGCAGCAGGACAGAGAGCACTTTTGTGACTGCCCCAGCAGTGCTCCTCTGCCCTGCTGCTCACCCAGATCCGCTCATGGGGGTTTGGGTGGGAATTTGAGTCGCTTATTATTTTATCATTTGTAGTTCCAAGGAGCGCTGCTGCTGTGGTACAGACAGGTGCAGAGGGCCAGGCCACTTTGTCAGAGTAACTTCACACCTCCCACCTGTACCCTCCAGCTGGCAGCATCACAGTCCTGGCACAACATACAGCGGTTCTGAAAGGGAGCAGAATTACCCCGAGTCTGCCATCGCCAGAGACAGGTACCCCGGCTCGGTACCGGGCGGGCGGGTCCGCCATCGCCGGCCATCCCGGCTCGGTACCGGGCGGCCGGGTCCGCCATCGCCGGCCATCCCGGCTCGGTACCGGGCGG
>VYXF01012264.1:363744-379138 GCA_013397295.1 Polioptila caerulea
ACGGCAGCCCCGCAGCAGCCGCACGTCTCCCGGGGCCGGGGGCGGCTGCGGGGGTCCCTCGGCGGGGATGCTGTGCACAGCCGTGGGGGCGGCACAGGGGCTGCTCCCCACCCCGACACGGGCACAGCTCCCACCCTGCCCAGGGCCAGGGCCGGGCAGGCGGGATGGACAGACCCCACCCGGGCTCTGGGCACTGCCGGGGCACCCCGCGGGCCCGCAGAGCGGAGCGGAGCTGCCAGGGCCAGCAGGTGCTCCCTCCGGGCACAGCGGGACACCGCCTGCCGGGGGTGACAAGGCGAGGAGCGGCAGAGCCCGCTGCCCTCCTCCTCCTCACGGGCTTTGGGGGGCCCTGCTCAGCCTGAGCCGTGTCCTGTGCTCAGGGTTTCACAAAGGAAAAGAGCTCGCACCCAGCAGCAGGCAGCATGAGAGCGGCTTTCCCCCAAAACAGCCGCAGGGGTGCAGGCAGGCACATCCCTCACTTGTTATCACTCCATTCGTTTCCCCCCCGGCAGCACCGAACCCCAGTGATGCCATTGCAATACACCCCCAGAAAAGCTTGGTGCAGCGTGTTGATTTTTCAAAGGAAAGAAACAAACCAAGACAAACACTCAGCCCCTCTGTGCTGAGGGAAATACAGGCAGGACTCAGAGAGGCAAATGTAATTAGGAAACATATGAGAAGATTCAAAAAAGTTCAAAAGAATATGAGAAATGAAATGAATAAAAAGTAAATAAAACACATTGTTTAAAAATGTTTCATATTAGACTTCCCCTATAAACATTTTACTTTTTATTTTATAGATTTCATGCTATTCTAATCAACTTTATTTTTGTAACTTCACAACTGAAACTTCAAAACTTACAGCCTGTTTTCACATTTCTGGGGTGTCCTGTCAGTCTTTTATATCTCTCTAGATGGGGGAAAAATAAAATCAATGAAGTGAGCCAAGAAATTCTAATTTCAAAACTTTTATAGAAAATTCTGCTGAAGAAACTCAGGCACCACATCATGGAAAGACCATAAAGGTTCGGTGAAAACAGTTCCAACTCCCAGAAAAATCAAAGCCTAAATAGTTTACTGTTGCTTACCAAGAGTTTGTAAACTTGTAAAGGATATTAATGAAGGTGTAAACTCTTACTGCGGCAAACCAAATCTGTGCTGTAGAGGACTGGGGTATTAAAATCAAGCAAACACAACACCTCATCTATCCTAAACCACACCAGAACCTCAGAACTGGAGCAGCCATGTAATCTGAAAAACAATTTTGAGATGCAAGGCTTTGCTGGCTACAGTCATCTGGAGGAAGGTCCCATCTCATCTTTACAATCAAAGAGTTAACTCTGATGTCCCAGCACACAAATAAGTAAATGTGGGATAATTAGGAAACAAATTCTGCAAACATCTTGAAAGGGGCTGGAGACCTTTGATCTTTATAGAAAAGAAAACATTACAATACAGTCCAGCTTTTGGGGTCTGCACACATTTTATACCAAGGCAGAGGATGGTATCTTTCTTAAAAATCAAGTAACACCTAATTCCATCATACCCTAATTATCTTAACTGATCTCATATGTCTAAAGGTATTTCACCAAAAGATTAGAGTAGAAAGAGGGACTGACAAAATAATTAAATATGCAATTTGCCAAGCTTGGACAATATGGCTTTGAAATCACCTTTTCAGGAAGTTTTACAGCTTGTTCATTGACATATATATTGCAGCCTTCAGATTCTTATTTAAGCTCTTTTGATTACTTTAATGGATTAATACCCGAGTACCATCCATGTAAAGTCTAATACTCAAGCCTGTTTCTAATTTGTCTAAAGCTGCACTACTTTCCTCTTGGTGTTATGCTATGAAAAAATACTCCATCTTGATTTTTTTTCAATAATAACATTTTTTTCTTCCAAAATAGTTCTGTAAACACAGAAATAAGCCTGTATCTAGTATCCTTTTCGGTTACACGAAGCGCTTTCATGTTTTCTAAAGCTTTGGTGACTCAACAAAGAAACCTGCACCCCACCAGCACCACCTCAGGCTGAGGGAAGAGTGCACAATGGCTGCTTTAACCCTTTGAGGGGGTTTTTGGTGAAAACGCGCGTAACGAATTCACGCCTGAAGCCTTCCCTCAGCGCAGTTTTGTGTGGCACACAGGCAGGGCTGGCTCGGTGCCGGGCCCCAGCCCCAGCTCCCTCCCGGCGCCGCGGCAGCGCTGAGGGCAGGCCCGGGGCAGGCCCGGCTCCGGGGCTGCTGCCCGGCCTCACGGGGACGGGCATTGCTCTGCTTGCAGCAGCAACATTCCTGCTCCCCTCTCCTGCTCCCGCCTCTTCAGTGATGCAGAGTTTGCAGGAAAGCTTTCCGCCTAAAATCTGTGACCGGCTAATAGAAACCATGGCGAGAACCCCCAGAACTGAAACAAGGGCTGCTTGCTTTCCCAGAGCCTGCCACGGGCCAGGGCGATCCCTGCTGTGGAGGAGCCTCCGACGCTCCAGGGCCGAGAGCCGCTGGCGCTGGGGGTTTCTGTGTCTGAGCCCATCTGTGAGCTTCTCCCCCGCAGCCCTCACGGAGCCCGTGGCAGCACGCCCCAGGTAACGTGGCAGGCTGGGTGAAGGGCCCACAACAGCTGAGCGAGCTCCTGCTCCTGGAGACCCAGCTCTGCCTTCACAAAAGAACGCAGCGGGAACACTGCTGAACTTGAAAGACACTTTACAAAATACAAGTAAAACACNAGCTCTGCCACCCTGCTGACATGCAAAACTTGAAAGACATTTTACAAAATACAAGTAAAACACACATCCAAAGGGGGTAGCTTTTTGGCCACAGACACCAGTGTCATTGCTCAAACACAACTTGGGCCCAGGCCAAACAGACGATGGCACAGCAGAGAAAGGGCAGCCAACTCCTCACACACGAGGCAGCAGAGCTCAGCTCACCCAATTCACCCACTGAGATTCTTGCTCTGCCCCGTGCAGAGACAACCAACCACTCAAAACTCCTCGAAAAATGAACTTCCTCTTCCAAACACTTTTGGCAAGCCCTCCTGGGCTGCTCAGGCCCTGCCCTGCGCTCGGTCAGTGCTCGCACAGCCACAGCCAGCTCAATCTGGGCTGACCCAGCTTCTGCTGCCACACCCGGGGCACCCCTCCAGCCCAGCTCAAGTTTTGGGAAAACAAAAGCAAAGACAAGCTTTAAATATTTAAATAGAAAAGAAACTCAAGTTTAGAACTGCACAAGACTCTGAATACTAGAGAGGGGAAGGTCTCAGCCATTCCTCTGGAAACCAGCACACATTCTTTAATGAAGAACAGTTTTTCTCAAAATTTAACAAAACAATCTAACCCAAACCAGCATGGCCTTTGCCTCTGCCTGAAGAATTCCAGGCTAATTATAAACTTCCTTTAAAAGATGAAAAAATATAGCGGGTACTCACAGTTTGGGAGAAGAGGCAGGCGGCGGCAGCTCAAAGGTAGACCTGCTGATGAACCCCAGGTCTGAGGGAAATGGTGAGAAACAGTTCCTGCACAGGTGTCTCCTTTTATCATCATCTGGGACCTGATCATGCAGCCTTGTGCCTAACCAGCTTCACCTGGTCACACTGGCTTTAGTGTGACTCCCAGGCATGTTGGGTGTCAGTGCCCTTCATCCTCCTCCACAGCAGACCCAGTTCTAGACTGTTATCTGAACCAGTGGGAGTTGTTTCCCACTGAGGTTTTTCAGTTTATTATTTCTCTATTCCACATTATCATTTGAAGTCAGCAGAAATTACCCAGGATTGTGAAAGGGTGCTTGTAGACCTCAAACCTGTGAGTGGTCCTGGTCAGAAGGGCTGTAGGCTCCCTGGAGGTCTTGAGCAGGGTGTGTGGAAGTGCTGGTGGACCCTGGGCTTGGCTGCCCTTGGGATGCTGCTCTCCCTGCGGGGGAAGCAGTGGATGCCAGGGCATCAGTGGAAGCTGACCCTATGTCTCCCCTGCTAGGGCACACCCCTGCCCTCATGGGCCACAGCAGGGGAAGAATAGTCCTGCATTGATGCTGAGATGTAATTCAGAGCTCTTTTGTTTATCACCTTTTGTTTATCAGTGCTAAGTGACACAGGTTAGGTTTAAAAATACCAGTAATGTTGGGAATGTTCCCTGAAGCCACAGTTCAGCAGACACCTTTAAAAATAACTAATTGAACCACAACAGAGAGATACCAAACTGACCTGATCCTTCCAGTCTTTAAAACTGTGTACAAGCACCATATTTCAGGGTCAATTTATCACAACATGCCCCTTCCTCACTGGTGCATAGCAAAAAGGAGAGCATGGACATATTTATAGCAGGCACTGCTTATCAGATGGTATAAATATGTCCATGCTGGAATAAATCATGGCATGGGTGTGAGCTCAGTGGGTTCCCCATTAACCACTGCTACTAGGAGAACAGTATCTAGAGGGTCCACTGGTACAGGGACAGGCTCAGAGTGAGGGAGGACATGGAGAGGTGCAGGGAAATTCCCAAATTAGGATATTTCTGGCTCACTTGTACAACTGGTGTCTCCTGCAGCCTTGGGAAACTGCTGGGATTTAAGACTTGTAAAACTGCAAGTACAAATATATTGATAGGAAAATCAGTTTAACTTTCAAAGAGCAAAACCTAATAATTCACAAATCATCATTGGGGCAGAGCTGTGGGTAATGATGTTCACAAAAGAATTGCAAAAGGTGCACGGAAAAGGCTAGTAAAGGAGACTAAGGGAGCAAAATGCCAGCAAACCCCACCAAGACAGAGCTGCTGTGTTCTTGTGGGACCATTTAAGATAATGTCTACTCCTGTTCATGGGCAGTTAGGGCCTTCTAAGAATAAACTGATTAAAGAACATTTTGCAACCTATAAACTTGGTGCAGTTTAAATGAAGTCTTTTAACCTTGGAGGTCTTATTTTCCTTATTAAGAAGTAGAGAAAGCCTTTGCTTTCCCCATTTGATCAGCTCATTAACAGACTGACAATATCTCGGGAGCTGCTGATGCTCAATGCTTTAATAATAACATCTGCTGACTTCCTCAGGGCCCGTTTCAGAAGAAATTAGGTACAGGTTTGCATGCCAAAGCGAGCAGGGATGTCATGAATCTGCATCCAGCTGGGAGAAGCAGACAGGCTGTGGAATCGCTGCTGCCAGTGCCACCGCCCAGCCAACCCCGGCTGAAGGAGGCAGGACCTGCTCCCAGCCCCCTGCCCTTCCCAAAGAGCACAAACCCGGCTGCCTGTGCCCCAGCACCCCCCGACCATCGCCCTGCACGGGACCGAGGCAGGCGTGCCACCAAAGGGGCTGGTAACTGCTGTGGGATTTTTTTAATCTAGTTTCCTATGAAAACAAGGTTCCTGTGATCCCTGTGTGCTTGTCTGTCTGCCTGTCCTGTCCAATAACTTTGAACTCTTTTCTTTACTGATTTAAACCAGATTTCACAGAGAGGTAGAAGTCTCAAGGATAATTAAGTTCCTAAAAGGTTCATATGAGTAGGAATTTGGACAGAAAAAGGAATTTAGAGTTAGAACAAGGAAAACGCTTGCATTAAGGGCTTTGAGTCCATTGCCTGGCTTCTGCCACCCATGACAGGTCATTGCTGGGGACTGTGGGAACAGGGTTATGTGCCGGTGGGAAAAGCAGAAAGTCTTTGTGTAATTCAGAGAACAGCCAGTCACAGGAAGCCACCTCTGTGGCCTCCAGAGCTCGTGAAACTGATCCTCACATACCCCCAAGTTTGTACTCCTTGGGTTTTGCCAGCCCTTGGCCCAGCCCATGGACATGACAGCTCTCCCCTGACCAGTGGGGAACTCGTTTGTCACAGAATAGTCACCACCACTGTCTGTGGCACAGAGCTTTCCTGGTCACTCCTGCTCTCCCTCTCTCCTCATTGTGCTCACCCCTTCCCCTCTGCTTTTGGCCTGATGCATCCCAATCAACCTGTCATGCTCCTGTGGGACACCCAGTAGGGAATAACCACCACAGGTGTCTTGCCTTGTTTTTGAATAAGGACCACGTTCAAACACTCCTGGTGGGAGCATTTCCCTGCCAGGGAATCACACTGAAATGATCTCACAGCAGGATGGCTTCGTGGGCTCCCTCTTTTCCTGACACTTCAGTAGCTTTGGAGTCGCCCTCCCTGAACGAACCCAAACCACCCAAACCCCAACCCTTTTGCCATGATTGTGGGAGCAGTCATTGGTGTGCTCCCTGAGGAAGGGCAGAGCCACAGGAAGGAGGACCCACTCTTCCACCCTGCTGAGGTTCAGCCTCGCCTCCCCCTCCCAACAGGCATTTGGCAAAGACTGATGGAGACCCACCAACCTCCCAGGCCTCACCTTCCCCTTTAGGAAGTTTTCTCAGTATCCAGTGTGAATTTTCCTTATTACCATTTAAAGCCCCATTTGGATGCTGCTGTCTTAGTGGGGGACCTGCAGAGGCCATGGATCCATCATGGGGCAGTGTCCCTCCCCAGCGCCCGTCGTGGCCGGAGCCCTCAGACCAGCAACGGGGAATTGTGCAAGCCCACACAAACCTGGCCCAAGCCCTATGCTTGGAAACTATTTGGTCAAGTTCTTTAAAGTTGAAAATGAGATTTTGTTTCTTTGTCCGGCTGACAGCGTTGTTCAATTTGGTGAAAAAGTGTTTGGGATAAATTACTGTCTTTGTTGTTCCACACCAGATTAAATTATAAATTATAAAAACTATAAAATATAAGCAAACCAGTGATCAGACTTTCTTGCTTGGCATAGGTGTGAAAACTCCCCCAAAAGAAGAGCACAGCCCTCTCCTACCTCTGCCAACAGGTAGCTGAGAAACAACCAGGTTACTCATTTTTCAGTGATAACTGGCATTGCCTTTCCCTCCCCAGGAGAGTACCTGCCCTGCTCTGCAGCACCTGGAGTTCTGGGCTTCAGGTGAGGACATCTGCTATTTGATTTCAGGTTTCTTCACTCAGAGGAACCTCCAAGGATCTGCTTTGATCCTGTTGGACAATGGACATTAAATTTGGGCCTTAAAATCTGTAACTGGAGCCAACCTTTTCAAGCAACACTCAGTGGAGCGGATCGCATTTACAGCCCCATTCCCATTGCAGGCCCTCAGAGAGATGGCCGGGGGTGCCTGGGCTGTGTTTGCTGGGAGCAGAGAGCAGGTACAGCTCAGGAAGCTGCGGCACAGTACGCTCTGACAACGTGTGAGCTGCTGGGAAGATTGTGAAATAAATCCTGGCAGAGCAGCTGGATGAATACTCAGGTTAATTTAGATCGAACACTCACAAGTCCAGCTACAAAGTGGTCTCGCTTGGGGCATTCTCATAGCTTTTGCTCTAAGCGAGTAAAATTCTAGAGGTCAAATTTCACCCTCTGTGGAAGGATGCCACCAGATTTCCAGCATTTCTGGTGGAAAACCCCAGACTAGAGCCCAATTGCTCTGAGAATCGCATGATGGTTCATTCCGGCTTTTTCTCCTCGATGTGCTGCCCATTTTATTAACTTCTGCTTTGCTTTAAAAAGAGGCATCTACCATTTTGCTTCCCTAAAGAAGCTCATGTTATAATTTAAGTGTCAGGACAGATTAAGTTAAATGTGCTGTGTGATTCCCAAAGGAAAACAAACTTCCAAACATCCTCTGTTTGCCTTGTTCCATGTCATGGATTGCATTAGAGCTGAACATGTAATTCTGTCGCCTAATGTGTTAAAGTTGGCAGGAATTTTACTCTCTGTGCAAGGTGAGAAATTACTGAGCTAACAAAACATTTCGTTTCCCCCTCCTTGCGTTCCTTCTTTATGAGATTCTGAATGTGACATTTTCACAAAAAATCCCTACACTTATTTGTGAAAAATGTATATTAAAACCAAAACACATCAAATGGAAAGAAATCACAGATGGTTTTATTCACAAGCAGCAGAATTAATGGCCTTCCCTACTCTTTATAAATATTGGAAGCAGATGAGTTCATTACTATTTCACTCTAATAAAGAAAACCTGCTTGATTTTGACAAGACATCTACTTATCTACTGAATAATAAATCTATTTTCTTTGAAAAATAAAAGTTATCAATAAACAAAAACCTGCCTGGAAAATTTGCCAATCAAAAAAAACCCAAACATCTCCATTTCTGATAGTGCTGAAATGGAATTTGAGGGATTTTGAAAATGTCACTAATTTTCAGAATAGAAAGTTTTGAAATGTTTACTTTGTGGTTGTCTTAAATTTTTACATCTTTCAACAAAGCAAGCAGAAAAGTGAAAACATCTGAAAAGGCTTTTGAAAAGAAAAGAGTCAGCACAAGCTGGATGAAGCTGTGGGCTCCTTTATCTTCCAGAAATCCGCACACATGGAGTGGAGTTTATGAGGGTTTTTTTAACCCGGCATTCAAACACTTCCCAGTTCACAATCCTGGCTCCATTGCATTTGCCAGAGCTTCAAAGTGCTGTTGGCAGCTTTTCCTGCACTGGGATAAAACATCTTACCCAGGGGAAGCAAAAGCTGAGTCATTTTTAACCCCAAACAACATTCACTGATGTGGTCATCTTGTTAGTCATGGAAATCCCGTGTTAGCTCTGTTTGTGCTTCTTTCAACACTTATTAACCAGGGAGCGAGGAGGTTTTATTTTAAACTGCAGAAGATGTTTATCCTCCCTAGGGCCATGACAATCAGTTACATGGCTTATCCATCATTCCAGAGAAAGGAAAGGATTTTGAGAAACTCCCCAGGCAAGTTAATTTTTAAAGCTGTAGGAGGGAGAGGAGAAAAGAAAACAAAACACCACCAAAGCCACCGGCACACAAAGCCCAAAAGAACCCTCTGATGACACAGGGAGCCGCCTCCAGCCCCTCCAGCCCCTGCTGCTCCCCTCAGGCACTGGGAGGATTTCCTTGGGGCAGGAGTGGCCACAAGACACCTCTCCAGAGAGAAACGGCTGCTCCCACGTCTCAAAGCACTAAGCAGAGCAGAAGAAATTAGAATTTTTCCTTAGGAACCAAATTCCGTGAATGATGGATGTAAGCCAGCTCCAGTCCCAGCCCGGTGTTGGGGGGATGAGGGTTCTCCCGGCCGGGCTGGAAGCTCAGCTGCATTCCCAGGCACTGGGTGTGCTGTGCCACAGGACTGAGCCCACATCCAGTGGCAGCAGGTGAAGGGAAGCTGGCAGGGCCCACCAGCACAGCCCTGACTGCAGAGCTCCACGCCTGCCTCCTGCCTGGCAGCCATGGGCTGGCATGGGATGGGCCCATTCTGGTTTATGTCCTCCCCACACCACCTCCTCCCCAGCCAGGACATTCCATCAGGTGCCGGTAACAGCTCCCACGGCAGCCACAAGATTCTGCTTCTGAGTTTTTTGTGGAACAAGTGGTACTGCTTTCAAAAGGTTATAAAAACATATGCCTGAAGAGAATGTCGGGAACTTGGGTATTAATCTCCCTTAATTCAAAGAGCACTCAAAATAAGCAAGACAGAAATACTGTCTGGGGTGAGAAGATGCCAGAGGTCAGATTGTGCACCACTGGCTTGGGTCAAGTTCAGAAGAATAATAATTTAGCACAAAGAAAAAGTTTTCAGTGTAGTGCAGTATTAGCCTCCCCCTGGCTGAGCAACCCATTCCCCTCAGGGCTTGCTGCCCCCAGCCATGCAGGCACCTGCCTGCACTGCTGCCAGGGTGGCCACTGCAGCCTCAGCCTGTGCCCACGGGCTGAGCCCAGTGGCAAGTGCTGCCCTCAGGGCTGCCAGCACCATCGCTGTGCTGAGCACTGCTCCTGCCAGGCTTCACCCAATCCTACCCCATCAAACACCTCGCTTGACTTTGGTTTGACTTTGCAGCATACCTGTAGTGCAAGACATTCTGGACACATTTTCCATGGCTTTTTCTATCCAATTTCCAAGGGAAAAAAACCATAAACAAGAGCATGTTGCCTATAGGGGACTGTGTTGCCACTTCTGTAGTTCACTCTTCTGATCCAGGTAGTTGTTTCAGTCAGAAAATTAAAACACAAAAGCACACAGAATTATCTGATTAAAACAAGTTTCATTTAACAAATTATATTAAGAATACAGACTGAGTTATCACACAATGAAACTTCCCTTTGTAAAATACAGGAGGGTCATCTAAAATAAATATAAAACATAGTAACATTCATAAGATTAATGCACAGTAAAATCACTTTCAGTAACCCAACCATCTTAGAAAACCACTTTGCAACTGCATAAAAGGTTTCCCTCTGCCATTTGTATGATAACATTTAAATCTGTTGCTGTTAGGAAACAATTTCACAATAAACGACCAGAAGATCCCAAGTGTTTGGTTTCCCTGTGGTGAACGAACCGAGCAGCACCTCACAGAGCTTGTTTGTGAGCAGAGGAGCAGCCTCTCCCCTTTCTGAGCCTCAGCCCGGGTGATGAGGCCGGGGTGACTGGCACCAGCACGCTCGGCTGCCCCGGATTTCTGCTGGGGGATTTCTGCTGGGGATTCCCCGCGCTTCTCAAGGCTGCAAGGCTGAGGTAATTGTTTGGATGTAGCGAGGTGTGCCTGCCCTTTGGGAGGAGCAGGAACAGCTCTCCGGGCTCCTGGGGCTGCCATGGGCACAGTTGGGGGACAGACCCAGCGTCACCTGGGGAGCAGTGGGAAGGTGAAGGCCAAGGTAGGACCGGCCAGCTCTATCCCCTTCCCTCTCCTCCCAGGAGATTGCAGGGCCCCACAGAAGAGGAGGTGCCAAGGCCCGTGGAGGCATGCCCTTGCCACTAGCACCTACCTGGCACATGCAGTGCCCATGACAGGAATTCTCCAGGCTCAGCAGCACTTGAGTCCAGACTGGAGAGCTCAGGACACTGAGGGGGCAGTGGTGGGTGTGAAACCAAACAAGCCCAATGCTACAGAGTACCAACAACCTCCCACTGCAGAGGAGGCTCCCAGGAAACCTCCAACAAACACCGTGGGGACACGCAGGGACAGTCACAGGAAAAGTCTGACAAAGTTTACTCCTATAGAACTACAGATATGAGGTGCTCCCATAAGGGAAGACACCTGCTACAACTATTCACACTTGAATTTTATCACAAAGTTCACACTCTACATCACTTTCTGGACTAACTTCTTGCCTTTCCATGATCAACACAGCAGACAGCACAGCCTGGCCTGGGTGGCCACGAGTCACCTCGGCACACGACCAGCCTCTTGCTGTGAGGAATCCAGGAGGCAGCGTGTCACTATGAATTCACATCAGAAGGCGTATTTTACAGTAAGCAAACCCCTCACTGCTGCTTTTCTGTCTCTGTTGCAGATGTATAATAATTTGGCAAACTAACTTCTCCCTCAGCCACAAGATTAAACTACCTAGAGACCAGTTTTGTTCTACAAATTCAGGCAAGGTAGCCAAGAACATCTGGTAAAGCTCTGCAAATTCACTTCTGTTGCTTTCCACTGACTCCTCCCCTCCCCTTATGCTCCAGAAGGCTTCTCCACAGCCAGACAACATCCGCATCAGACTCCCTGAACATTTACTGCCTGGGCCAATTCTTCCACAGCCACCTCTTGGACAAAGAGGAAGATGCAGAGAGATGCTGGTACTGGCCATGGCACATGCCAGCATGGAGGACTCACTGTAAGGATGCAAGGACCAGCCTTGCAAATGAGCTGCCGTCAGTACAAAAGTTATGGAACAGCCAATAAAACCTTCCCTGGAAATGCTGACCTGGCACCCCTGGTCTCGGGAATTCAGCAGTGCAATAAAAAAAGCTTCCTCTGATCAGTGGACTGAGAAGTTGACACAGTCAACCACCCTGCACTGTGTCTCGCTGTGCTTCCAAGCACTGGCTCTGGGCCCTCTCCCTTTTGGAATCTCCTCGTTTTCCAGCCTGTGGTTAGCAGGGCTGAGAGCTCAGCTGGCTCTCAGCAGGTGCAGCTTTTTGTTCAAAACACCTTCATTGTGCTTGCCCCACAGGAAGTGCATCTGTCCTGTCTGTGCACTTGGAACAGGCTGTCCCCGCAGTGCCGTGGTGCAGGACCACACCATGGAGAGCAAACTCATCGCTCAAGGCTCTTTGCAGGTGAGTCCTGAAGCAGCTTTGTTGGCCCAGCGTCAAAGAGGGAGAAGAAAATATACAAATATATCCTGAAGATGCAGATGCCTGTCCCAGCCGTGTGTCCTGCCAGTGTTTCAAGTATCCAGTGTTTCCTGCAGGTCACTGCAGAGCAAGCTGAGCTCGTTATCTCCAAGATGGCTGAGCAAACCTAGCAGTTGGTGTAAATATCAAAGCACTGATTTTCCCTTACAGAAGGGACTTGAAGCTCTGCACCCATTTTCCCAGACATACCCAGGGACTGAGCATGGGGCTCGGCAGCTCTCAGAACCTGCTCCTTGCTGAGCCCCCTCCCCACTGCACAGGCAGCCCTGCCCTCGTGGGAAGAGGCGGCTCGAGGAGGGGCTCCTGGCAGCTGTGTCTCACTCTCCCAGTGACAGGCACTGCCCCTGGAGCTCTGCAGGCTGTGCTGTGCCCTGTGCCAGTCCGCAGCCCTCGTTCCTCCACCATGAACAGGGAAGGTCAGCCCTCATCCCAAAGCTATGAGGAACGCACTGCTGCAGATGGCTCCTGCCTACCTGCCGTGACCACTGAGCCACAGGAGAAGCTATAAATGGATGTCACAGAAAACTACAGAAAAAATTACAAGCAGAAAAATAGAAAGACAAAAGATGGATGAGATGGGCACAGCACTAAGGCATAGAGTGGATTTGAACTTGAAGTGAACCTGAGCCGAATGACCAAGCTGCCATGGTATGTTCATTTGTCGATGTCGGCATCATCAATCTGGCCTTTGTGAAGCCTGGCAGTGAGGTCTGGCTTTTCTTTACTGCAGGATAAATAACAACTAAAAATGGTGGTGCAATCTCCAAGTAAACGAGCACTTCCAGGGGGTCACCCAAGGGCTCCAGAGCTGGTGCACAGCTTTAACTCTTTTGCCCAAAAACAACATACATGCAACCAAACTGGCCTCTGCTCTCCAACCACATGGCCACTCTACAGAGGCAGCTCCAGAAAATTAGTTACCTGATTGGAAGAGGCTGAAGCAAAGATCTGAACTCAGTTTGTCCCAAATGTCACGGTATTTTGTGCTCTTTATCCCAGCAGTACGTAAGTGTGGTGCCTTAAAACCAGAAATGAATCTTTGGACAAGAATTATTTTACTTATGTACAAATAAAAAATATTAGCCAACATTACAAAAACTGCTGTTAGTCACCACTCTGTGCAATGGCCAGATCAATCCAAGGGAGTGCAAAGTGGGTCGGGGCACATGTACCACCCAGGCAGGGAGCAACAACACTGTTACTGTTACCATGGCAATTGCATTTCAGTGGGGTCAGGGAATCAGTATTTTATAATATAAAAAACTGTACGTTTTAACTCTTACTCCAAAATTGCCACTTTGCTGCCATGATGTATCTTTGTTCTACAGCAGAGACTTGAAAGAGCAGCACAGAGTCAGATGGGCACTTGTAAATAACTTATTACAGCAAAGGATTCTCCAAGACATGCGTTTGGCTTGGGAGCAAGCCCAGTCAGTGATCACAGGGAGGCAGAGGTCAGGGTTTAATGCATCCCACTCTCATCCTGTGTCATGCCAGTGTTCAGCGCTTCCCCATGAATGCCCAAAAAACAGGCACATCTCTTGTTTTAGCAGCTAGCAGGGAACATGTTAGAGAATTGTCTCAATGACGGGCAGGTGATGGCATCCCAGCTGTCAGCAGGTCCAAAGGCAGCTTGGCCAGGGTCAGTGGGCACTGCCAGGATGTGCCAGGGTGTCACTGCCAGCATCCATCCAGAAACACAGGATGCTTGTTGTCCTAGATCCATACGGTCAGACGGACAGTGTGCAAAGCGAAGGTGCTTCATCTCAGGACCTGCAGTGCACCTTGGGCACCCTGCCTGCCCTGCCAATGCCCAGGAAGGGCCAGGGGCTCTGACTGCCCCAGCATACAGCAAATCCAGCGACCACAGTGGATCTGAGACTGATTCCAGCCACAGTGGAACTTCTCTGTCCAGACCTTGGCAGAAGGACTGGCATTCACTGCAGCTGAGTCCTGCACTGGACTGAGTGCCACAGGAGCCTCCTGCTGCAAGGTGTCGAGAGCCAAGCAGCTCCTTGGCAGCTCGTGTGGCAGCGCCCAGCCGTGCCTCTTATTGTTCCTTTTAGGGCTAAGACATCACGATGCTCCGCAAGCTCCTGGCTGTGTTCGCAGAGGTTTGCTGCAGCTCTGGATTCTGCGACTGTCCTGCAGCAGGGTCACAAAGTGGGGATGAGCAAGGGGCTGCGTCAGGCTCCCAGTCCTGTACTCACGTGGAGAGGGGTCTGCAGCAGCGGGGGCAGCTGCCGAAGGGTCGCGGTGCCAGGCGGAGCGGTGTGTGCAGGGGTGGCGGCGGCGGACACCGGGAGGGCTGCCAGGCCGGTCCCGTCGCTGTGGCCCGTGTCCTGCTCAGTAGTGTGCGCGCACACGCCCCGGCCACGGCCCCTCAGGACGGCGGCACCGGCGGGCAGCGGGTGGGGCTGGGCGGCAGGCGCGCTGCCGCGCTCTGCTCCGTGCGGAAGCTGTAGTCGTACTGTGGGGCAAAGCAGAGAGAGGGCACCTGGAGCACAGAGCCACACACAGCACTGCCCGTGCCTGGCATGGGCCATGTAAAAGGCAGAAGAATGAGAGAAAAAACGGGCCTGACAACAGCTGGCCCAGCCAGGGCCATGCCAGGCGAACCTGCTGCTGCCACCCGACCCCACATCAGTGACCTCCCCAGGTAGGGTTCACCCCCTCCCCTAAAACCCAGCATTAACACAAGCATGACCACACTCATCCTGCCCATAAGTCAGCTAGTCAGAAACATTCCCCCTGGTAGGTTTACACAAGCCACTACCATCAGAATTAACATTTTTGGTTGGCAAGAGGGTGAAAATCCCTATATGCACATCCCTGTGCCCCCAGGATGTCACTGCGGACAAGGGACATCCCTCGCAGCCCGCCGTGCACTGTAGCAGTGCCATCTCGTGGCACGCCGTGAGCCGCGCCCGCCGCCACCGCGGCCGCTGCCCAGGCACCCCGGGACAGGCCGGGCTAGCGGCGGCTTTCCCGTGGCAGGTGGGTGGCGAAAGCAGCACCACATGTTGGGGCTACCGGGGTAGGAGCTGCCCACGACCCCGGCACACCCACTGCCACAGCCCCGTAACACGGACTCTCCTGCCGTGCATCTCGCAGTGCCGCACTAGTGGGTCTTGGAATGCCACAAACACATCCCCCTGTGCGCTCCCCACAGCCGGACTGGGGCTGTGCCAGTTGTACCACGGCCCGCCCGGGGTGCCCCGGCCCGCCCGAGCCCGGCCAGCCCGGCCCCGGCGAGGCGGCGAGGGGCCGG
>VYXF01012265.1:14785-37848 GCA_013397295.1 Polioptila caerulea
AAAAAAAAAGAGGGAAAAAAAGGACACAACAGATATAATGGAGCAAATTCACTTTTTCCTTATGTGTCTGTATCTTGAAGCAACTGTATTGGAGAGTGCTCTCTTGATGACCCAAACTGCCATTATTTTCTTGAGCAGATGGATAACAGAACTAAATACTTGTGAGAGAAGTTTCTTTGCCTAGGATATTCTTCTGATAGCTTGTCTTGCCATTGCAGGTCTGTGGTTTTCCTCCATTACCTGCAAAATACATAAAGTCCCAGAACTGGATTTACACACGAGAATAAAATTTTTGTGTTTCAAAAATTGAAAAATGGAAAAAAAATAGTATAAAAATATGCAGAAAATAATTGTTTCTTCCACAGGATCTATTAACTAAAATGCAATTCTAAGAATTGAGTTTTATATTTAAGGAATTAATGGAGTATTTGTCCTTTATGACATTCATTCACTCATAGCATTAACTCAGCATATCATTGTTTACCTCCATCATTTTTCTTTTTCATTTTCTCCACTTAATCTTCACAAATAAGTATCTTTATGTGGAAAAAAAGTCTGGGAGGAAAATTAAAGAAAAATTTAACAGTATATTTTAACAGAAGAAAATTGCATTCAGCATGCTCAAACCCCTCACAAAAGGAATGCTAAGGGGGATTGAAACAGAGTAGAAATTTATAGACACAGTATGGTGATTTGTAGCTATAACAGTATGGAAATCACAGGGAGAAATGTGGTTGCTACTCCTGGGATGAAATCCAGTCAGCACGTCCAACTCCCCACACAAACTCATAGTTAGGTGGGATGGAAACAGAGTGGAGTGGAGGCACCGTGGCCAGGGTCTCTTCAAATCCTTGCAGAAGAGGGAGCTTGGTAGTACCTTGTAGCTGATTAACTGCAGAGGAGCTGTCAAACAAGAGATGTAGAAGATGTCTTTCTGTTGAGCCAGCAACTGGTTCAACAATTCCTCAGAGGTAATACTGATATTAACCAAATGTTCCTGCCCCCAAGGTGCAGTCAGCTGTCATGAAATACCTTTAATTGGATGTCTAAGTAAGAAATACATTTAGAATACTGTTGTAGTTAAACACATTAGTAAAAAAACTTATTTTAATAAAAATATTTTTACCAAATTTTTCAATAACAATTTGAAATTAATTTTATCACTAAATTTTGGAAAAATAGGATGTGCCAAACCTTAAGCCATTGTTACGGTTTAATATTAACACTATAAGCCAATAGCTCTTAACAAGACAAAGAAGTAAATACAATAGTATCTTTTTTGGTAATTCTATCCTAAATTTAACAGTACATCTGAAATATTCTTCATAATGTACTGTCCATTGATGTTTAAACAAACTGATTTGCTTGTATCACGTACTACTGAGAAAAATGTAAAGAACAGCAGCAGATTATTGATTTGCAAAACACTCTTCTGGAAAAAGATAAACAAGTTTGAAAAATTATGTAGCATTTAAATGACTGCCATGATCAGTATTCATTTTGTTAACAGTGACAAAATTTTCAAGATTATGTCAGTTTGTTGCACCTGCTACTATATGTAACACAGATACATTTTTTACTTTTACTTTCAACATCTTAGGGAAAATGCATTCAATAAAGAATATATTTTCCTGAAGACAATATGAATTCATGCCAAAATTTATTTTACAATAATAAGTTCAGCTTTGGTTCACAGATCAAGACATAGCTCTGAGGATGAAATTATAATTTTAAAGCATTTTGGAAAGACATACATGCATCTTTGTTTCAGTGATGTATTTAGATCTAATAATTTAGATGCTCACAGTTTCACATTAAATTTCTTCTTTTTTCATATGTCTTGTCTTGACCGCTGGAAATCTGTGTCATTTGTATGCTTCTACAAAACTAAAATTCCCATATTAAATGTTAACATTTATGATTTTGTTTATAATATGTAGAAATCGCTGATAGTTCAAAATTTTACTGTTTCTTCTGAACACAACTTCTTAATGTTGCCATTTATTATCTTTTACAATCTGAGGAATTGAAACAGAAAGAAACACAGTGGTTTACAAAAGTGAATTTTACTCTTTTTGGAAGATCTGCAAAAATGATTATTCAAGAAATAGCAAGTTAATGAGAGCGGAATACAATTCTTCACATTAGTGACTTCAGTCAAAAAACTAAAATAAGTGCCTTCAAGCCATTTAATCTTGTATTTATTTATTTTTCTGGGTTTAACTTGATTTACAGGTTTGAAAAGCACATTATTACCCATTTAATTTTAATATCAAATATTTCATCACACGACTTAGCTGAACAAAAAACCTTCAAAAAATATGAACATTTATTATGCATGGTTTTTAAATTTAGTCTCCTCTTGACCGGTGTTAATTTCAGTATACAAAATATCTAAGTAAATATGAACATATACTTGCAGTTAGCAAGTTAATATCAGTTTTTAATGCACAGTAATGGAATGAAATTACAGTAATTCAAATATTTGAACTGTTACTATATTCTTACAGAGCACCATGTCCTGTCACAATATACCCAGCCAAAGTACCTGATATGTTAGTTTCCTTTCAAAAAAACCCATGAACCTTAAATACATTAAAGAAGCAGCATAAATTGAACCATTATACACCACAGGTCTTCTGAATACCAGTCAAATGCATCATTTCATCAGCCACAAAATACTGTGACTTCTACACTAGTCAATAATAATCATACCTGGAAATAAGCCAAGTGAAGGAAATGTGAAATTTAGCCTAAATAAAGGTACATAGGCAACAAAAACTTAGTTTTTGACTTGTGATGAAGCTTGTCATAATGATATTACATAGCTTAATAATAATTACACTACATAGTTTTTTTCTGGATAAAATTTATGTTTAGCATCCTCACCATTAATAAAGATTACATAAGTGTCAAATATGCCATCACACTTTAAAAACCCCCAAACAAACAAACAAACAAACAAGAAAAAAAAAGAAAATATCCTCAATCCCAAAACCTATATCTCCTTTCAAGGTCTTTCCACAGGTTTTATAACAAATGGCTAAGGAGATAGAGTCAGACAACTGCTGCAACAGAGAGGAAATTCACAAATGTTCACAGAATTTTTTAAACTAATTTTAACATGATTTATTTCAGAGAAACAGGATTAATAAATATCTTTTGATAGGCAGATGTAAAAAAAAACCCTCCATAAACCCATTTGTCACTCCTATGTGGCAACTGAAAAATTATCTGCAATAGGAGAACAGCCTATGGAGAAATGGATGAAAATGATTCAGGAATATGTTTGGTAAAGTATATATCTGCATCAGTGCTCTTCTGACAATGAGAACACTGAACACAGAGAATTTGGTCTTAGATCAGCTTTGACACCTGACCTGTGATTTCTGTAGCATGTTTGACCCTCTGATGTTGTTCCACTACTGAAATCTTTTAAACAAAGGTAATTTAAAGCAAACCACTGATGGAAAAGCCTAGTTTCTTTATCATGTTTACTTTTATCCTGTGTAAAGTTTCTCTACCTCTGGTGAAACGCCCAGGCAAGCACGAGAAAGGTAGCTCAAGACCTGCAGAGGTATTGACCAGCCTAGCTAAAATAGCATGGTTTTCCAGAGGATATGTCTAACACAAGCTGGATTTCTCCTAAGCCTTTGGCAACCAGAAAATAAACCCAGCTCAAACATTTCTAACTTGAGCATGGACATATACAAATGGGAGAGCAGAGTATGCTGGAACACAATGTGTCCTCCTCCACAGTCCCTTTGACAGCAGCAGTGGCAGCAGGAGGTGGCAGCAAGATGTGGCTGCACCATGGTAAACAAGACAGTTCCACCACAAGACCAGAAATGAGGAAGAGCTCTGCAGCCTCTGGATGTAATGCAGTGGTACAGACAGGGACCAGCCGTGTTTTACAGCCAACAGTAATGCAGTAGTACTAACAAAGATGGAAAAACATTTGGTCACTTAACATCTGAGCAATATGTTTTATTGAAATTGAATATGTTTCCACATTTAAAATTGCATGTCTATAAAACCTGCCTTAAAAAAATTAAAATTTGCATAATTATTGAAATAATTATTGAAATAATTGTATCTCTAAAAATGGCTAGTGTTGCCCATTGTTGCATTTCTGTGTAATGTTTCGCTTGTCAATCTTCCTGTAAGGAGGGGGCCTTTTTCTGAGAAAACTATGCTTTAAACTACCTCAACTATAAGAGCAGATATAAATATTTCGAAGTTCTTTATTTCTGTCATTTCAGAGAAAAGAATCCTTCTCACTCTGTCAGAGTAACCCTAATGAGATGCATTTTAGGAGGCTAGTAAACCAGTGAAGAAGATATAACATCTTTTCTCTCTACACAAGAGAGGCTTTACTTCTGAATTAGATTTCTAGAGAAGAATTGACATTTTTAATCTTAAAATAATTAATTTAATATCATTTGTTAACAATAAACCCCCCACGTACATCAAAAATATGTTGAATTTTCCAAGTTCTTTGCTATATTAAAATAGACATTCAAGTGTGGCTGCATGTGTAAAAATTTTCAGTTGGATTTCTGTTGTCTGTGATAACTTGGCCTGATTTTTTTTCTTCTAGAACTGTTGATATCAAAATATTGTACTGTTAAATATGTAAACAAAAAAACCCAACTGAACATTTCTTTCTTTAAATACATAATCCAAATACTAACATGTATATTTTTACACTTTCAGAACTTTCCTTCCAAAAAGTAAGCTAAAATTTTGATGTGGATAGGCTTCATATAGTAGCTTAGTGTTGGAGTGCATGAAATAAAAGCCTCTCTGAGACTCTCAGAGAGAGAAGAGAATGCAGGGATTGAAGAAATGTAAGTTTTAGTTTTAAGTAAGTTAAAATTAAGTTTATGTGAATAGAAATACATTTTAAGTGCCTCAAGAGAGTGAAAAGCCCTAAAGACTAGTTTAAAGTTCAGTAGCTTAGCTCTAGACATAACAAAAACGTAGAACATTGCTTGCATGTTAGATAAAACAGATAGAACCATTTACATGAATAGATAGAATTGTACATGTAAATATGTGTAAGAACTGACAGTGCTTTTCCTACTTTAAAATTGAATTCTAATAGGTGTAGAGAAAATGTTTTAGAATTGTGTTTTTATCTGATTGGATGATTTATGAATAAAAAGCCCCATCGGGGGCTTGCTTTTGCTCTCTCGCTCACACACACACAGAAGAAAAGAAGAGGACAAACAGATGAGGAAAAGGAACAAGAAGACGACAAAGAAGATGACGAAAAAAGAAGTGTAGGAGATGATGTTTCTCCTGCTCGGGCTCTGTGCCAAAAGCTGCAAGAGCTGCTGCTGCTGCTTTGCTCGGGACTTTGTACCAGGGAAAGCAGCAGGAGCCACTGCTCCTGCTCGAGGCACGGCTGAAAAACTTTAGCACAGGCTCTGTGCATTCTGAACTCTCACCTTCTGACTGATGTATTCATGTAATAAACTACTTTACAGCACCAACTACAGCTCTCGTCTTTCTGAAAACCCATAAAACAACTTGAAAGCTTAGCTAAGGTGTATTTACATAAATAATTTAATTACTCTAAATTTATTTAAATGTAGTACCCCTTTCCTATATTCCTTAATTTACAAATGCACATTAGAAACTTTATTTATAAACATATTTCTTTAAAAAGGGCCTTTTTTTAGAGCCACTTTCTGCAAATGTTATTAATTAGGAAACAAATGAAGATAGAATTTCACATCCAGAAGTATTATATTTAATTTTATAGGTACTTGGAAAAAATATCATAAATTATGAGAGAGGAAGGAGGAGTATTTATATTATTCTGTGAAACAAATTTTTGCAACTTTTAAATAGCGCAACCACTCAGAATTCATGTCTAGCCACATTTTTGGAATGTAGTATTAGATTTAGATTTTAGAACTTTTGGTTATTATTGGATAATATTGTAAGTTATTTGTTCCTATTCTCTGACAAATAATGAGACTGGATTTTCATATGGCATCAACATTTCTTAACTTCTAGGATATGATCTAATTATGGTTTTCAAACAGTCACAAAGAGACCCTTTCAGTCACAATATGACATCATATTGTTATGCTTTGGAAATGATTTATTATTTTATTCTTCCATGTTCATCTCATTGCAAGAAGGGTGAGTTTGACTGTTAAAAGATGCTGTTTTCCCATTTTTTGTTTCCTATTTTGTCTCTTTCTTTGACAACGAGTAAGGGAGAATTGTACATGATCGTACACTTAATATTTAACTAGTTGGATCATACACTACAAAATCTCTGTGAAAATGAGTGCTTTTGTTACAGAAAAAAATCATTTCCCTTTCTACGCTTGGCCACATAAACTAAATTTTCCTTCTGTTCATTTCAGAATTAAAAGAGAAACAAAATTGTGTATGAAAGATTCTCCTCTAAGGAAATGATCTGAAAAGTGGAGAGGCAAGTTCTTGATCATTATATAAACAGATGAAAGACTGAATTAAAATGCCACTCTGTGATGCTGCCTATTCTCTGGTACTGAAAGTGAGGTGCTTTTCTCTCTGATTAAAGTGGCACAGGGAACAAAAAGACTTTCACCTGAAAGTGCTAAAATTAGGGGTCTTTAACCTAGTTTTGGTACTGTTGAGATATAAATTTTCTCATCATGTGGTAAAATACAGAAAAAAATACTCTGCAGAAACTAAAAGGTGAATGCAAGAGACCATGGAAAGGAAAAAAAAATAAACAGAAAAAGACAAGCTTTCCTTGTATATATCATATTTTGCCATACAACTATCTCAATTGTGTTACAGTGTATAAAAATGGAGATGAGGAGAGATGCCAAAACAGAGGTCACAATCATCTCTTGATTGGAGACATTGGTTTAGTTTTAAATTCTAGTATCATTGAATTAGTAAGTCAGTAGCACCTGCCCTAGAAATAATTCCCTGTTATTCCTGAAAATGAACAATCTTGTCTTCTTATTCAGAAGAACATTTCATTGGTTTTAGGTGTTTTTTGGTTTTGTTTCTTAAACAATGATGTTATGGGGAAAATAAATATCTTTGTATACTGCTCCGAATTCAGTAGGTTACTGCTTCTGTTAACCAGCAGAGTGGAGTAAAGTAGAATTGAGAGCAAAAAGGTATGAAATCACTGCTATCACTTCTCACTTGCCTCACTAGAGAGGACATGATACCTGAACTAACTCTTGGGAAATAACAGTAATTCATGATAATGCCAAGATGCAAGTTGTTTTGAAAAAGAGTGGTGAAAGTTTTACAGGACATTAGAACATTTTAATTGATTAGGCTATTGGTTAGCAGCTCAGCATACGTGTCTCTAGCAATGTTCAAGAGCAAGTGCCTAGAGAGAGCAGCAAGAAGAAAGCCAGCATTACAGCAAATTTCCCTTGACATCTCTACTGACCCCTGACAATAATGTGATGGTATTCCTGGTTCTGAGGTGACTTCCATGTGATCCATTATTCCATGTAGGTTTTTTCTGCTGTAACAAATTTCCTAGAATTTTAATTATGAATACCAGGGCTTGTCAAAACTTGATATTAACCTTCCATGTCAAAGTCTGTTCTAGTTTTAAGAAATTTTGGTTGAATCAGAAGAATGGAAGGGGTAAGTCCCCTGATACTGATGTCAAAAATTATAATGTTTGTCAAAATATAATAATCATTATACAAAAAATAAAGATTATATAAGTTTAGAACATTTGGAAAACACAATCACAGTTTTGAGGAGGCATAATTATTATTACTGCTAATATCAAAATTCTTCTTCATCATCATAATTATTATTGATAGTACTAGTAGTAGTAGTCTTTTTAATCATCATCATCTACTATAACAGTTTTGTTCTCCCAGAAGATTTGATTGTGAAATTTCAATAATTTTCAGTAAAAAATGGAAAAAAGGACATTTCTGCCTTTCCAGTGTTATAGTGAGTTACATGAGCTTTAAGAACAAGAATGTTCTTCTACTCATTAATTCTTCCTTTAGGCAAACACTATTGCAAATTACTATAGCTAATAGTAAATTACTTTTTTAGTAAAAGCTTGAATGAGGGTTAGAGATCTTGAAGGTGATGTGTTTTCAATGAGTTATTTAGAGTGGAAAAGGGAAACAAAGCATTGTCCAGTGAAGAGGGTAACAAATGAGGTCAATGATGTTATGAGACAACAGAGACTCCTCCGGAGGAAAAAGGAAAGAGAATCCAAGACTTTACCTGCCAATAAGAGCAAAAGACTCTCTTCTCTTCCAGTTGAAATTTTAACAGTCTATCTTCATTTTCCAGTTAAGATGGCTGGCACTTTATGCCTCAGCAATATCTGTTTAAATCAGATCTTCTCTATCAACAGTAAACCAAATACCCTTGTATTTCACAGTTCTAGTCATCCTTTCATAAGTCTAAGGCAAAAATAAGAAATATATTTTAATTTCATGTGCTCTCCTTTTAGATATTTTTCTTAATTGCCAGGGCATCATCACTATTAAATATGATCTCTTTTTAAATCCAGGTTATGTAATAAGCAAGGCCATCATGCAAAATTTGTATAACTCAAATATTATTTTATACGCAGATGAATTTATTATCTATTCTTTATTTTAATTTTTTTTCCTACGGTGATTTTATTCTCAATGCTATTACTAGTCCACTAAGTTCTTGATAATACAGTGGCAAAATCATGGTTGCTTCAGGACAAGTTGAAATTTGAAACAAAAAAGCGTGAATGTAAGAAAAAATTACTAACACTCAATAATTAGAGAACACNCAATATCTAAGCAAAAGCTTAAAGGCTCATGATAACAACAGTCTTTTGTCTAATCATTCCACATCTAGGATTATCAGATTATTAAAAACATAAATAAACTTGTGGTCTCATAATTAGATGTAAAATAAAATAAGCAAAAACATACTCCTCATTCTCAGAAAAAAACCCTCACCAAAACATTCCTAGAAATGAATAATTCCCTAGATTACTTAACTCGTTTATAGTAGGGGGCAATATATTCCTAGTACAATGCCTTGAGGACAAACACAAGCGTAACTGGAAGAGTATAGTGTGTGAGAGCTGAGGTTACAGACCACACAGCCATGAGGTGAAACTGACCACCTACTCCTGACACTTCTGTACTGAAGGCTTCTTTGGTGCTGCAGATCCAAACCTACAATTTTAGTAAAAGTAAGCAACTTCCCAAAATGTCCACTTCAAGATGTTTGTAGACTAAAAGCAGTAGCAATGGCCAGCCAATATTGTTTCCTGTTAAGGAGAAAGTGCAATAATGAAGAGCTCATTTTTTGAGGCTTGGATTTGCTGAAACTATTTTCAAGAAAACTGTAGCACCAAGTCTACCCTGAGTGATTTTAAAATTTCGAGTTTTTGTTGTCACATTTGGCTCGTAGGCCCAAAGTCAATTTTTTGGTCTTCAGCTAGATAGTGTGTCTAGCTTAAGTATATTCACACTTATATTCTGTAAGACAATTTTTAACCACATCAGTATAAGCTGAAGATACCTACATTATAGTTAGGAAAAGAACGCCCTCCCAGTTTCAGTTTCAGTTTACCAGAAGCCTCTATTAACAGCATAAGAGTCTTCTGTGTACATGCAAAATCTCTTAGTTTGGCTTCTGACACACTTGCAGCTTTTATAGTACTCAATTAATAGTTGAGGAGAGTTTTAGGACAGTATCTGTCACTGCTTGCAAAGAGTTCTGACCAGGCAATATTTGCAAAGGTCAAGGAACATAGCTTTCAAGTATTTATGATCCCCAGTAAGAAGACAATGATAAAATTTCTCAAATATCTAAAAAAACCCATATTAGGGACAGAATTTTAGATTGTTGTAACTCAAGTAAACCCTGTTGATCAAAAGAGAGTTTTAGTTTTGGTTTTTTTGTGAAAATCTTCAGATATTTCATAATATATATCAGAATATATCTCTTATTATACTCATTGCTTTAAAGGAAAGAAGGAGAATTTTCTGATGAAAATCTTTCACTGTTTTAAAGATACTGCTGAATGACACTAGAACCTTACCCACTGTACACCATGGAGGTATAACAAAATTTTTCATTCTTCTTACAACCCAGGAAAACCAACAGGTAACTGACTGTCTGCTACAGTGTACGCTCAGATTTCAGATGTTGTCCAATCATTTAAGTTAGTCTCATAATGCAATTGCATTACATTAAAGCCAAATTAAAATAATACACCAAAAATAAGACTAGTTGAAATCTGGCAAAACAAATAATTCCCTAAATAAGAGAGAGAAACAAGAATAGTGCTTTTGTTTTTAACCTTTCTCACATCAATTGCAAAGAAACCAAACAAATCACACAGGCAAAACTGTCATTCAGAGTTTGAAATTACATTTCCTCTAGCCTCTGTCCAATGGAGAAATACTTTCAGCAGTAAGAATGTCACTGGGTGTGATAAACGATGAAGTTTTTAAACTGCAGGTATCTGCATGCAGTCCTGGCCCCCAGTGGTAACTCTGTCACATGCGTGTGAGTTTATTGCATTGGTACTAACACTTGCTTTTAGGATTACATCAGTAAAAGGTTAAAGCCTGCATTGCTGTCCATCCTAGAGTATGGTCCATGAAGTCAATGTGCTTATCCCAGTGTATTGTTATTTCTCTCAAAACTATGCAGATGGTCTCTTAGATGCTTCAAATATTCACTAAACTGTGCTCTGCAGTAGGAGAATTCTTGATTTGTTTCCTACAGGTGGGAGAATAAGTCTACACAAGGATCATCACCCTCACATTCACATGGAAGTGAGTGACGGTTTCACAAATCGGATTTAGGATTTCTCAGTCTGCAGTGCAGAAACCTCTCAGGTTACAATGGACTGACAGGCTAACATCAACACAAGCACATGTTAGAATGCAAAGAATGGAGCCAGATCAGTTAGCTTGGATTCTCAAAGACTTCTTCATTTCAACAAATTGATGTAGAAATTAATGTTGTTCTGGGCAGATTATTTGAAGGTCTTAATCTGAGGCTGTTGTCCAGTCTGACCTCTCCTTAACTGTAATGGCCAAAAATTTCAAGACATTTGGAAATGAAGCTCAGGTTTCAGCAGGAAGGTGAGTAAAAATGTAACTTTATCTCTCCCTTCCTGAGATGTAACAAATCATAGGCTTTGATTACCAAGGAAGACACAATGATTATGAAACTTCCTGCATTATTTAAAATTTTCATCCATTCCTATCATATTTCTCTGAATTTTCTACAGCAGAAAAACTCTGTACTGTTGTAGAGACATTTAATAATGCTTCACAGCTACTGACTCATAGACCTCCTTCTTCCTCAACTCTAAAACAGTGTTATTGCTCAGAAAAAGGTATAAATACAACTGCCTTATGACAAAAGGCTAATAAACAATGGTCTAGAGTTAGATATTTGATCCTGGACATTGTGAGAAACACTATAAATAAACCATGGAGAGTGGAAACAGCAGGTCGAAATGAAGTGAGTTATTAGTCACTGGTGGGGGGAAAGGAAGATGAGTGGAATTAGTGGAGAAGGGACAATGAGATGAGTACACTTAAAGTGTGTCTCCCCTGAAAGATACTACATTTAGTGGCTGAAGACAGGCAGTAATAGATCAGAAGAAAAAAAATTCAATATGTTAGAATAACACAGTGAGAAATGGGAACACAGACACACTTTTCATCATGGTTCAGAAAACATCACTCAGAACAGTTGTTCCCTACTGCAATGTCAGGAAAGTGGCAGATGGCAAAGCTCTAACTGCACCAGAAGGCTTTAAGAAATACCAGGGAGAAAGGAAAATAAGTTATAAATATTTGGGGACAATCCAAGATTGAGGCTAATGAGGTAATGCTGAGAGAAGAGAGGCCTTCAACTCTTGTGGTAAAGAAATTAAAAATACAATAGGGAGGGGGAAAAATTTTTAAGCTACAAGAGGCCCTTGATGGAAGTAGTACTATGGCTGAGTTCATAAAGCAGACTGACAACTGTGAAGTTAACATGTTTTAAAAATCCCAGCCATGCAAAGGAAGAGGGTGTTGGGCTCTGAAGACTAAAGAATCAGTCCAAATTGAAAGGAAACCTCAGGTCAGAGTGTGAGACCTGAAGCACAGACCCATTTCCTTCACTAGATCTCTTGCTTCTGCCATTAGTATATGTCACCCTAAACTATGCCTTATGTTAGATGAAGTTCTGTACAGGTTATTTGTGGCAGCATTATAAGAGGGATAGAAGAAATTAGGATAGAGAAAACACCACTCCACCCTACACCCTCCTGCAGGATATTACTAAAAGAAAGGCTAAAAAACTCTTCACCCGTCCTCTCTGTGCATCACTGAATTTCAGATGCATTTCATATTCCTTAGGTAGAGTCTGCAAATGATAATGTGACTGACAATATTTTCTGAGGTGTTTCCTCACCCCTTTCTCCACCTGGTTTTAATGAACCACAACCATCTAACTTTTCCACCTGAATTCCTTCCCCGTGTGTTTTAGCCACTTGGGACTGCAGCCCCAAACTGCCTGGGAACCAGTATGTGTCTAAGCAGATACTCAGATCAGAAAGCTGAATTCCATGACCTCTCAACATTGCATCTCAGCCTGTGAAATTTTGTTTCACTACTTCTTCACATGTTTACTTCAACCTATGTCAATATGTCCATATGTATCTATTATCAGCTTAATAAAAACCAGTTAAGTTATGGAAGCGTGAGCTGTTACACAAAGGATCAACACTGCTTATCGGTGAAGTTCTAGCTAACTTACAACCTTGTGATGACATAATATTTAATGAAAATAGTGTGAATATTAGCTAAAAATACTGGGAGTTGGGGGACTGCTTTATGGATGTTTGGGTTTTTTCTGAGCATTTCTGCCCATCTGGATGTATGCTATCTGCACAAATACTGATGGAGGGTTCATCTTTTCAGTAGTCTAAAGGACCCACAGCTCTGGCAGATGTAGTCAGTAATATACAGTAGCTACCTATGATTATGATAGCAGCAGAGACAGCATAGAATGGACCTTATGACAGACTACATAGCCAAAAAATCTCAAATTTATTTTGGAAATTATTTAATCACAGGCTTTAGGGCTGTTATCGGAGGCAGAACAGGTTAATTCAAAGTTAGATGAAGTACGTGTCTACAAGTCATAGGGATTCTTCTAGACTGCAGGAAAAAAGTATTTTGGATAGGTACCAAAATTTACTTGTAATAGCTTTTGACAAATTCTTCATTTTTTAGCAGAACATTTAGAGCCACCATAATTACTGCCACAAGGGAAAGGACAATGTGCCTGGGGAGCTAGACAATGTGGAAGAGAGATTTGAATCAGGCAGACAGTGTGAAGAAATCTTTATTTCTGGTTCTGCTCTTGCTAGCAAAGACCATTAGCACATGCTGGCAACTTCTCCTAGCAAGGAATTAACCCTTTTGATAGTTGTGCTTCTTCCTCCACTTCCTCTCAGTGTTTAACACCAATGAAAGAAAAAAGAAAATCAGAAATTACAACGAGGTTTAGCCAACAGCTCCACCACAGCTTCTTGGGCAGTATTAACTAAAAATGTTATTTGGAATAGGAAAATTTAAAGGAAAATTAACTAACTGATTGGCTTGTTCTGAAGGAGGCAGGATGAGATGGAGGAAGAATGGGAATGCCTGCTTCATAACTCCTTCATTTAGAAAGAAGCTAGGTCAGGTTTAAAAGCATAACAAAACAAGGATGTTTAAACCAATAATTTAACATTAAGTAATAGAATTTTATTGAAATATTTCTTGCATGAAATGGGGAATTTTTCTAAATATTAAAAATATTTCACCAAAATAATTTTCCACAGCGGCATTTTTGGACAAATCTTAGCTTTACAAACAGATTTTTTTTTTTTTTTTTTTGGGTTTTTTTTTTNAATAAATATTTTTGTCTAGGGCATTCTTCTCCTTTTTTCCTGCCTATTGCCTTAATTTATCTTTAACAAAAAAAAATATTCCAGATGTTTTATTAATGTTCTTGTACTTCTGATTTGTTAAATTCCATGCTAAAGGAAAGGGAAGCTTCTGATTTGATTATGCCAGCAATACAGCTGTTCTGTGCAGATTTTCTCAACAGAGGTCTTTATATGCCACTTTAGTTGACTTGGATAATCTAGGTACTTCTGTATCTTCAAACACTTTGCGTCTGGACAGCTTCAAACACTGACATTTGCATAGAAAATTATTTTGATATTAAGACCACTACTGGAAGTTGTGTAGAAAATCAGGACATGTTATGAATTCCCTTCAGTCCATTTTTTTGCTTATAAGATATGATGGAGAATATAAGACTTAATGTGCCATAAAGGGATGCATTAATTAGTTGTTGCTTTTAATTAAATCACTGGTTTTGGAGATGAAATCTCTTTTCAAAAATTAGTTGCAATCATAGACAAAATTATTATAGAGTCAGAAAAGATGGTGAGGAAATTCAGATACACAAAAAAATATATGGCCTGAAATTCAGTTTTTACTGGGCTATGTAAAACATGACTAAATTATAACCAGTAGTGCCTTTATTTTGAGTTATGTGTCTAGTTTGGCATCTATGTTACCTATGATTATCAAAAACAAATTTTGCACAAACTTATTAGAGTTAAATATTGAGATCAAAGTACACTTAGCACCAATACACTTCAAGAAAAATGGGATATACCTTTTAACAAAACTAGGAATTTCTTTGTATGCAGTATAGCCAACCTTTGAGTTTCAGTGTTTGCAAGCGCCATTTTCACTTCTGCAGATTTTGAATATTTATTACACTACTTTTCTGCCAATGGCTAAAATCAGGTCTATTCTTTTACTAAAGAAGCTGAGAACTTCTTAAATCTTACCCTTCCAAATGTTTTCCTTGCTTTTTATTCCACTTTTCAAAATAAAATGGTGATGAAACCCAGAGACTGCATTAACATGTTAACAAAAATGAATACAATTCTGATTTTTCTCTTGCAAAATGTATTTCTTTAAAATGTATTATCAAGATCAAACATTTTAAGTATGATCAACATACTTTTGCTGTCATTTACAATGAATCTAAGAAACAGGTGCAAAACCTTTGATGAATAATGGAAATGCACCTCAGAGGCTCCTACGTACTTGGTGTCAGGTCACGTCAGTGCAATTTGTCGTGCTGTTCATTTACAGGAGTGAATCACAAGTAAAGGTAATATTTTAAAGTGTGATATTATGTAATTGTCACATTTTAATGGCCTGCCAGCATAAAAATATTTTGTGATAAAAAACTTTAATACAAGAAATGCTTTGTAAAACTGCAAAGACTGAAGGATTGTCATGAAAATCCACATCATTCTTACACAGCTGACTCTGAGAACACTTCCAGTAGATTACTAGTGTTCCAAGAGACTCTTGAGGTTTTAGAAGGAATGTTCATTAGATGGCTGCTCAAGTTTCTTTACTGGATTCTGCAGAAAAATTTTTGAGATATTAAAAAAATGGTTTGGTACTTTCTCCACATTTATGGAAACTTTTACATATGTATACTGCATACCAAAAATGGAGGTGCTGACCTCTGCTTTGTTCGTAGTTGTGTGAAATTACACTGTGCCTAGCACCAAAGGCATTAACTGCTTGCAAATATATGTCTATTAGATTTCAACAAACAGCAAGGCAAGACTTGTAGTTATTTATTTCTGTAAGTTTATTTTTATTAAATTAGTGAGAGGAGCAGACAAAGATTTATCAACATAATCGCAACAGGTGGTAACAAACTGCCTGCATTCTACAGGATTCTGATGTGGTGAACTAAGAACTCTGAATATTAGTTTATAACTACAATGACATGGATTAAGAAGTATTAGAAGAAAATTATTATGAGGAAGAGAGAAGGATCTGTGTGTCAGTTTTAGGATGTTAACCAGCTAGTAAAAAAGCTGATCTTAATCAATAGGTTCCAAGACTTGATGTTTCAACTTAAACCCCTACAAGTGTCTTAGAGAAAAATTTCTTAAATGATTATGTATTTTATAATATTAATCAACTTTTCAAATAATTTTTTTTTAGAAATAATTTCAGTGAGACCAACAGCAATGTCTAGCAAGAATTAAATAATTTGTAATTAAATATTTATGATTAACAAGATCTCTTGATCAGATCATGAACATTGATGTTTCCTTTTGAACATTTTAAAACATCAGAATGCTTATTTTTCTAACTATTTTTTTTTTCTTTCAGAAGGTCATTATCACAAGTTCCTGACTCCAGTGTTAACTAATTCATTCAAGGGATAGATAAAATATCTTTTATCAAAAGGCCAGCTTTCTACTCTAATCTCCACAATGAACGCTTGCTGAAAAATGTGAAAGTCTTCACATTGTTATTTTTAAGTTCAGTCAGAAATTTTTAATCAGGCAGTAAGTATAACTGTTTTCACTATAAACAGTGCATCAACCAAAGCTCTCCTGGTCTCTCATGGTTCATTTCTTAAATTGATACAAGAAGAAAAAAACAAACCTTTCGAAAGTCTTCTATTTTAAATGCTCCTGAAGCTGCCACAGCAAACAGAACATTATTTTCATATTGTCTTGAACCAGAAGCAGTATCAGTGGAAGCGTTTTCTGCATGAGAGTGTTTTGGCCCCTGCCTATTCATGTAGATTATCTCCTAATACCCTGGGAAAAGTACTGGTGAACAATCAGATGCACCTGTTGAGATTATGGGATAATTCTTGTCAGTTTCAAATGGTGGTTTCTTGATCTTGTTTTTGTGGGAGAAAGCAGAGAGTGAAGCAGTTACCATCCAAAGACAAAACACGTTTTAGCTATTTATTTTACAAACAGAAATTACACAATAGGATGGACATCTTAACTCAAACAGAGGAGACCTCTAGGACAAGATCTAAACCTGCCTTAGGGGAGAGGCACTAATGATGGTGGTCCTGTTTCTAGACAAAGGATGTGCATGACAAAAATGTCTTGATTTGACTGTCCACTGTTTGCCACAAACTGATTTATTAAGATAGAAACCTACATCAGCATTTTCTCACCAGACTCATTACAACAAGAGAAATGAAAAAGCTTTAGCAGTTAAGAACCCACACATCATGCAGAGGCACAAGGTCTAATTAGAGTGCTAATCATCCAGCAGGATGCTCCTCTGATTTCTCCCCTAAACATCTGGATTTGTGCTCCAGAAGCTGAGTACCCCCACCAGCTGAGTGTGTTTTGACTGTAGTTATAATAAGCTGTGATATAGTTAAAAAAAAGCATAACAATAAACAGTAATTCCACAATATAATTTGTGGAATATAATTGTGGAGAAAAACTTCAGATGAGAAGCTCCTCAACATAAATGTGATACTAATTTTTTCTGATTATCACTCAGTACTGGAGGCTTTTTCACTGATCATATTTTACAGATCATTTTAAAAGATCATCTTCTTTGCCTTGTAATGGGATCTGGAACAAACAGTATGAAAAATCCGAAATTTCTGAAATAATTTTGATGTGGAAGTAATGGAACAACACTTATATTATCCTTGGTTAAATACTAGGTCTATTTGCCGTTTAATGCTTATGGGCTTAAAATCCAAAAATTAAGGTAAAATGTAATTAGATATTTTTACTTTTTTTTTTTAAATTTCTACTCTTAAAATATATTTCCCTCACAAACTAAGCTATATTTTCAGGATATCTAAAAATATTGGTTTTCTACTATTTTTTTCTGCCATACATTTTCTAGGGCTACTGTATATTGATTTTTTTTAAAAAAGTCAAATACCAATATGCACCCTTCTGTAAAGATTTTGATATTTGTTACTGCTTGACAACAGATAAGTTAAAGTTATACAAAAAAGACATTATTAAAATAAATTCAATATTTATAAAACCCCTGTCAAATCCCTCTCAAAACTTTGTTTCACAAGTTTATTTTACATAATGTTCTTTCCTATCTAGAGGGGGAAAAGATAAATTAAATGCAATAAATAAAACTCATTATTTTATATGAAAAAATCATCCATCTTTTCAAATAAGGTCTACTGTTATGGGCCATATTTCTTGTTTTCTAGAAGAATTTAAAAATAATATACATGAAAAACAGGGGTTTGGAGACCCTCTCCTATGCAGACAGGCTGAGAAAGTTGGGGCTCTTCAGCCTGAAGAGGAGAAGGTTCCACTGTTACCTTAGGGCAGCTTCCCGTTCCTAAAAGGGCTACAAGAGAGCTGCAGAGGGGCTTTTGACAAGGTCATGTAGTGATAGAACAGCATGAAATGGGTTTAAGATGAAGGAGGGTAAGATAAGGTTAGATATTATTTTAAATTCTTTACTGTGAGGTTGGTGAGGTTCTGGAACAGGTTTCCAAGAGAAGCTGTGGGTGTCCCACCCCTGGAAGTGTTCAAGGCCAGGTTGGATGGAGCTCTGAGTAACCTGGTCTAGCAGAAGCTGTCCCTGCTCATGATAAGGGACTTGGAAACGGATAATTTTTAAGGTCCCCTCCAACCTAAACTATTTTATTGCTCTATGAAAATGAGGAAAATAAACCACAGAAATAGTATTTATATTATAAAGGAAAAATATAACCCCTTATCCTGAAAACATTTTGAAATGGAGTTAAACTTAATAAAATATGAGCTAGAGTAGTTTGGTACTTACTTGCCATCACAGTTATTAGCATGGGTAATATTTAAGTCCACAGTTAAAATATAACTTTATATATATGTGAGGTAATTGCCTGTTCCCAAAGCCATTTATATATATCACAGCAGTCTGGTAAGAGGAAAAGCTGCTTCCCTACAGTGTTCATGATTGTTATTGAAAAAATAGGTCTCTTTTATGATCCAAAATAATTGCTCTGTCAGCTATTGGGTTTTTTTTTTTTTTTTTTGTCCATGGGAAGATTATTATCACTGCCTTCCCAAGACTTTCCTTATAACTTAAGTTTTTACTCAAAATCTGTCCCCTCTGCATGCATAGAGAAAAGAAAATGCCTATATGTTGTAATTATTATCAATTGTATGTATATAGTATAAAATAATATCCAACAGTCATGATAAAAGATTTATTATGTCTATACAACAATGCAGCATAAAACTCAGTGTTGAAATGCTATTGTTCAGCTTTGGTATTGAAGGACTATGTAGGCTCCACCTCTCTCTCCTGACATTAGAAGACACTTATTTAACTAGCCATTTTTGGCATGATATTGTGATAGGAAAGTATTTTATATTCCATTTCTTCCTTTTGAAAGATAATATGTATTAGCAATGAACACTTACCAATTGTTGAGGAGCATGGTTTGATACCTGATGAGTCTAATTCTATTCAAATGTGCATTATTTCATATCAGGTGAAATGCAGTCACAGTGTAAGACTTTAGGAGTGTGAATTCACTGCAGAAACAGCAAAAACTTCTGTGAAATCTTAATCTGTCAATAATCTATATAAAATTTACTTTGAACCTTCTATTAATTATGCTTTTACTTCACAAACTGGCCCAGTGGTGACAAAAAAAAATCCAAACATTTTGTCTTTGATAAAATGAAGGAAAAAAAAATCATTAGACTCCAGCTATATATCAACTTGAAAATGAATATTAAATTATTTCAAGTACAAGAACAATGGGAGAACTATACTATCAGCTATCATGAAGCCATCTGTAATAATTTAGGATGATTACTTATAGCAAGGAAATAAGTGACCTAAGGTGATAACTCCTTTTATAGTTACACGTATAGTTACATGTTTATAGTTACACAGCATGAACTGCAAACAAAAATACTGCAATTTTAATTGTTATCTTTCATTAAATGCAGTTCACAAAATGAACAGCTTGTGTTTTCAGCATTTTCAGCATCAGGAGGAGATTCTGACTAGGTCCTATCTCGACATCACTGCCTCCATCAGCTCAAATAACCTTGCAGGATCAGTGTTATCACCTCCATAATGAAAAATCCGACTTGAGAAAATTTGCCACTGAAACGAATGTAAGTTGAATGAGTAATTCACATGACTGCCTGGGACCTGAGGAAGCTTATTTACTTCAGGGCTTCCCATATTCCTATATTTTTCAAAAGAAGCCAACAATCCTGATCTAATTCAACTGGTAATTTCAGAGAGAAGTCAAAAGACTTTCTCAGCTGGTTTGTGGTGATAATGGTTTCTCAGGAAATACCCATTAGAAAAATGTGTGTCTCATTTGCCTCTCTCTTTGAATTTCTGGCAAGAGAAATTGTCCAGAGCTTTATATGGCTCTTAATAGATTGTACATTTTCTTTATGGAAATTTTTAGAGCAGTTTTCAGTTGGATGTCGATATTTGATGGACTTTACTAGCACAACTAATCTGTGATTCCTTAGTGGGTAGAAAAGTTTAGTTAAATATCAATGTTCTTTGGTTTTGAAATTATTTTCCACATTTTTTCATTAAAGGATTACAAAAGCGTTCCCAGTAACCATGTAATTTGGGTATCACATTTATATAATGATCCAGTTTTAGCTGACACAATTTTATTTTTCCCTTTTGTTTATATACGTTTCTTGTTTTGAATTACTTCTCTAAAAACCTACCAAAGGGGACAAAAACATATCCCTTGTCTGTGTCTGATATATGCTGTAGGAATTAACATTACCTTTCACAGCAATTTGAATTTGTAGAATTTGTTTATGAAGATAATTCTGAACATGAATATGAGTTTTAAAGGTAGATAGGTATCTGTTGACACAAGCATGCACATTCTATGGAATGCTTTCAACAGCTCGGCTGTAATAATTGTTTTATTAGACTAGTATCAATGAGAAAAAAATTGTCTTTTGTTCATGGGTCGTTGTCAATACAATGCCCACATGGGATAGAAAAGCTGGTTTTCATCCATAAGGTGAATTTTTTGAGGAACTTGGCTCCAAATGGTAGCACCATAAGGCATGAGTGGATATTTCGTTGTTCCTTCGGTATTTCAATCTGTGGTATGAGAACTGGGTGCTCTGAGCTGGATCAAAGGGATAGAAAGTGCCCATGCCAATCTGAACTTGTTTAGTATTGCTTTGAAGCAGGAGCAATATCAGGTCCTGTTGCTGCATTAGGACTGCTATTTTCTTTTCAGTTTGCTTGCAAAAGAAAAATGGCAGCAATTGTATTTTTCTCTGAAGGCAAATATCACAAGGTTTTTACAGTAATACAGGCAGGCTGAGTATTCTCAAAGGCCTGTGAAGGAAGAAAGGGATTTTATTATTCAATTAACAGTTTTGATTTTTTTTAAGCCTAATTACCTGCAGAACCACAAACCCACAAAACTAGCACAGGCTCAGAGACTGACTAATGACTCTGAGCTCACATAAAGAATGACCTCAACACATGGACCTTTTTTAAGTACACTACAGAAATAATAAAAGAGGAGTACAGCCTCTCTTCCATCAGTATGCAGAACTCACTGAGAACTGGATGATTGCAGCTGGCCAGTGGGATGTAAACCCCCAGTGACAGTAAAAAGAGATGAGATTTTCAGGCTCCATCATTCTTGCAAGTGTTGAATCAGCTGAGCATTCCACTGATTTCAACCACCTTTCTTCAACAATGGTGCGCTGGTTTTGGCCAGGGGTAGAGTTCATTTCTTCATGATGGCTGGTATTCTAAATTTGTGCTAAAATGATGATGATAATACAGACATGCTTTTGCTACTGCTAAACAGTATTTTCAGACTGTCAGCGCCTTTTCTGCTCTCCATGACATCAGTCAGGAGACTGAGAGTGCACAGGGATTTGGGAGGGAACACAGCCTGCAAAGCTGATCCCAAAAGACTGAAAGGGATATCCCATATCATATGATGTCATAGCCAGCTTATAAAATGGGGGGAGAAAGGAGAAAGGCATGGACCTTTGGAGGGATGGTGTTTGCCCAAGTCACCATTACATATGATGGAACCTTGTTCTCCCAGAGGGAGCTGAACACCTCCAAATAATGGGAAATAGTGAATGACTTCCTTGTATTGCTTTGCTGGAATGCATGGTTTTTACTTCAATTATTAAAATACCTTTATCTCAATCNTATCATATGATGTCATAGCCAGCTTATAAAATGGGGGGAGAAAGGAGAAAGGCATGGACCTTTGGAGGGATGGTGTTTGCCCAAGTCACCATTACATATGATGGAACCTTGTTCTCCCAGAGGGAGCTGAACACCTCCAAATAATGGGAAATAGTGAATGACTTCCTTGTATTGCTTTGCTGGAATGCATGGTTTTTACTTCAATTATTAAAATACCTTTATCTCAATCCAGGATGTTTTTTTCATTTTTATTTTTCAAGTCCTCTCTCTGCTCCCAGTGTGTGGGGGGAAGAAGCAAGATATTGCATGATATTAAGTTGTTGGCCAAGGTTAAACTACAACTATCCATTTTGGCATCCAGTATTGGAGCTCACGGTGTCCAGACCACAGGTTTTGTTGGGGTTGAATTTATGTCTGTTTCTTGCTGTTTAAATCAGCAAGCTCCTTTGTTTGTCATGGGGCTCACTTGCCTGGCTGTGCATTGGACTCTCGTGCTTTTTAGTGGCTGCTTTTTGCTTTCTCCACTCACTACAGTGCTGTGCTGCTGATCACCTCCCTCTGCTGTGCCTGGGAACGTTCTGATAACAGCCATGGCAACGTGCCTGGGCTGGCAGGTGGCCAGGGCATCACTGCTGTACCTGTGCTGCTGTCCCTGGGCTGCTGCACTGAACAGGCTGCAAGTCCAGTGTGAATTTGAGTCAAGTGTCCCTTGAATGAATTTACAGTGGAGCACATATCCACCTACACCCCGTGGAGGAACCCACGCTGGAGCAGGTGGATGCAGCTGAGGAGGGCTGTGAATTGGGAAGCCTGCAATGGTGCAAGCTGCTGGCAGGACCTGAAGACCTGTGGAGAAAGAAGCCCTGCTGGAAGAGGTTTACTGGCAGGACTTACAGTCCCATGGGGCTCCCATGCTGGAACAATCTTCTCCTGAAGGACTTTACCCCAGGGAAGGGACTAGAGCAGTTATTAACTGCAGCCTATGAAAAAATTCAAGAAGGACTGTCTTCTGTGGGGAGGACCATACAGGGA
>VYXF01012265.1:65327-78861 GCA_013397295.1 Polioptila caerulea
TGCATCAGTACATGGGGAGGTTTGAGAGTACAGAAGAAAATACTTTTCCTAGGCACGTTTTTTTTTTATTATTTCGAGCATTACTAGACTTCTTGTGGAGAGGAAACTGAAAAGGGAAATCTCTGACTCACTCACCGTTTTGTCTAATAATTCTAGATTTCCAGAGCATCTTTTTTCTTCTTGCTCTGATCTTGAAAGGTGATCTTGGGAATCAGATCACCAGAGCTATCTAGTCATACACGATCTAAAGGATAATCATCCCTTCATTGGAAGTTTCATGTACTCCTCTTGCTATTCCCTCTTTGCTGCTGCCTCCAACTGTTAATTCTGCTTTTTTGAAGAATACCATTCTACCATACAATCTCTTCTGGTTTGAATGTCAGACTCTCACAACTGTGTCTTATCCCAGATTGGTCCTTGTTTAGGAGTGAGGGCTCTCTCATAGTGCAAGAGAAAATCCTCCTTGGGAGAGAAAAGAAGTCTGCCCTACCCTTTCCCAATGGAAAGTTGACATGCTGTGTCAGATTTTTCCCTCAGCCCTGGCCAGCTCCTGACACAGCTGTCATGGAGGGGCTGCTCCTGGGAAGTGGCACAACCCAGGGTGCAGCTGTAAAGCACACGGGCTTTACTGTAGGGCAGGCGCGGCATTGAAGAGAGGGGCAAGAATGAGAGTGAAGTCTCCTGTGTGAATTCCACGAGGGCACAGCAACAGAACAGCCTGCCCATAGGTCTATGTAAGGGGTTTTAAACCAGGGTGGTCTTAGGGTCAGATACAAATCATTGACCAATAGGGTAGAGAAAGGGGAGGAGTAACGGGCAGGGTTTACAATCCAACATCCAGTGAAGGAATACCTGGGGGAGACAAGGGTCACCTGGGCCAATGGGGTGCAACCAGGGATCGGCCCATGGGGGATTGACAGGGAAGATTCTGGAAAACAGAGGTGAGGAACACAATGAAGGGCAGCTTAGGGGAGGACACCAACTTATGGACATACCAATTTGAGGGAAACATGGGGGGATATGGGGATGAACCATTAACAATAAAAACTATTAATTATCAAAAGAAATAAGCAACAGTGAGTAACCTATTTGCCAGGGTACGGCCTAACCTTCCTCCACTGACCACAGAAATCAGATAGAGCTGTGACTCGCAATGATCTGAAAAGAGAAGCAGTCATTCAACTCTGGGGCCTTCGTGGCTCTGGTTAACTACTCTGTGTGGTTCTTGAGCTGTTTTCTCTTTGTGGTCCTTAATTAGTAGGGTATCTTGATGATTAAGAGTCTTCTGAGAAGGCTTAAGTTTGGAAATTCAGATGTTTCACTCAGGCTTTTCTGTGACAAAGTCAGTGTTTGTTGCCGAAACACTGGATTTTACATAGAGGTTTGGACCAGTGATGATGGCAGGAGGTGGGAATTCAGTGACCTGACTGAAAGGCAGTCATGTTGTAATCTCTCACTAGCTTCTCACACCTTTAGTGTAACATCTGATTGTGTGTGTGTGTGCATTTCTCTTCTGAGAAAGTTTAAATGGCTAATCAGTGGTCTTTTTTTGTGCAACTATTGGTATCCTACTCCACTGGCACTGGATGTATTCTTTTGTTAGTGAATGAACAAAATAAATATCTGAGTTAAGAAGAGTCTTTAAAAGCAGTGTCTGAGGAATTCAAGAATTGGCATGAAAAGAGCTAAAAGAGCAACAGGTGTGAAATCTCCTCCAGTCGAAACAATGGAGGATTGAGAATCTTGTTTTAACTCCTACTCTGGCAGAGAACTCATAACAATCTGGATACACCAAGGATTTCCTCAGGCCCAATGGAAAAAGATGTTCTGCACCTCTCCATCTATATTATTCTTATTTTAGATTCTTTGGAACAAAGGCTGACACTTACCACATGTCCATATGCTGCTTAGAACAATTGGGTACTGGTCTGTATTTGCCTGTAGACATCCCAACATTTCAAGTGTTTCTAGTTTATTATTATTATTTTAACGATATGAATTCCCTTAAGGGAATTTATATTGTTCTAGTGTTTTTCTTTCCTATTATAGTTCTTTCTTAATCCCCTTGAGTTTCACTCTCGTAAGCAGCATATTCAAAGCTACAAATAGTTACACCTAATAATTATGTCCTCTTTTGCCTATTGTTGTCCTGTTTGTTCATTCATTTATTTATTTATTTTAAGACTGTGTGTGTCAAAGAAACTATTATCTAGAAGTCCATGGCTGTTAGCAGGAGATATGTACCAACCCTTCTCTGCAATAAAGGAAAACAATTTATCTGTGTTAACTGTTGCTTAGTGACTTTTATATTTGTAGCTCACAGGACTCAGGAGCCTGCAAGTAAATAGATTTACATATTGTTGTGTAAGACTACAGGATTCTCAGTTTTCTCTGCCTGATGGTGGAAAATAGGAAATAGGAAATGATAATTTGGCCAATGAGCCTTCAAACATATGTGCTCTTTGCGTAGCAATTACCTTTCTCTCCAAATATACAAAGAAAGTATTCCCCACAATGATAACACATTCTGTGTGAAGTGATATATGGTTTTCATAAAACCATTTTAAACAGCAGCACACCTGCTTTGCCTCTGGAGCACCAGATGGGACTGAGCTCGGGATCAGTAGCTGACTCAAGAGTTTCTATTGTGGTACTTCCAGCTGCTGTATTAACCCAAACCTGGGGGAAGGGGATAGGAATTTGCTGAGATTAGTCCCTTGCAACAGATTCTACAAGGTAAGTCACCCACTCATGGTCTGGAATGACTTAAGGTTTAGAGAGTGGATATATAGAATGCAGAGCAGCCTAACAAAAAATAAAAGGGAATAGTACCTGAAATCCAAAAGCTGAAACCTCTTCCTGAGGTTTTAGGAGCATTTCTGTACCCTACCGATGCTGTGTTTCAGATAAATAAACAGAAATGCTATCAACAAGGCCTTAGGGATGGTGCTTACACTTCCAGCTGGTCTGGTTTTAAATGTGTGCCTGACGTGAGACAGCTTGATCCATGCAGGAGACATGAGACCACATGTGCATCCACTTGCACTGGCAAAGCCAGGCTGCTTCTTGGACCCAGCAGGATGTAAAGGGCAAAACATGAAGTAAATTTTTTCAGACCCTTGCTTAGCTGCTAAAAGTACCTCCTAATGTTCATAAGCACTCTCTCGTTAATGCTCTCTAAACTTCCTGAAGGGTGGTTGTAGTCAGGGCTTTGGTCTCCTTCTCCAGGCAGCACTGACAGAACCACAGGACACAGCCTTAAGCTGTGCCACAGGAAATATAGGCTGGATATTGGAAAGAAGTTTTCTATGGAAAGAGTGATCAAGTACTGGAATGTTCTGCCCGGGGAGATGGTGGAGTCATGATCCCTGTATGTATTTAAAAAAAGACTGGATGGGGCACTTGGTGCCATGGTTTGGTTGAGGTGTTAGGGCATGGGTTGGACTCAATGGTCTTGAAGGTCTCTTCCAACCCAGTGATTCTGTGATTCTGTGAATCAGAACACATTCTGCAAGTCTATCTTCCTTGAACAAACACAGAAGTTCTCTCGGGATTTTTCTAATACAAAAGTTACCAGAATTTGTCTTGTGAGAACAGAACCTGGTAGTGGTGATGGGAATCACCTTCTGCTATATTCAATTTCCTTGCTGTGTTATATTATTTTTCAGTCATTCAGAATGATCTTGTACATGATTTTAACAGCTTGCCAGATACAGAGAGAAGCTATTGCTTAAAACTATTACAAGAAACAAGTGGTGGTTATTTCCCACCCTGCTTATCTATATTTTTCACAGATTATCACAAGTCATTCAATAATTCAGACACCATAGTACTTATGAGGAGATTAATATTCCACTTTCATTACATATGTGCAATTACTTCTTTAGTAGGATTGTGTAATATTTCTTATACATATATACCTCCTATTACCATCCTTATTCCAAATGAAAAGCCATCACTTACCAGATTAATAATGCTGGTACTGAAGTATAATTTGTAATATATTTATTGATGACTACTTTGTTTGGGGAGGTAGGACAAATTAGCCAAAGAGGTGGAACAATAACAGTAAGTTACAGCCTGTTAAGGCTTCATGTGGCTTCCCTCATTCAGAAGGAAAGCAACCATCACTATCCTATTCCCTAAGAGATTTCATTTGGGTCTACTGGACTGAAGCCATGTGACTTCTAAATTAAACCATCTACTCAGGGATTCAATAAATGCCTTGAAGTGGGATTAACCTCTGGTGAAATAAAGCATTAACTTTACTCTTTTCTGGAGGATCTCCACGTAGAAAAACTGTCTTATAATTGTAGATGAAACCGAACACAAAAGCAGAATTAGGCTTTCAAATAACTGCTGACATAAATGTGGTTCAGACCCTGTCAGTCAGCAAAATGACAAAAGGACAAACCAGTCCTCCATTTTTAATTTTTCTAAAGTTTAAGTTTTTACAGAACATATAACTCAGGAAAGAGGGATTTGCATTGTTTAAAATTATTAAATTAAATTAAGCTGAAACTGTTTGAAAATTATTTTGGAACCTTTTGTGTCTCCATGTGGAATGAAGCCGTGAATGATGGCAGAGTCCAGATATCTTGAGCATGCAAGAAAACAAGATAAAAATTTCAAAACAATAGGAGTAGAGACAAAAATATAAACATTCTGTGACTTGTAAAAATGCTAGGGCATAAATGTAATACTGTAAGTATTTGCATCACAATTTAAAATATAAACTAGAAGCAACGCAAGTAGAAAACATAATAAATATCACTAACAGACTCAGTGATTGAGGTATGAAGCTGCTGAAATTTATGTAGATTGTTATAGCTTTCAATTGATGAAAAATCTGCACATTCCAAAGTAAAGTCTACTAGGAAAATTAATAGGTGTGAACTGTTTGATAGGAGTTGCTTTTGAAAGTGAAATAACTAGTTCAGGCTAAATAAAAAATAAGTACACTTTCTAAAAGGGTGAAGTGCAGTCAGTCCTCAGATCAATTGTCAAAGTGTGGTCCTTTGGCCTTTATTTAGAAAAGTTGATTTTTGTGTCTTCATGAGTGCAAATAAAAAAGGTGTCTAAGCGTATATATAAGTAAAGTATCTGAAGTTAAAACCCTTTAAAACAACAGAAGCTTTCTTGTGTCATCCATATGCATCGTATAGCAAAAATAAAAACATATTTAAAAACAACTCCAAACAAAAACCTGTGCAAAGTAACATGTTTTTTCTATTAACATATAAAATCAAGCAAAAAAATTCTGCATCTAAACTAACAAAACAGAATTACTTTTGCCTCACTTGCCCAGTAATGTATAGTGTTGGGATATCCCAGGGTGCTTTTTTCCATTATAAAAAAACTTTGGCAATATGTATGCTTTCAGACTGATTGAGCTATGCAATGTTAGCAGCACTATGTTTCATTAAGTGATCAGCTGACACATTTAAGAACAGCTTGTTTTATTGCAGTTGTTAATGTTCTTGAGTTTATATGGGCAGTAGACACTTCAGCTTTCTTTAGGTAAATCAGAGATGTGGTTTGGGCAGATCATCTCCTAGATATATAAGATACTTTTTTTCTCTGGTTTTATAGGTTTTTTAGTTTGGGATGGGGTTTTTTATTAATTTAAGACTATTAAACATGAAGGTGAAGCATCTCATAAGATTATGAACCTACTAGTCTCATTCAGAGCAGCTGGAACCCAAGATATGGATTTTGTGAGTATTCCAGCAAAAATACAGTTAATTTGTCAAAAGCCCTTTAAAATAACATACCCAGAAATTAGTAACTACAGGAGTCCAAGCAGGAATCTGCAATGATTTGTATACAACTCTAGTATCCTAGCCTGTTCAGAAAGCCGGGGAAAATGATAGCCATTGGCAGAGCATAAGACCTGGTGATCTGTGACAGAGATGCCAATACATCCGTTTCACACACCTGTGTGCTGAAACTGCAGCATGCCAGGAGGAGAGAGAATGGCTCCAGCTATGAAATCTCTCACCATGTATTGCATGTCTCCCTACAGATGTTTCAAGTAGCCTTCAGTTCATTTCGGTACTAACAAATTTGCACTACTAGTTGACAGTATTGAACTTGAGTACAGTCAGTTTTTTTGTACCGCTCAGCACCACTCCATACAGAAATTCTCTGCCCAGTTGGGGCCAATCTGGTGGCAGAAGCAAGAGGTTAGAACTCCAAAACATCATTGACATTATAAACAGTGCTCAGATGTACTCCCAGTACAGCTGCTGTGCTCCCACAAAACTGGGGAGGGATTTCCATGTGGCATCTACCAGACACGTGTGAAATCATCTTGCCTATAGTTAGCTGAGTGATTTCTGTGCCAAATGCCATCTTTCAGGAGCCACCTGACATCACTACCCAGAGCCTTATAGTTCACGGAGTCATGAATGAAACCAGACAGGCTGATAGCCTAAATCTGCCTCTATCCCTGAAGCAAAGCTCAGCAAGAAGTCTAGGACACCTGCAACGCCATCAATTAACCTCTGCATTGTTGTTGGGACAAGGTATCGTGTACCTCCTGGTATCTCTGTGACACTCTTTGTCCTGCTACTTTGTAACTTTTCAAGTAGTGAGCTTTAGCAACTCTTTCATGCAGCAAGCTCCACCTAACCTCTGACAATGCCTTTCTCTGACAGTAATGTTTTCCTGCACAGTTAATAGGAAAAGTTAAGAAGTGCAGAATTATGAGCTAAAAAAATATGTGAAAAACCAAATTTCTGTAGTTAAGAGGAAGGGCTGAATGTGGTTGGATTCAAATGCATATGCATACTAATTTGGCTATACTAATAGCCAATTTACTTTGTTGTACAGAAACCAACAAATGGGAAATTCAAATATAACTCAGCAGCTCAGATTGTATGGCCAGTTGTCTAGTCTGTGTTACCAATCCTATCAGTATACCTATTTAAATGCTTCCTTTAATTGTAAGAGTATTTACATTTCAGAACTATCCAAGATTTTAGTGATTGTTCTGATGACTTAGGCTTGCATTATTCTTAAAATTCATAAATCTGAATGGTAATTGGACAGAAGTATGAAAGAATGAATATTCAGGTCAAGCCTTAATGTAAGGAAAAAGCTCGTAATTTTAAAAGTACATTGATGAGCCCTCTTTATTTATCCAACAAGAAGGCCAAACAGGTAAGGCATGGCCAAATAACAAAATAAAATTGGCTGTATTTTTAAAACATACTTAAAACCTAATGCTCTACACCTCATAACAGTATATTGTTAGAAGTTAATATTAAAATGTGTAAAATAATGTGTTTCCCTTAAAGCTGTCATTCAAAACTACAAAAAATATGTGCTATTATTCTATTGTTTTAACTGTGAAAAAGTTCTCCAAATTTTCTTTATTTAATTTTTTGGATAATCAGTTGAGTCCCTTGAAATTTAGACATGTATGCTACTGATCCTATTGTAACTAGCAGTTCTTTTAAAAAGGGTTGGACTTTCTTCCTGTAAAATATGGTGAGTAAAAATTCTAAAGCAATGCTGTAACTTTGGCTCTTTTACTAATATATTTGCAGATTTTTTTCCTGTGTGAAAATTTGAGTGGAACTTAAACTAAGAAATTTATACTTTTTGTATGTATCTCAGTGAAGAATCTCCTACCTCCTTTATAAAACCTTAAAAATAATAAAAAANTTTCATAAGAATTATTTGGGAATGAAGGAAGGTTTTAAAAAACTTAAAAAAAAAAAAAAAAAAAAAAAAAAAAAAAAAAAAAAAAACCAAAGGGATTTCTACTTTTCAGTCAAATGCCAGAATTAATAGAATCAAGCTGTATGTGTGATTGTACTGTATAATGATCATTATTAAAACAACCTGAAAAATAAAGTACAATTTAGATGATCTATACAAGGAAGTCATGTTCTTCAGAAATGAAGGTATCTGTACTAGCATTTTGGCCATCAGCAATGTAAAAGTCAGTCTAATAAAAAAAAAAAAAAAAAATCCTCTTTTTATGTTCAAAGAGGATCAAAGTCTAAAATGAATGAAGCTTGTGTCCTCTATATTAAGGTGCACTCAAGTGTTGAAGGTCTCACCAGGAAGAGCCATATCACACAAATGTTAATTTAATAACCTCTATGAAGCCTAGTATGAAAAAGGTTTTCATAATCAAAGTTGTTTTTCTCTCCACTTCAGCACAGAATTATGTATCTTAACATTGCATGGAATAAATACAATGAGCCTTGAATCTTGAGGACAGTACCAGAAATAAACTGTTTTTGACACAGTTTCACTGAAAAATTGAGGCTAAGCTGGGTCTGTTGGAGGAGCAACCAAGCTACAAGGAGATGAATTATCTATTAACAGGCTTACAAGAAAAATTGCTTGGGGCAGAAAATTAAATACAGTGTAATATATGATATGACAACAATTCATAACAGAAACTGAAAAGCTGATAAGTATTGTTGCATTGGCATTTAGCACTTTCCATGAGATAAATACTATTAATTGATTTGGATTTGATATGGTCATTAACATGTAGCCTAATTCTACTTTTACATCACTATTAATCAGGATTAAATCTATTTGAGTCTTTAGCTCCACTCAGCATTTCCAGGATCCCAAATATCAAATTTTAAAAGGTGGAAAAAGTAATGGAAAATAAAAAAGACAAACTTCTTTTCTACTACTGAACCCTCTACCCTGAAGAACATGAAATTTGTAAAAAAATCTCTTGCATATTGATGCTTCAAGTGAAAGGATAGATACTTGTTATTGGAAACAGGACAGCTTCTGCAGAATCTGCCATAAACAATGCTTTGGTTCTGCAGCCAAGGTTTCCATTTTAATACCACATGTTTCTTTAGAGGGATGGAGCACCTCTCCATGAGGAAAGGCTGAGAGAATTTGGACTGTCCACTCTGGATAAGAGAAGTCTTTGGGGTGACCTTACTGCACTCTTCCAGTACCTGAAGGGAGCCTACAAAAAAGATGGAAAGATACCATTTACAAGAGCATGTAATGATAGAAAAAGGGGAAATTACTCCAAAATGAAAGACAGCAAGTCTAGATTAGATGTTATTATGAAATTCTTTATTGTGAGGGTGGAGAGGCACTGGAATGCATTTCCCAGGGAAGTTGTGGCTGCCCCATTCCTGGGACTGTGTACGGCCAGGCTAAATAAGGCTCTGAGAAAACTATTCTAGAGGAAAGAGTCCTTGATCATGGCAGGGGGCTTGGAACTAGATGATCTTTAAGATACCTTCCAATCCAGACAATTCTATGACTCTGTGAGCAGAAATCACAGTGGAAAAATGTATGAATGTGACATTATGTGGATTAAGGGGCAATTAGTATCAAATTAGTATAAAATTATCTTCAAGATTTTCTCATTTGGAATGACTGTAGATTTTGCTTCTCAAAATGTATAATTGTTTACTAAAGTTAGGAGAGTGGGGAATGTACATGAAATGTAAGATTTGATTTCCATGTGACTAATGGTTTTTCCATGTGACTAATGCTATGTTAAGCAGAAACCTGTTAAATTGATACTGTGTGGGGCAGAAGGAGGTTGTGAAAATTAACATAAATGTGAGAAATAACCATGATTAGATATAAGAGTTAACAAATCATTTGAATAGGCAAAATAGCTGAATTTTGTGAGCCTTCAGGTCATGTACAGACTTGATATACAGGCTTTGGAAGCCTAGTTATGTTGATTCTACATTTTTCCTGAGTTGCAGAGAAGAGCTTGTAAAACAAAGCAGTTTTTACTGGAATATTTTGCTACAAAACTAATGCCTCCTAGAGAGGGAATGATAGAAGAGATGTGTCCCTACAAGTATGGATATCTATTTCCCATTGTTTCAAAGCAGCTGGTCCTTGTTCTACAGGTAATAACATATGTATTGCTAGAACCTACTTCCATCACTCACCATGTAGGTTTTTACATGAGGAATTCTGTTGATGTTGATTGTTACTGAAGCTAAGTAGCAGAATCCAGATGTGATTAACACATGAGGCAAAATGCAGGGGAGAAGAGGGTGTGGAAAAATTAATAAATGCATTAAGTGTATAACTTTAAAGACAAGGTTTAGGGATTTTAGAAATATTGATTTCAGCAGCATGGTAAAAAGACTGCTGAATACTCCATGTTATACATCCTGATCTTCCTCTGATATCCAGAAAGCAAATATACTGGAAAAATTTATGAATAATGACAAAAAAAAAAAAAAAATAGGAGTCCCTCATGTTAATCTAATAACATTGTTTTCAAAATTTCTGCTCCCTTTTTTCTAAGTTTCAACCTTTTCAGCAACTAGAAGTTCATAAAGACATATCAGTATATAAGTGGTCATCTCAGTATATTTGTGGCTTTTTATACAATATAATTTCAAAGCCACAGAGCACAGCTGTACTTAGGAAAAATGCCTGTGATTTGGTGGTTTATGTTTTTTTATTATTTTATACCATCTTCCAACAGATTTTTACTATATTTGACATATTGATGCAAGCAGTATTTTAGTTTTCTGCTTCTACAAACAAGCTGTTTTCTTTCTCTCTGTTAAATAGATTGTTTATATTTCAACAGTTGCCTGATAGGAGAGCAGCCAGAGATATATTTTGGTTCTAGTCCTACAAGAGGCTTTTACTACCTTTTAGCAGAGAGCAGTGGATACCTGTAAATTTCCCATGGGACAGCTTGCTTGCATAGTCTGGAATTGCTTTAACATTCAACTTTCCTGGCCAGCTTGCAGCTTGTCAGCTGTGTGTTTAGTTATGTCTTGAGTCCCTGTAGGACTGCTTGGTTCTGGTCTTATGAAACAAAGTAGTAATGGCTGATGTCTGCAGCGGATTTCAAAGCATCTGGGTGAGTCTGGTGAATGGGGTAGTTTGAGTAAAGTAGCAGTGTAGAAGCATGCCCCATTTCTCTCTCTCTCCTTCCTAAGTTTCTTTGTATTACAGAGCTAAAAAATGCTTTGGTTCCGTGCAGGTCATTTTCACTTGTGTTTGTGAGTTTGTTGTCGTAGTTGTGAAGAATGGTTACATGCTCACCTGTGCTGCCTTCACCTTTACTGCTAGAGACACTGTGAAACTCTCAGCAAGAGACTGGGGAATGGGGAGATCGCATCAGTTGGTGTTCAGGATCTTCTAATACCTGGGCACGAGTAGCTCTGGGCTCCCCATGTGGGTCCATGGGACTTTTCCAATACTCAGCTGCTGTGACTAACACTTCTGCCTTATACTCTTCAGCCTTAGCACTCTTCCCAGACCTGAGTGGCTGGTGAGTTAACTGAACTACTGCTGTGGCACAATGCGCATTTCCCAGTCATGGTCTCTAGGCCTACAAAGGGATCTTCTAAAGAGATTGATTATGCAGAGGTTCATAATTGAGTGTAGCACTGTCTCATATCCATTTAGCCTTGAACTTGGATGTGTATCTCTTTCATGGTTTTCTCACCTGCCAGATCCTACCAACCTTTTCCTCCTTCTACACTCCTATTCCTACCAACTGCTAGGAATAAGTCTGTAAGCTGATGATGTAAGTGCCTGGCCAGACATGGCTGCAGAGTGTTGGATGTTTTATGTCATACACAAAAGTGACTAATCTTCGCCGTTGTCTGCAGGTGGCATCTGATGGTGTGTACTTTGCTTTTCTGCATCCAGCAGCCTGTCACCTGTGCAGTCACTGTTTTTCCTAATGAGCAGCAGAACCTACAGCCGGAATGTGCAGATACACAGGTGCTTGTAGAAGGGAGGAAATTTAAACAGAAGGGTTTTCATTTTAGTGAACTGCATAGTCTGCAATGCAGAGTGATGTGTTCTAACATGAAATCCTTAAAGGTCTTTTCAAGCAATGCCTTGTTATAGGAACTCAGCAGTGTCTGGATAATTAAGGATGATTTGGTTGATTGCTAGAAACAAAAAACAGCAAAAGACATGATAAACCTTTGCCCCATAAAGGCAGATGACTCTTATATTATTCATCTATTTAATTGCTTTTTTTATTGGTGTACTTACTTTTTTTAAGTGTTGTGTTGCTTGTATATTACCTCCTTGTTTAGTCTGGCTTTTGTATTTTCAGTTCAAAAACAGTGTCTTGAGACAGGGGATCTGTACAGGAAGACATCTGAGTTTCCAGTGTGTTTACACACTAAGCTTCTAAGAGAAATTTGCAAAGGTGAACCAAGGAGAAATTAGAAAAGGGGATATACTTGGGCCCTTCTTTGAGTGACTGAGTGACTGAGTGACTCTCACTCTCTGAGTGACTTTGTTACTGTCCCCCATGAAGGCCAGTACATTTGGATTGGTAGTGCGCTTGCTGTTGGCTCTTCATAGGGTGGTTCTGCTGCAAAAGATATGTTACCTGTCCACAGCCTCCTTGGCCCAGCCTTGAAAATTTGGGGTAACAGAGGATGTCCCAGATGCATTTCTCTATGAGAGTGGCAGCACGCAAGAAATCACCTGCTGCTCTTTTATAGGAGTAACTAAAAAAAAGCAAAAAAACAAAACCCTATAACTGAAAGGAAGGTCAACAGGTGCTAGATTTTACAGCCTATCTCTCACAACCAACAACTTTCTCTCAATCAAATAACAAAGTTTTGCTTTGGAGGTTGAAATGTCAGATCATTGTAGGAATGTGTCTTCTGTGTGAGATTGGTTCTGAATGGCCAAATGCAATTGTTATGGACAATTAGGTGGTATCTGCCAGAGACTCTTCTCTTGATCTTTCTTATTTTCCAAACAACTAGTACCTTTCTGGCCCATCTGGGACCAAATCTCTCTTTCGATTACACAAGAATGCACTAATGGTGGCATGGAACATACAAGAAAAATCTAGACAAGCATAGACAGATCACTTAAGTGTATAAGTACTAGAAAAGCATAAATTTACAAATGGTACAAGTTCAATGATGTATTCTGTTACACAACCCTTGTTTGAAATTTGCATGTATTTCTTGAAGTTACTGCCATTGTGATTTGTTTGAGGATTTTTTTTCTTGGGAATTTTAAAATATGTCTGGGAAGAGTCAAATGTTCAATGCTGAGCTCTTTAGATTGCCGATTGGATTATATAATGCAGTTTGAGTTATTTTGAAACTAGTATTTTGATGCATGAAAATTTGAAAATGTGAAAAGAACTTCATTTTTCATTTTTCTCTCTGAATAAAAGCAACATGTAACATTATCTTTGTGTAACTGTAAAGCAAATAATTGGACATCTACAAGTAAACAAAAGGGAACAAACCCATATTGTCATTTTGCAATGCCCAGAAGTAATCTTTTACTAGTAATAGCTATGCTGTATTTTAAATTTAAAATAACTAAATGGAATTTGACCTATGCAAAATTAGGAAATTTTTTTTGTGGTATGTTTTTTGCAATGCCTAAATAAACTCACGGTCTGTCAATGCACCTTCTTGCACAATATTTACAAGTTCTACTCCTAACAAGGTTATTTTTACACTTCTGGGTGCAAGTGTTGAACCAGCAATTTGCTCCTTCTCCTTCTCCTTCTCCTTCTCCTTCTCCTTCTCCTTCTCCTTCTCCTTCTCCT
>VYXF01012265.1:79022-95205 GCA_013397295.1 Polioptila caerulea
TATTAAGTAAAGAGAGGGTACTCTCTCTTAAGTGTTGAATAGCTTTTTTGCACTGCGTTTTTATTAATTAAGTTTTATCCTGTCACCACAACTGTTCTACTTTCATTTGTTAGTGGATATGATGCAACTGGCCAGCTCAATGATGACAGGCACTCCTGTTAGGTTTTTCCATGGTTTGGGAAGTACCAAGAGAAATAAAGTTTTGTGTCTGATCAGGTATTATGCTAATTCTCTGGTAAAATGCTGACGGAAATAGTGTCAAAAGCTTTTCTAAAGTCCAGGTGAAGAATATCCACACAGCTTTTCCCTCATCCACTAAACAGTCCTTGTTAAGGAAGGATATCAGGTTGGTCAAGCTGTACCCAGCCTTTCCTAAACTTTGACTGACTGGACCTGATACCATGATTGACCTATATATGCTGCATGCACAATCTTTACATGAAATCATCCAGCTCATTCATTTTCAACCAAGTCATTAACCCATAAAATCCATTCCTCTTCATTTTAGAGGCACATTTTGTGAGACACTATCAAACACACTGAACAAGTATAGGTAGATGACATCAGATACTCTTTCCTTTTTCACAAATGCTGTAATACACCACTGAATGACATTTGTGAAATTTGTGAGGCATAATTTGTCCTAAGTGAAGCCACATTGGTTGTCATCAATCACCTTTCTGTTTTCCTTGTGCCTTAGCATAGTTACCAGAAAGATCTGTTCCAAAATCTTGCCAGATACAGATTTGATATTCACTGGCCTGTAGTTCCTGAAGTTTTCCTTTTTCTCTTTTTAAAAATGGGGAACACATTTTTCCATCACTGCAAAGGTTGCCAGAATGCCACACTGGTATTATGAATAAGGGCTTAACAACTTCTTCCACCAGTTCCCTCAGAACCCTCAGATGCATCTCATCAGGTCCCATGGATTTGAGTATATTGATGTTTCCAGGATGATTTGAACTTGATCTTACCACCATCCCTTCCTTTGGATTTTGTTAATTGGATTGTGTAGCTAGGTTTCTTGCCTATGAAGACTAAGACAAAAAAAAATAAATATTTGAATACCACACCCTTCTCCATGTCAGTTGTAACTGAATTCCCCGTTTCACTCCTCAAGGCAGGTGGTGCAGTTTCCTTCATCCTCTTCTGTTACTTTATGTGTCTGAAAAAAATCTTATTAAATTTCACATCCCTAGGCAAGTTCGGTTCCATCTGTGCTTTTAATTTTCTGATCCCCTCCTTGTGTTCTCAGGCCTCATCCCTATCATCTCTCCATGATGCATATCCCTGTCTCCTGTGCTTTCTGTTTTGTTTTGTGTTTTGGTTTGGCTAAGAGGTCTTGACTTAGCCATGCTGACCTGCCTTTCCTGTCTGACTTCTTCTTCTACCTCTAACTCCATCTCTCTGTTAAGTCCTTCTGCAACAGTTTTTCTACTGAATAATAGGTTCATCTGTGCTTCTCCTCTTGTTGGAGTTTCATTCACTTGTTTATCCCTTTATTAAAGAATTTTTCCTTAATGCCTGTCTACTTTCTTGGGCTGCTTGTTGCACTTTTTACTTGTTGCACTTTTCTAGCAGATGTCTTGGTGGCTTAAGGCCCCTATCAGGATTAGAGCCCGTGACCATGGCACTATCTGCAGTTGAAGAAAGAAATTTTCATCAGTCTCCTTGTCTTGATCAGGGGGCCTTTTCCAGGCACCTACCTGAAAGTTACCGTTTTTTCCCCGGTCTCCAATTTTCACCCATCAGTTCTCAATCTGTGCATTGCTGCTCTTTGAAGACAGCTCTGGGCAATCAACCCCATTTTTGATGCAACGAGCAGCTCTCCCACCTCTCCTTCTTTGTCTGTCTGAATGGGGTCTTCATTATGCTCCCTGTCTCTGTCTTGAGTTCAGGGGACTGGGTACCCCCAGAACAACAGGTCTTACCAATAAAGATTGAAGCAAAGATGCCCTGAAGTACCTCTTAATTTTCCTTATTCTTTGTCACTATGTTTCCCTCTGCATCCAATACTGGATGGAGATTCTCCTAACTCTCCTTTTGTTCTTAATATATTTATATAAACATTTCTAATTTTCTTTTATGGCTGTAGTCAGATTGAGTTCTATTTGGGCTTTAGCCCTTCTAATTTTCTCTGTGAATAACTTTACAACATAATTGTAATCCTCCTGAGTTGTCTGCCCCTTCTTCCAAAGGTTATAAAGTCTCCTTTTGTCCCTGCACTCCTGACACAGTTGTCTGTTCAGCAGTCTTCTTCCTCACTGGCTCGTCTTTCAGAACATGGTGACAGCCTGCTCCTGTGCTTATAAGGATTACTTCTTTAAGAATGTCCAGCCTTTCTAGACTCCACTGCCCTTCAGGACAGACTGCCAGAGAACTCTGTTAACCAGGCTCCTAAAAAGGCCAAACTGTGACCTTCTAAAGTCCATAAAACTTTAATAAAACCATCACAGAATTTGTTTTGTCAGCTGTTCTGCAAAGGATCATCCATAAAGGCAGAAATGGATACAAATCATAGTTTTGTCTGCCACTCTTCACTTTTTCTACTTTCTTCTTCATTATGTGCATTTCTCTCAGGTTTTAATACAATCTATTTTAGACAAAAGAGCTGAAGAAATACTGTTACCAAGTTTATACAAGTTTCATGACTATAAACTACAGAAGAAGTAGTTGTTATCTATAGAAAAATTATTTTTATACATAGGAATAACAACAATAATTAAAAAGGAATAGGACTCTTAAGGTTTTCAATAGAGTCAAGACAGTGCCTTACTGAAGTTTTGAAGAAATACTTAACAAATTTACAGAATAAAAAAATCACATTATTCAAATGCTTCAAGCAAGAAGTTTTTACAGTAAACCAGGTAAACATTTGTGATATACCATTCAAGCTTACACATCCTTACACAATCCTGTCTGAATTAGCCAAAGGTACATTTGATCCTCATGTAGGGAAACTATTTTCTGAAACAGGGAGTGCAGCAGAGTTACATAATATTAGTTACATAATATTAGTTCTGTGAATTTCTTCTTTTAAGCCAAGGCTTTTTCTCTTCATTCTGTATGAAGTAGCTTTCCAGAATTCAAAAGTACATATATAGGTTTAAAGTTCTGAGATATATGCATTTTAATAAAACAAGCCTTGAGCCTGAGTAATTATCATGAACCTAAAATGGAAGAATGAAACTAAAACTGTTTAACATTTCTATGTTAATCCACATATAGGTGCTTCTCTTCAAATATGCTTTCATGAACTTCAAACTGCAAGATGAAAAGCTACAAAATATAAGTATGCATATCGACATTTAAATTGAGTAATGTAAAAGCTAAAAATATTCTCTTGAAAAAATACCCTAAAAATGTTTCAATCACCATTTAAGTAAGGTTTAAAAGTTCTAAATCACCGCTTAAAATATGGTGAAACATGACAGTGAAAAACCTGTCATGCTATCAATGTGGTGACCTTTCAAGTCTCTGTGTGTACACTGATATCGTGGCATGTGTTTCACCTGTTAAAGAGTTATCTCAGATGCAATGCCATTGATAAGTGATTATATTTGAATTATAGTACTGGTTAGTGATACCTTCCTTTGCTACTCTTGTACAAACCAAAAATATTTTCCATAAAATATTTGCTATAGATCTGGCAACCATGAAAACGGTCTTTTAAGACCCCAGTATTGTGCTTGGCAGGGGTAGGTGTTGGGTTATTATGTTTCATTCACCTGGTAATCAGTGAAAAATCTTAACTGATTCTAGTAATTAGAGTGAATCTCTGCAGAAGTAACAGGGCACAACTAATGCTTCTGACCTAATCTCATATCAAGTCATATTCTCTGAGCAGTTCTACCAGGATAGCCACCTCCTGCATAACTACATGGCATACAAATTAATCACTTACAGTGCTCTTCTACAGTAACTAGAGACTGGTAAGCATCTGCTAAAAATCTTGCTGTAGCTAAAGAATACCTGATGATGATCACAGTAGCACATGTACAGTGCTGTTAGGGCTTTTGCCTTGAGAAATCTCTAAAAGGTCCGTATCTTTGCAAGTTTTAATTTAATTACACCTTGCATAAAAAAGTTCTTTCTGAATTGTTTATGTGATAATCACTTCCTCAATGTCAATAGCTCTATTTTTTTTAAGTAACTACTTATATAAAATTGCTTATTTGCTAGTCTCTTTGGATTTAGATTCCTCTGTATCTGATCAGATGTCTTTTTGCTTTTTAATTTATTTTTGAAAGTAAATTTTGCTCTTTTAAGATTTATTTCTTCCTCATATGTCATGAAATTGCACAGAAAGCATGAGTAGAGTTGTATATTGTATTTGCTAAAAGTTTAAATTCTAACTGAAATCTAGAGTACTACTGAAAACCTAAAGGATAAACATCCAGTGAGAGCATATTGTCTAATTAAAATATATCTCAACTGTATTACCAACTCAAACACAGACAGTGCAATTCATTAAATGAAGAGATTTTCATCCCTAGTTGAGAAAACTGGCAAACCCAAAACTTATACAGGTGTCCCTGTTAACAGTTTTGTAACCATCAGGCATTAGCATAGAATAGCAGTGTGATGCAGCTGACAAGATCATGTATAAATTTAGTTATCATTTCACTAAGTGTTTGAATTGAAGGAAAATTGTTAATGGAAAAGCAAAATGACAAACTGAGTCAGGATGATGTAAGCATTGGAAGCAAAGCTTTATCTATGTGAGTGTCATATAGAAAAAGACCACATTTTCAATAAGCTTATATATTTACATAGCCTATTTCTTTTTCCTTTGGATATCTCTTCTCTCTCTGATTCTTTAGTTCTGGTTAAATCATGTTGTTCTTTAAAAGGATTTTGCATTTGTCTATTGCAGTGGTTGCTCCTGAAAGAGAAGTAGTGCAGTGAGGCTACACAATCTAACTGGTATTAATGTCAAAATACAGCCTCTGGCAATCTGAATGGATCAAAAGTACAATTAGCCCAGGGACTCTGATATGTGCTCTCCCATAATTTGCAGCTTGTGGAGAAAAGAAGAAATTAACATCTCCACTTTCTCATCTGCAAAATAAAGCACTTTTATATGCCTGTTTCTCTAGGGATATTGCTGATGGAATACGATAATCTAATTAATTTACAGCAATGTACATTGTGTGGTATAGTTTTTTTTCAAAGCTTTCTATAAAATATCAGTCTGCTTCTTCATACAAAAAAGCTGTAGCTAATAATACTACATTATGGGATTTCTCATGTGAACAGTCCACTGAAGCTGCAGGCTTGCATGAAAAATCCTACTGCAAGATTCAGCTCTATTTGTCATAGCCTTGAGAATCATGAGTCTCCTCCATGCTTTCAAGTGAAAGAGAGGGGAAAATGGTTTAATCATTAAAAATTACATTTGATATCATGTGATCATCTTAGAAAGTGGTGCACAAGTATTTTTCCATTAGACTTTTTTTCTCTAGAGAATCTCTTGTATTAAACTTAATCATTATTCATTAATTAATTAATCATTAATGACTAGGCAAAAGTGCTGTTTACTGAATTTAAAAGCCTAATTCAGTAACCATCATCCAGAAATGTTACTGTAGTTCTTAATACATATTTTATATTTAAAGGTGTATTGAAGGATTAAAACAGAAATCTTAAAATGAACCTCAGTTAAGAACATGTAATGTATTATGAAATCTTGTAAAGAGACAGAAGTAAGAATTAATATCTGTGCTTGGCAGAAACTTGAAATGACAAAAATTACCCCAGGAAAAACAGGGATTTTGGCATCCTTACACATAGAAATTTGTTTTGCAAAGATGTGGTTTAAAAAACAAGACTGCTGTGTCTTTATGCATTAAAGGGAATGCATACTGAATCAAGGATGATGGATCACCATGACATGGGTGTTATCAGAGTTGTGGAGTTAATGATTACTATTTTTTTTTCCTAGTACTTTTCTGTAATTTTATGTAGACTTTCTATCCTTGCTTTGATTGAATCTATTATTCCTGTGAAGTTGAAAACTTTTATGGTGATCAAATCCTTTAAGACATTGTTAATGGGATATAAGCATGTGAGAGTGCCAAAATGCCTAGATCACACTAGTCTCCTGAGGCTGTTATGAAATACTCAGTCTGAATTAATTTCTACCACAATGTTATTCAGCTGGGCCACCTCTTATCCTCTGTGGCCTTGTGCACATGCCTATATGCTATTTACTTTTCAGAAATCTTCTTGTATTGACTTAAAGATGTCTGTCTGGTTTTGCTTGGATATTGATGTCTTGAGAAAACTTAATCTTGCGTCCAATTTGTGACTATTTGTCTGCAGAATATGTAAATCGGGCATTTAAGGAAACTGAAGAGTTTTTGGGTTCCCAAGCCTGAATTTGAGTAAATTTATGTAGCAACATTGGAACTCAGTGTGCCAGTATGCAGTCCAGAGATGAGTGGTTTCCTAAATATTAAACTATTGCACATAACTTATCATACATTGTTCTGTGTGTTCTACAAATCAATCTTTAATTCACAAGTTTGTTTGTATAGCCAAAGCATGGATGAAAATTATGAACTAGTAAATTTAGTGCATGACGCAGAAGACTGGAGAAAACATTTTCATAAAATAATCAACACTTCATGTGTTGCCTTAACTATCATGATTATTTCCTTGATGTCATAGCATCAATGTATAGTATGATTCTCTCCCTCTTCAGAGAGAGGCTACATTGAATTCATTATGTGGGTCATTTAGCTAGAACACCTGTACATGTACCCTTTAGTGAAATGAAAACTGAATAAAATCTGCTTTGAGCTCTGCAGGGGGTCAGGAAACTCTCCCTGCACCTTAGGCTACTTATGCTAAGCTGAAAGTGACATGGTCCAGAAATTCCTGATTCTATTCAAAGCTCCACCCTGTAATTTTATAATATTCAACTATTGTAGCCGAAATTAATTCCAGACTGATCCAGCTAGAGAGCCTCCTCTCTACACGCATATGAACATGCCCTATGAACCTTCCACTGGAAAGGATGAATGATGCTCTCCGTCAGATTTGTAGATGGGGATGGAGGCATAACCCTTTCCCTCAGTGTCCTTAGACTCAGGCTAGACTTCAAAATTGTAGAGGAGTAAAAATGCCAGTGTTAATTCACATACTGAAACAATAATGCAGAATCCCAAAAAAACGCTGAAACTCTGTGACTTCTACATTTTAGATGGCTTCTTTTTGTATTTGTGTTTGTTCAATGGATAGGCAAGTCATCTTCTCAGGCTGTTGAAATGAAGCCTCTAAAATACAGTTTATTATATAATGGCATGCTGGCTCACTTCCACTGTGCTTTAAAACACAAGTGACAGGCACAGAAAAATTCCAGAGTAGTGCTAAAATTATGATTTCTTTAGCTTCCAATATTGCAAAGTCAGGACAATTAATTCTAGTTCAAACATCACCATCCACAGCATGGATTTTTGTGGCTGTTACTAAGGTAATGTAATTGTTGATGTGTATCCAAAATGGAGTCCAATATGTCTCCCAAGCCTCTGCTCTTAAAATCTTGCACAGAAATGGTTCAAATTTGCTTGTGTCAGGGAAATAAGTATGACTAAATGCAAAATGTTGCTGTGCTGCCTTGTTTCTTAGCCATCTAGAGCCTCCTGAAATGTTGCATGTAACAGATTCAAAATGAAGGCCGCATACAAATCTTCAGCACACTTGAGATCTGTCTCTTCTGTAGGTAACTTTTTTTATATGCTTCTCTATACTGCGGTTCTGACATAAAGCTCAAAATGCTTCTCTTTCTTTCACTTTTATTAACTCTTATTTCTCAGAGGTTTTACGTTCCCTCGTACAAGAAAAAGCCACCTAAGAAGTATACAAAAATGCTTAAATTATTTAAAAATACAAGTAACTTTTCTTTCTATCCTCAAAATGTATTTTAACTTAGCCTCTTGCAGTTATTTTTTTTTAATAAGACAGCATTTTTACACATTTCATTAACCTGATGCCTCACTGAAAAAAGTAGCGCACTGTGCTGTTGTAAGATATAAGCTGCACAGTACTATAGCTCTTAGAGCCAATATAAAAATCATTGTTCTAGAGGATCTATGAAGCTATTCTTTAAGTCACAGAATTTAAGTAAAAAAAAATGTTTGAGTGATTTCTATGCTTTTGCTGTGATAGAGCACTTTTCAGTTCTAAGGCAAAAATGTTAGTTATTAAGTTCTTCAGTGTTCCTTAAAAGCAACTTTTCATAATCTGGAGCTTGTGATTTTGGTATTTTGGTTTGGTGACTTGGATGTGTTTTTTGAGTGATGTCATGAATACTGTCTGTTTTATTCAAAACTTCTTCAGATGCAGGATTTGGCCCCACAACCATTCCCTCTCATCTTCTGCGGTCTTCTTTCATCCCGTGCAGTCTGATAATAGTTTATTCAGTCTGCCTGTCAGGCATAAAGAATGCAAATTTCTGTCAAAAGCTGTTAGAGGCTAACTTGCCAAGTAGGATTACTTGCTGCCTTGATTATGATTTCAGTGGTGTTTACCATACATTTTACTTAACGGAATTTCCTTGTTCTCATCTTTTAAAAGCAATTCTGTATTCAGCTGACATCCTTTGAGGTTGTCAGAAGACCTGTGATTTGACAACTTCTTGGTCAAGTGCTGATCCACATTCCCAGTGCCCAATGTTCCCATTCATGCTGCAAACACGTGAGTGTTAGAAGCCGGTTGCTGCCTGATTGTTTTGCAGTGAATGCGAGCAGTAAGATGGTATGGTAATTTAAACTCATGGTTATAAATTACTGGTCTCTTGGCAAATGAGCAGGAACACATTGCACCTCTGTAAAGAAAAGTATGCATAATAATGAGTGCACAGCTATTTAAATTGCTTAGTTATCCCTTGACTGAGCTGAATCATTTCAGTTACAGCAGAAAAAACTCAAGCAGATTTTTTTTTTTTAATAAAATATGGAAAAAGAAAAGATAAATGTTAAAATTATATCTAGTGACATTCAAAGGCAGGATCAGTGAATATGAATGTCCTTTTGTAAGCCTAACAAAAAAAAATCATATTTGAGGCAAAAAAGGGTTTAAATATTGAAATTTTATTTATGGATTTTCTCTTGTAAAAGTTGTCCCTTAATTACAAAATAAAAATGCAAGTTAATAAAAAATATTTCAGAATTGGAACACTTTGAAAAAATACAAGGATTTCTTCCAGAGGAAAAGACCCAGGTATTAACATCTCTTAGAAGTGCTGCATCCTTCTAAAGAAAACATAATAACATCTTATATTACCCTGATTTTAAAAGTTTGAAATTAGTTGAAAATATCTCTCTGGCAACTTAGTTTGGTTTTACATTTACATGATCTTTGCAGGAAGTTTCACATTAAAATAAATTGCATTAATTTTAAATCTCTAAGTTAATAATACTGCTTTAATATATAGGTGAAGCACTTTCTCAAGAACTCAGTGTCTACCTCTGCATGAATGTCCTAACTTTCCTATGCTTTCTCTGAATATTAATGAAAATGCATTTCTGCAATATTAAAATTCTCTTGTGACCAGAGACCAAATTCTCTAGTCCCTACATTTTCCTCTCTTATGTCTTTTTGCTATGGTGAAAATGCCAAAAACAATGGTTCACACTGTATTTAAGAAATATGCAAGTGTACAGCCAAATTGTTCTTGCATAGCAAAAGGCTCTGGTATGACTGTCAGTATACCTCTGTTCAGGGAGAAGTCCACAAGCATCTGATGGATACATTTTTCAATGCAAATCTGTTCAGCTCTACTGATTCCAGAACTTCCTGTAGATGTATTTGAAGAATAGATGATATCCTGAACTAATTAATCTAGAACCAACTACAAAGAAACAAACCTCGTGTTCTCTCAACTACTCAAGACAACAGAAGTTCCTGGTACAGTATGGGAGTGTGGCATTTGACATGTTCCCAAGTTAGTTTTCCATGGACTGGCCATCCGCTATGCCTGGTATGTATTGGTATAATATTGGTATAGTATCAGTATAATATTGGTATAATATGAAATAAAATGGAATTTTAAACACAAACATCCTACCAAAAGATCATCAGTTAGCAGAATGGCCTTGTTCAAGATTATTGTACTATTTGTGCTTATTGACAGAGATTAGTACAAGTCCTGGTGTACAGATTTTCAGTCCAAAAAGAGTGTACGCAATAGTTACTGATCTCACTGACAGAAAAGAGCCACTTAGGTAGAAGACTTTTTTGTAGCGGTCAAATGGATGATCAAGACACCAATATTCTTTCATATATTGATGCCTTGCAACCTCTGAAAATTATAGGCAAAATATTAACATTAAAATGCCAATCTAAAATATTTCAATTTTTTTCCATATCTCAGGAAAGCTAAAACTAAACTTATGCTCTCTTACCTACAAATTATTATTTTTTAAATCTGGTTTTAAAGCTTTCAAATCTTACTTAAAGGAGTTTCAAAATACCTGGTGTGATAGTCAATTATTTTTCCAGAAATCTCAGGGCTTGCCAACATGAAGAAATTAATGTGTGATAGTTTGTACTCTGAATTTACAGCCTTGTACCACACTAAAGCACTTAAAACACCTTAATTTGCAGGAAGAATGTGGCTAAGAAGAAAGCATGGTCCAATATGATCCTGGAGTTTGGGGTGCAACAAGAACAAACTCATGGAGCTCAGTGTAGAACACTGAAAATTCATGTATCATCAATCTCACTGGCAAGTGACATCATTGAGGAGACAGCTGCAGTGGCTGCTTTTTTGCCTTGAACCCATTTTCAGTCATCTCTAAAATTCAAGTCTATGTATGCTGTTTTGCAAAGGTCATCTAGGCATTTCTACTTGGACCAAGAACATGGGGCAGTGCTGTGGCAGTATCCTCTGCAAGTTAATCAGCTCTATTAAAAAGCTGATTGCTTTATCTGCCTGCGCTAATGTGGGTGTCCTTGTTGTGAGACCCATGGTACTACTCTCTGACACAGATATCTACTTATTTTATCTTTATAGATTATATATTTATTTATTTAGCATTACAAGCTTGGAGCCTCATATAGGTGTGTGACGAAGCACAGACATCTCTTGAGTGTCTGCCAGAGAACAGAATCTCTAAAATGCTGTAAGGAAATACTGGAAAAGCCTACTTTTTTTTTTCTTTTTTTGTTTTTTTCTCCATTAGCTTTTCATTTGGCCTGACAGAGTCGAAGTGATGTAAAGAATTTTAACTATTGTCTTTCTTTTTTTTTTTCAATTTTTTAAGAAAACATATTTTTGCTACAAGGAGCTGACACCTTGATTTTGGTATTAAATTCAGTAGATATAGATAAAACGTGCTTTCCTACCAAACCCTCTCTAGTGCTACCTTTTTCAAGAGCTCTTATGCAATAATCTGTTTCTCAGTGAATGGAAGGCAATGTTGATCGCCTAATGTCTCCTAACATGAGGCCACCTGCAAATCTCTGAAGTACTTGCAAGCAGCTCGTTGCTACAGACTGTGGCAAGAGGTTAAATATCCTCATGCTACTTCTCCAGGAACTTCTTCCAAAGCTGGTGCTGGCTGGTTCCATGACACTTGTGATTCTTCCTTGCATTTTGCAAGTCTGCTGCTTCAGGAAAATCAAAGAAGAATCATCAAGTAATGTTGAAGAGAAGCTGCACAAATAGCCCCAAATAAGAACTAACATTTTTTTCTAATAGGAAATACTAGATAATAGTAGTTTCTAAAATGTCTCTACTTTAAGCAAATAATTATTCCCTCCCACTCCCCAGAAAATTTTTGTTAAGAAAAGAGAGAAAGACATGGAGAGTTATCAAAAATGCATCAGACACTGTTTTTTTAGCTCTTCAGAGCCTATGATATATGTTTTTTCGTGACCTCATACCTTTTACTATAAAACTTTTTAAAAAATAATAAAATATTACTAGGCTAAAGCCTGCTAAGACAGAAAAGCTCACACTGAAACCCAGAAAGAGAGCCACGGGGTCCTTAACTTCTGCCTAACTTACAGCATCGGATAAAATCTTCTGTGTTTAATGTTGTGTATGCCAATATAAATATTATTTTTTTCCGAGGTTCTAGCTTTTGGTTTCAGCTTCTAAATAATGTTTATCTTTCTTTCCTTTCTGTATCTGTAATCTCAAATTCTTTTAGAATTTGGATCTTGGACAGACAACAAAACTGGGAGGAAATATTCTACTACTCACACTTTTCCACTTGACACTCCTATAATAAAAGAAACAATGCTGAATTTTTCCCAGAAATTCAGGTATTACTTTTGACAAGGACACAAAAGTCTAGAAGGTGCTAACAAGAGTCTTGATTTTAGATATTAGTTAATAGTTCTTTACTTCTATTAGTAAAATGTAATGGCAAGCTGAAATTAGTTGATCCTAGTTATCACTCATGTGAATGATGTTACCCCAAAACTCCAGTATTGTGAGTCTTGGTGTTTTGGTGTTGCTTGTAGGAGTTATTGACACAGGAATTATCTCTCTTCAGGGGAATATATACTGCACATATACAGATGTGAAAATAGAGAAAAAAATGCTTGTAAATCATATTGAGATCAATAGTATAAATGATAAATATGATGGACGTTGCATTTTTTTAAGGATTATGACATTTGAACACCTAAGACTTTATTCAAATCCTCTAAGGCTTCAGCCATTCAATGACTGTTGCATAGATCAGACATTTAATTTTTCTGAATTGAGAAAAAGTAGGTTTACCTTTTGTTTAGAACTTCAGGTGTTTCGAAGACCACCTATCTTTCTCAGAAACTTCAAGTCCAGCTTGTGCTGGGATAGCATGCAACTGATTTGAAGAATTTTTGTCATATTTTGCAAAACAAAAAGTGATAATTTTTTACACTGAATGATCATAAAGAGATATGCCTGCTTTATAATTTTTTAAGATACAGTCTTTTAAGTTCTTTCGGGCTGTTCATACGTAAAATCTTAGTTCAAGGTCAAGTTGTAAGTTCTGTAACTTTGAAGTTTCAGAGTTTTCTTTCTGATTGCAGCTTATTTCAGTTTCCTGATCAGTTATGGAGCAGTGTATGACTTGTCTGGCCATATACCTCACAAAAACCACCCCCCCAAAAAAACCAAAAAAACCCCACAAGAAAACAGAACAGGCACGGAACTTTTACATGCATACATGCACTCATTATGAAAAATGAAGTTTTTTATTATTAGGCCTTGAACTGGGATACTACTAAAACAATCACTATCCAAATCAGTAAATCAGTATATCTTCTCCTTATACAGCTCCCCTTGCCTTTACTCTGGTCCTGACACACAAGTATCAGAAATTGCCCTGACAACATAGTAACAATTACCTGGAAAGGAAGGAAAGGAGATTTCCTGGGCACTTTCTTGTATCAGCCAGACAATGAATATTTGACCTACCAGGTTATTTCTTAAACTCTTGGAGCAGGAGGAGGTCAAGTACACCCTCTGGCCAGTGTGCTCTTTGCCATGAGTCCGCCCAGCAGAGAAATTTGTGGCCCACAGAGATGGATCCAGCTGGGAAAGGAGACTTTTCTTTAGTAAAGTCTGAGAAACTCTAGGATTGAAAAACATGAAAAAACCTTCCTGATTACCAGAAATTACTGGACAGAGGTTACTCCCACTTAGGAAGCTGGGCCACTTCGAATCAACCCTGAAAGAATAAATCTGCAAGGGAGGGCTAAGGGGGTAGGGGAATATTTTCCATTTGATCAAATCAACATGTCTGTTGTCTCTCAAGGGCTATGTCAAAAATGGCCTTCAGATTTTAAAAACTTTTCAATCTGCCCAGGAAAATTCACTACAGAAAACATGAGTTTACATCTGGGTTTTGGACATCTTGAACATTATTTTTTTCATAATATTTTTTAACCTTTTCACAAAAACACCCCCAAATCTGCATCAGCTGCGTGTCCAGTGTGTACTATAGCACTTTGAAGCAAGTAAGTCTTTGAGCCAAAGGACATTGTTTTCTGTTTTCATAATTTATTCTCCACTGACAGAAAGTCTCTGAGAATACATGTGGCACTGCATAAGTAATAACAAAATTTTCATACCTTTCCATAAATTTGTCTGACCTCTTGTTCAAACATGTTCGCTGTGGCTCTGCTGAATGTGAATGTATGTCTGTAAGGAACAATACAGCAAGAGCCTCATATAAGCGGAATGTCTGCATTGTCATTTGTTTGCAAAGCATCATGAATAACCTGCTATTATAAATTAATGTACCATAGTTGGCTCGGGTGTAACTGCAGCAATATTCCTCAGTGCAAAGTCATGTTCCTAATCTTAAAAGAAAGAAGATGCTGTTCTTAAGCATTCTTGGAGGATTTAAAAAAAAAATTTCTTAAGCATTCTTGGAAGATTTTTTAAAAAATTTTTTCCTTTCTTTGTAAAATCCAGCAAAATTCAATGTTTAACACTAGTGGTTCTCTGAATAAGAGAAGAAGGTAAATTTGCATTGTTTTAATTCTTCTCTGCTTCTCCATATAACAAGAATTTACAGTCATTCTCCAGAATATATAAATCTGTTATCTCCATTTACTTGCAAAAGCAATCCCACATATGTCCAGGTGTCCATACACATAATGTGTTCAGAAGTTCCAAAACTGTGGTGCATCTAATTATTGTCTGATAACTTGACATTTTGATGCACAATTAAGTGAACTTGATGCTTTTTTACTCAGTTTCTAGGTAATAATTTCATATTTCTTCTAAACAAAGCAGCGATCCATGTTTATTCTGAAGAAAGAAACTCAAAGGGCATGAATCAGGCAAGGTATCGTCCAGAAGCAGCAGGAGCTGTGCTTCCTCAGGCATGGAGGGACAGGACTTAGGGAAATCTCAGTGACAGCAGTGTCCTTCCTCCCCAGCATGCAGTTCTGAGGGTGCAGAAATGGAGCTCCGGGGCCAAGGCTGGTGGCAGGTTCTGTGGGAAGCTGGTGAGATTCGCTAAGGCTTGTGAGTGCTCACAGGACCCTGAGAAAATGACCTTCTTTTGATACCTCTGAAATAATGGAACCATCCTAGAAATTAGGTAATGGTGCTGCTTCTGCTCAAAGGAAAATTTTAGTTTAAGCTAACAATAGCAATTTTTCGCCATGTTTTATTCTTCTTGTCAGGTAGATGGTGCAATAGCAGAGACCTGTGTACTCACAAGTGAGGGGAAAATTAGAAATATATACAATTTCAGTATTTCAGCATTTACAATGCTTTTTGTTAATACACACCCAGACACACAAACCCCACAGCTGAATTTCTTTTCAGATGGAGAGGACCAGGATTTAAAGGGGTAGATTTATATTTTGTAGCTATTACATGACCCTGTTACCGAAAGAAAATTTTTCACCAAAGAGAATACTAAACATTTTCAGCCAGATGTTGAGCAGTAGTGTTATGAAAAAAGAGGACAGAGGAATTTGAAGTGCCCAGGTCCACAGCTTATGTGACCAGTAATCTGGCAGATCACTGAAGTCTTTAGAATATTGGGCAAGGATACATGGTTCTGATAATACTTATACTGGTTCTTCTGTATATAAAGCCTCATGCCTGAGTTTGAAGCTCTAGCTTTAGAATTTCCAGTGATGATATGATTGTAAAACAATATTACCCAGTCTCCACTAACAAAAGTGAAGATATGCCAGGGCTATTGTGGCACAGGATGTACACAACTGCTTAAGTATTTAGGCAGAATTGCGCATCTGGTGTTCAGCTACTGCACACTCTCTTGAAAAACTAACAGTATAACATTAAAAAAAAAATCATGGCTAGCTGTGATAGTACATATTTCCTCTTCTGTCTTTATTGGAGGATACAACAGCTATTTTTATCTGGAAAAATATTTGCCTCAAACTCTGGGTTCAGTTGTCTACATTTTGTTTAGCTTTTTTGACATTTCTGAGAGTGACCCATCTCCAAAGGGTGAATTCACCAGACCACAGAAGCAAGCACTAATAATGGACACGACATGGAAATGATTTAAGATGAAAGGTGCTCTTGAATTTGTAGAAAACTAGAATAACCTAAAAATGAGAATTTTCTCATGCTCTACTATTAGAAAAGCCCATGGTTACCACTGAATACAAGATTTCCAGAGACTGAAGATGGAGGGTTTTTTCAGGTGTTTATTTACTTTTACTCCTTCAATCTTTCCTTTTAAAAACA
>VYXF01012265.1:95213-106248 GCA_013397295.1 Polioptila caerulea
TTAAAAAAAAAAAAAAAAAAAAAAAAAAAAAAAAAAAAAAAAAAAAATTCTAGTTCAATCTTTCATATAGATAAAACACACAGAACTTAATTTTCAAAAAATCTTGGCTATAGCATGCTGTACAATTTTATGAATGAGAGTGCCATTATTTTGGTGTCTAAAATGAGAAATGAACTGTTTTGGAAGCCTGACTGCCACTGTGTCTGCTGAGCTCTGCAGCAATTCTTACTCTGTGGGAATAACCTGAGTATTCTCAGCTCAGAAAAAAAAAACAAAATAATAATATCTATAGAGAGCATTTACAGAATTACTCTTACACTTTTTTTGTTGTTTTGTTTTTTTTTTTTTTTTTTGCCCTTTGGTATGTGTTTCCAGAGATCTGGGGGGTCTTCAAATTCCAGAAAGCTAAATGTTTCCAAGCACTTTTTTGTATTAGCATACTTCTCGTGAAAAAAAAAAAAATAAAAAAATCTCCTAATATTTCCTGTGACAAATGCACAAATAATCCAAGGCCAGCTGAGGAAAAGCTGAGGTTCAAGGCATCTGTTAAAGCCTGGACTGCTTCAGGCATGACAGTGCACTCTTGCTGGATCAATTAACTGGATTAGCCATGTGAAAATAGTTGGTAGAATGTACACAGATGAATAAGTTCTTTAATTTTTCATACAGCTACAAGCAGAAAAACAGTCATGAGAGACAGAGTATACAGTCAAGCTTGGCTACATAGCAGACATTAAAGAACAAAGGCTTCTGCCAAACCAAGTAGAGATGCTACAGAAATGAGCAAATCTGCAGAAACTACTCCAGGGTTTGTTCTGCTTCACTTCACTAAAATGATTCATCCTTGAGTTTACTCCTTCCTTTGCACAAGAGCCCATACACCAGAAACACATGGATACACCAGTCTTGGACAGGCAAAGATTCATTTACTTTGAAGTTGACTGGGTCCTTTTCCTCAAAGTCAGCTCTGCCAGGTAAGCTGGCAGAAGCCACACATATTTCATCAGAAATTTATTTAAACAGTAAGACAGAAAAGTGGTCTTGATAAATATGCTTATATAGAATGCTCCAGATTATTTGAGGGTATTTCTTGCTTTTTTTCTTGTTTCCTCTGCTGGTATAAGAGTCAAAAGTCTTTTACCATCTCACATGTAAGACCTTTCAAATCAAAGGTCAAAATGGTTACAGATCTCTGGTGCTTCAAATGCTGGCTAAATGATCCACAGATACCAAAGGCCTGTTTTTAAAGATGTTTTTTTTCCTGAAATTTCTTTTCTTTTCTTAACATCCTCATACTGTGAATGCTCAGCTTCTCCATAAGTCAGGCCGTGGGTAATCCTATGCAAGATCTGAAGTGCCAAGAGTCAATTGACTGTCTTAACCACTTTCTGTGAAGGCAATGCACAGGACTGTACAGTGAGTTTTTTGAGAAACTGGGAGAGCCTTTAGAGTTTCCTTTGGAGGAGTTAATTGGACATATTGCTGCTTGGCTCAAGGAAGAACACGTACATGGAAAGGCGTATTTAATGTCACGGCCTATAAACACCTGAAGCCAAAGCAACAGTAGCTTTTTCCCACCCATTACAAAGTAAAAAAAAAAAAATATATATTACTGGTTTTCAGTGATTTGCAATACTCATTGTATTTGAAAGATGCTGACATCCATACATGTTACTCTGATTCATCTTCTGAACGTGATATAAGTTCTGAACAACTGGCTACACAGTTAATGCAGTAAGAACACCAGAACACAACTATTTAAAGGGCAACTTTTCAAAAATGTTTTCAGGGACTATATAATTGCATTATCAGGACATGATATTTATTTCTATGATTCTGTGTCTTGCAGATAGAAAAGAACTTTAATACTGAGAGTTTCAGAATTTCAAGAGTGGTATAGTACTTGGCATTTTTTCATTCTTATCTAGCACCACAGTTCTCAAAAAAAAATGCAGAGGAAACAGGGTACTATATATACAAAGAAAATGAGCCTGCCCTGAAAGCAACAGAAAGCAGTAACAAAGGCTGTTTCATGGGAGGCAGGGGAATTTTGCATTGTATGATGGAAAACTGGTGACATAGCTGATGAACAGGCAAAAGGTGACCCCATATTCTACTGCAATGGTTTGAGTGATAGATTGTGTCTAGATATCTGAGCCATTGCTTGAAGGACTGACATGGAACAGTTCTGAGCTTGTTTTACTTGTTTGTAAAGATGACCCTTTCATTAGCTTGTCTCAGACTGAGGAAAGACATTTGGAGTTCAGCCACATCCCCATATCTAGATCCACTTGTTTGAATTTTAATTAAAGTCAGTATAAAGCTAATACAAGTTCAGTGGTAGTCTGAGGAGGTGAAAACAATGGCCTTAAGACTTTTACATTTGAAACTGAACATCGACATTTATATTATTTAATTTAATGTAAATCAGCTTTGCAAATCAGCTTTGCTCTACTGGTGTAGTTGCATCAAGAGGGAAGCATTTATACAGCATTTGTGCTACACAATTAAATACTCAAAGTTTTTATTTGTATGCTATATGTATAGATACAAATATTTAAAGAATAAAAATGTTTTAACTATGAAGTAAAAACAATACATAAGCCAAATTTAACTCAAAGAAAAATGAGATTTAAGTTCAATGTAAGTATATGAACTGTTACACAAAAGACTGTTATCCCTATTAAATGTTTGGTGGTATATTTTCAATGTATTATTTTGAGGGGATGTATCATGTACTCTGCTATTAATATCAGCCTTGAAGGTTGTCCTTTCTACTTGAATACAGTTTTGTGTTATGCTTACAAGAATTTCTGTAAGTTGCAAAATTTCTTAATAAGAGAGATCCTTACCTGCTACAAATTAAAAAATACCATCTGTTTCTTTGGAAGTCGGCTTTGGCTCAGGCCTTGCTCACAGTGTAATGAAACGAGATGACTGTTCACCCTTCCTTTCCTCCTACCTCAAACATTAAAAAAAAAAAGGTTTTTGATACAAGAAGGATGCACACATATCAGTGGGTCTGTAAGTCTTCCCAGGGAGGGCAGCACTAGCTTTCAAACTGTACTGATTCCTGAAATTTAGGCATTTTCCTGGAGACATGCGGCTTAGATGATACATTACTGTTGACTGAATAAGACTTGCAACTTAATGTTGACCCAAAGAAAGAGGAACAGAGGAATCTCCCACAGGTACAGGGTCAGAGATGGGACCTGTAGGGTTGGCAGTGAGAAGCTGATCATGCAGATGAAAATTTCTTGCAGCGGTGCCACCTCCTGAAGCTGTGTGGTCTCACAAACAGTTGAAAACCTAGACAATGAGAAAGAAAAGGGATTAGGATTCTTTGAAAGGAGGACGGGCTCCAGGACCTATAGAAATGCAGAGCTGGAGCCAGGGCTCACCACTTGAAACGGTACCATGTTGTCAGCACTCTTCAGTGACCACCAGAGTTAATTCTGGTGTCATATTCCAGAAAAGCAAATAAGTTGACCCTGCAGAAGGCTGAGGATGCAGGTCATGGTAAGTGACAGCCCAAAAAAAAGGGCCAAACAATTCTGTTCATTGACCTGAGAAAAATGATTATCTGTGGCCAGCAAGAAAGAGTGCAGGGCAGAAGACACAGGGAAATTGAGAAGTGCTACACTCATGCCTACAGTTGTGGAGACAACTGCCTCCACACAAAGCATGTTCAGTTGCCATTGCTAATGCATTCCAGTCATTTCAGGCATGCACTACACTTCCCTGAATGTTGCGATAAATCAGAAATATTGTGTACACGTTCTGCAGTATTTCCTGTTAGAAATCCTGCAGTGTATATCTGGGAAAAAAAGGCACAAATATTTTTACTGAGGACTTTTCATGCACTCATAGTAAAACTATGGCATCATTATTTGCAGATTCGTGAAAAATCTGTGAAAACCATATTATGATAGGTAACTGGAGAAAGATACTTTGGATTATTAGCCTTTTAAACAGGCATGTACCAAACTGCATTCCTGGAAAAAAAACTGAACTCCTGAGACAAACATTAACTAAGATGTTATATTATTTGACACTCTCCATCTGTTAACTTTACACGACTGTGATATTCCACAAGTGGTATTTACACAAGACATTTGAGGATTTTAAGCCAAGTCTAGTCCAAATAAGCCTTATTAAATATGATGTCCAAAATGAAACAGATTGTCTACGTAGATGCAGTAAGTAGTTTGGATATATTTGGCCAGATGGAGTTTGTTTGAATGTGGGGTGTGATCATTAGAGTAATGGGGGGGGAGGGGCTCATTCATCCCAGATACTAATTGTTGATCACAAACCAAACAAGTTATCTGAGTAGTGACATGTTGTGTTTCAGATCTTGAGTCGCAAGAATCTGCATACTACATTTCTGGATTTATGTTTGGGTTTTTTTTCTCTTAAAGCAAGTTTTCACAGTTTTATAAAGATAGTTTACCTACAAATCTTTCAGTTCTATATAAGGAATCTATTCCTAAATGCTTTGTGGTTTATATTTTTAGTATTAATTTAGTAATTTTTTAGTATTAACTATTAAATTTTAGTTTTTCAACCCATATGTAATGAAACTCTGAGTCTTACAGGTCTGATATTTGCTCACAGTGCCCTTAATATGCAATTCACCCTGCAGCCAGAGTCAGTTTTATATCATCCATCCACGATGAGTGAACGTTATGCGTTTCTCTGTAAAGTTTCCATTTCAAAGATGCAAAACAGAAAGTATTAACAGATATATTAAACTTGGAATTATTTTTTGGAACAAAATGAAACCATCTAGCACTGAAAAGTATAAAAATTGTTTTGCAAACTGTGTTGCTTGTGTAAGTCTATAATTACTGTTAACATGATGTGTTTCTAAATCAGCCGCAGCATAAGCACATCATTCTGTCTGTGTAGAAGTCCAACTGAAATACAGACTACTGTTGGCAGCAAAACTACTGCACTCTAAAGACAAATTTTTTCAGCTTAAACAGGTGCAGCAGCCTGTGACCTTGACATCTAATTTATACTCTATCAGGTATATTAGATTTCATGGGCAAAGTGTGTATATAGACTAGCTGGCTTCTTATGGTACCTTAAATGAGCTCCAGCTCTTAAAAGGCAGGTAATTTGCTCTTGAACTCCAACAAACAAAATTGTACCAGTTGTCTCTATTATCTTTTTGTACGTGTGATCCCCTTCTTCATTTCTGAGACTGAAAGAAGGACATTTCTGAAAAGCATTGATTAGAGGGACACTTTCCACTTAGGGATACACTACTGTCGCTGCAAGAAGAGTGCACAGAAACCTTCATGTTTGTCTGTACTGCAGACTGAACTCACATGTGATCATCACTATTGCTTTTCTCTCATCTGTATTCCTGAGAAGGGATTAACTCAACTCTGTCCTGTTGTTTGGGACTAAAGGTTGATAGTCATATAGAAAGAAAAGCTGCCAACTATTTTGATGCTTAACTATTTTGATGATGCTGGATTCCTGACTCACTTGGTTGAACTTTTTAAATCTAGTCAGTCTTCCTGAGCTGAGAGTGCTATCAGTAACATCTAAGTCAGAAATAGTAGATTTTGATGCTGCCATAACTGAGAATGAGAGGATGGACAGAACAAACCTCCCATCCTAGCTTTTTCTCCTCCAAGCAGTTCTTTTGCTAACAAGTGAGATATTGAGACAATAAATGCAGTAATCAATCCAGGCAAATTTTACTAAATACTTAGAATATAGCAAAGAATCAAGCAAACAAAGTAAGATCTTCAAGTTCCTCTTCTAGAAATTTTAAGCCTGGATGTGGATTGTAGACTTGGAGAAGTAATGGAAAAGGGACATTTTCTTGTTGATGAAGATTATCAAGTATCTTGCCTGTGAACACATTCATTCACTTCTCTCCTTTCGCTACAGATTCTTAAACCCTCAAGGAATAATTAAAAAAAAAAATAAAAATGGAGAGAAAGATTTTCTTTTTCCCCAACATATTCAATAAGCTTACACCAAATGCATAAAATATAGCTTTCTGGATATTTTCTGTGGGCATGCAACACACTGATTCCAGGACTGCTGAAAAGACTGCATACCTCCAGTTATACATGAGTAGCCTCTTGTTACACTAAAAATAATACATGGAAAATGCAGTAACAAGAAAACTGCAGTTTGTGATAAAAGAGAAAATTAAGCAGTGAGATGTCAATGGTTTGTCATTTGATCTAACCTTCACACTACAGTTACTTTGTTTTTCATGACTCAGTTGCTGTTTAAGTCATAATGGCTGGCTAAAAGCTATTTAAGTGGGAGAGAAAAGCCGACCATTAAAATAGCATTTTGAGGAATAGACTGGGAGAGTGGCTGATGACCTGTGTCAGAATCTGCTGTGTGGAAGGAACCTTTCAAGACAAAAGAAGTGTGGATATTTACTGAATATTAATTTGCTCTGTGCCTAACCAGCTAAGCAGCTATGCAAAACTAGCTGTGACTTTTCATAGTTCCTTTGATTGAAAAAATTAGATTAATTATGCCTCTTCCTGAAATGTTCCTAAATCTATTTGCCACAGGTTCTATTCACCATACAAATATAGGGGTCAATATGTCCACATTTTCATATCATACAAAGGATAAAGTCTAGGGTGTTGAGATTGTTAATGCTGAGAATTGGACTTACACAATAGTTTATCAGTCCTTCTCTCATTTAGGATCTGTCACTCAAGCAAAGAATTGACAAAATGGTTTCTATTCTTACAGTCCCGTTTGCCAAATTACATGGTATTTGTGGATTGGCAGGTGAGCGTTCCCTAGGTTTATCCCATGTCTTCACCATTTTTCATAGGATTAACGACCTGGGTCTTTTTTAACATGTAAGTAGATCTTTCCAAGTGCTTAACATTACTGAAGAGATGTCAAGGAAAAATCATTCCACATCTGCCTTGAATTGATGAAAAGTGCACTATTTGTACCAGTTTAAGTGGGAATCTCAATTTTTTTGTTCCTCACCAGAGCTGAAAAATCTTTCACATGTAAACAGTCTCCGAGAAGGCTTCTTCTGTGCAGCACCCCAACAGAATGAATCTTCACAAGAAAATTTTGTGAAAGTCAGCCTTGAAGAATGGAAATATTCACTCTCAAATTTAATGTTAACTTTACAGTGGCTTTAAATCCTTTTCAGACCCCACTAGTTAAGAAATATAAGTCAGCATGACCTAACAAAGTCAGCACAAATTAATTAACAAAACTGTGAATTATTTGTAAAAACATGCTACTGCCTAGAGGTTACTTTCTACTGCCTGTTCTTATTTGAATGTCTCCAGAACTAACCCACATGCCACCCCTTTTTATTGCAATGTACTATAGTCCTGCTTATCTGACGGTATGGTGAAGAACAGACTGTACATCCTAGAGGTATATAAACCCTGCAACTGTACAATAGCTACAATAACAAACTGCTCCTGCTCTGACCTCAACTAAATTGAATTCCTATTATTCCTGTGTCTGTAGGATGATAGAAAATTCTCTCTTTGAAACTTAAAATCAATCCATATTTTATAAATGACAGGTTTTACTGCTTTTTTCAGGCAAATCTCTTGAAAAAAGTTTAATGAACATTTAGCCTGAAGACTATGAACCTTAAGACTCTGGTAAGTTTCTTATAATTATGCTAGTTTTGTAAGAATAAATAAATGACTTTGTAAGGATCTGAATGAAAGATGTAAAGTATCAATTTATCTGTCTTCAGTTCCCAAAGAGTTATGCCATGATTCAAAACAATTCCTGTTCAAGAAAATTCAACTTTTTGACAGGAAATATAGATACTGTTTTACTTGTCTCTTACTCACATTGTGTGATGAAAAACTCTGACACTTCACTTCTGTATTATTTTACTTTTTGTGCTCAGTTTTCATTGAGTAGTCATTTATTTAAAAGCAAAGGAAGACACTTTTCACTGTCACAGTCTCATTAATCTTCCCTGTTTACTCACAGTTAAGTTTTTGATAGTTAAGGATAGTTAAAGGTTGCAGTTCTGCTGCTTTTCTTTCCTCTAACTTTTCTATTTTTAGTTTGAGAGAGAAGGAGGCTAAATCTATCCCAGTGTTTGTGAAACACTCACACAGCCCAATGGGAATTACATACATCCAGATAAGCATCTGTGGCAAGTAATAACTGGGATTGTCTTCTAACATGCAGCATGCTTCCTTCCTGAGTGAATCCTAAAGCCAAAGTTGTCAGTCAGAATATTTCAGCCCCTGTGGGAAAACCTGATTTCCCTCCACTAATGCAGTCTTCTCCAGCAACTCTAAAAGTTTCCATTCACTAAACAGTAGCAAAGATCCATTATTTTCCTCTTTGTTCTCATTATAAAAATGTAGTTCACATATGGTGTGGGAGGGAAATGCTACAGAGTGCACTTAGAGGACATATATTGTTGAGTTGGAATTGCCACCAAAATTACATTTTAAAAGTCACTAAAAACAGAGTAAATCTCTATCAACTAATGCATTAGATAGTGATCTGGTCTGATTCACACACAAAAATGTAATAGTCACAAGTACAGATAAAATATTCCTCTGGTGTATATTATTTTTTTTTCTTTGTAATTACGGTTATCAATGTAATTTTTCTGATTATCTGTAGTAGCACCAGAATACAGTCTCTACCCTTGATTATCAAGATTTTCCAAGTGCTATAAGCAAGATATAGATTTCTAAAGTTTATTTTGCCAGCTTCATCTTCTTGTGTGGACTACCAGTTGATACACCCAACCAAGCAACTTGACTATCAGAGATTGTTGTAGTTCCTGTTCCTGCTACATAGTCATAAATTCATAGCTGTTGAGGACAGCAGCATATGAACCCTTATTTCTTTAATGAAAAAATTCAGGCAAGATTTTTTAAAAAATATTTGCATGAAAGATAAATTCATAATACTTTCTAGGATTCGTCATAGGATTTCTATTTCTGTGGATGAGAAATTCATATGGTAACCCTGTGGAGAGCAAAGTAGAATAACAAAACTGATCTGCTTAAAATGTAAAGTCCTTTAAATACACATACATGTAAACTGTATTTCTAGACACTGTGTTCTGAAGATTTTTAAAAAGAAAACACAGCTGTCCTTCACTAAAGGGTTGTCCTTGAATATGAAAGAGATGAGGTTTTGCTTTTAACATTGACCTGCTCTACCTGAAAAATACATTATAATCAGCATAAAGAAGGGTTTGACTTGGGTCAGAGATTACAGATAGAATATTTCTCTTCGCAGTTTTATTTCATGTATTGCTCTTTGATTTTTTTAAAGGATCTCTTAGTTATGCTTAGAGACATGGAAGTCTTTACTTCATATGAGCAAATGCCTAAACTATCTGCTTTTTTCTCTTCTCATTAAGTTTCTGAGGAATGACAGGTATTTACCTAGACTCTGTGTGAAGGCCAAACTGTTCCTGGTCCCTTAAAGATCATTCTTCCCCTATGTGGTGTATTGCTCCCAGTTATTCTGAACACTGAATTCAGGCAACAGAAAAGGTCACCCTGCCCTATGAAGTGTTGCTTGAAGTGATGGCTTACTTGTATCCATTCACCCTTTAAATCAACTGAAGAGTCAGAAACTATCCCCAGTGATGGGACCTTTGCTGCTCTGAAAGGCAATATTCATATGTTCAGAAAGGAATGTCTGTGATCTGTGCCAGGTCATGTATGTATATATATATATATATATATTTGTGTGTGTGCGTGTGTGCACGTGAGTGTGTGTTCTGTACGTGTGCTCGCCATGGGTGTGCCTACTGTGAACTTACCTTGGACAAAGCTGTTGATTGGACCAGGAGAAACATTTATATGCCCTTAAAATATGGCCATTTAAAGGGTTCTTTCAAGGTTTTTGTGCATTTCCATGGGTATAGAGATAATAAAGGCTAGTTCAGTAGACCAAATATAGTTCATTTTCACATTTTCATAAGCGGCTTCTCTGATAAATTGTCAAAATGTACATAGAAATTCTGTGGAAGACAAAACCAGTGGTTAGGTGTGGGATTTCAATGGTAATTACTGCTAAATGGGTCACCCAGCTCCTTCCAGGCAGCAAAACTCAAGGAATATTTATTCTACACTGTCTTTAAGGAGTTTCAGGAAGAATATGATCTACCTTGCATTAAGCCTTTCAGACAAAAAAAACCTAAAAACCAGAAAACAAGCAAATAAACAAAATAAACCAACCAACCAAACAAAAAAACCCCAAAAAATCCCAAACCAATACAAACAAAAATCCCAGAAAACCCCAAAAAACTCCAAACAAACAAAAAACAACCATGTTTTGCCTTACTCAAACTTTTAGCAGGAAGTGACAGATATTTGAGCACAACTTCATGAACCTGTCACTACCTGTGTATTTCAACTAAATAAGCCACATCTGGAAGGCACCACAATATGTAGCTGATTAAGATCAGTCTTTCTACGTGCAGATTGCCTGACAGTTTATGCAACCTCAAGTTCTGAGCCTGGCCTGTTCTCTTAAAAAGTTACTTGTAGGTAAGCTAGAAGGAGTGAACAGGAATTCACACAGATCTGATGTCCCTCTTTTCTGCAACTCCCAACTGAATCAGAAGACTTCTGCTTGGGAAAGGCTTGTAGATGAACACTATGCCCTTCAACTGGATTCAGTCTTGGTCTCTTTGTGGGACTTTTCTTCAGCTATCTCTGCCAATCATCATCTGTGTGCCCAAGTCAAAGATGCTTTGATACATCCCTAAATTTTGAGCCAGATATGCTTCTTCTGCTAAGGGCTGACCTACTCACCTTATTCATGAATTACAAAACTTTCAAATTTGGACCATGAACCCAAATCTAATTAAATATTGTACAAACTTTAGTTCAATTGAAAGTGGATGCAGAGCAAAAATATTCCTTATCCTTATCAAGCAGTTTATTTTTGAAATGTTCCCTTTTTTTTTTTTATTTTCTAAATTCTTTGCATGCTGAGCACATCATGTGACTTCAGCAATTTGAGTTAAGGTTACTCAGATTACTGAAGGAGCTCTTTTGAGGTA
>VYXF01012265.1:115294-130080 GCA_013397295.1 Polioptila caerulea
GGTGGTAAAGGGGGGGTGTCGGGCTGCCCCAGTCGCGGACTGGGAGGGCGGGACGCCGTGCCCAGCAGCACACCTTCCCTGGGGAAGAGCTTTCCCCACCGAGCGGGGAACCGTGCGATGGGAGAAGGAGTCCTCCGGGAGCTCCGAGCGACGTGACACTAACACAATAGTCCTTTGTCACCAGCGAAGGGATGCTTCTACACCTGTGTCCGCTGCTGTGGTAGATGTGCTCGCTGGAGTACGTGCATCAGTAAAGTGGGTCTTGGGGGGTGATGGTGGTGGTGCATGGTGAAGGCACTGTTTTACCTTCTGCACAGCAAATCCAGAATAGCCCCCCCTTTTAGGGAGCAACTCGAAGTACATGCAGGTGCTTCTGAACATACCTGGAAGAAAAATAACGGCAAGAAAATCATCTACTGATTCATCATTTGTCCAGTCTCTTGAGTCTAAAATACAGGGTTTTGCAAGTCCTGTTCTATAGTTGCTGAAGCAAACAGCAATGTTTCGAACGTTCTTAAGCATTTTCCCCTCTAGCTTTCCTTGCCAAGCAAAGAACTGCAGTGTGGTTTTACTACATGCTGCTGTTTTAAAATACTGTTCTTTCAAAAGACTTTCTCATTTAAAAAGAAATAGCTCTCATATATAAAGGAAAAAGTCTGAACACTTCAAAAATAAATCAGGTCTGAACTTACATTGCTTGCCAAATGCTGGGTGGTGGTGGTGGGGGCAGAAAGAAGCACACAGCTTTTCTGTGCCTTTGTCATGAAAATGAGCCATGCAGTCTTTATTTCAGTCAAAACTACAGCACTAAGGGAATGGAAGTAAAAATTAGTCTGCTTAGTGTTCATGGAGGTAAGCCATAACCTGTAAAGCATAAACACAGTAATTCTGAAGCCTTACCCCACTTTTTACAGTGACACATCTGGAATTAACAGATCTGCAATGTAAAGTATGTGTAAGATTTCACCTCAAATCAATGTATACACCCTAAAATAATTATATGGGATTTAACTTATCATTCAGAACTACAACTGCTGCCTCCACATGAAAAAAAACCAAAAAAAAAAAACCAAAAACAAAAACCAAAAAACAAACAAAAATAAAATAAACTAGGAGGTAGAATAAAAGGATACGCTTTCCTGAGCTTCTACTNCTACAACTGCTGCCTCCACATGAAAAAAAACCAAAAAAAAAAACCAAAAACAAAAACCAAAAAACAAACAAAAATAAAATACACTAGGAGGTAGAATAAAAGGATACGCTTTCCTGAGCTTCTACTTTCCAGTAAAAATCCCAAAATTAAAAGAGACGTTCTCTATTCCTTCTGTCCTTCTGTATGCAGTCAGGGCACCAGCAGTTCCATTAGAGGCTACACCCTTTCCAGGAAGTGTTTCATTGTAGAGTTGAAGCTGCTGTGTGGTCTACTTTGCTACATAATGGGCCACACAGAGAAGTGCACTAACATCAGTGAGTTCCTACTCCTTCTATGTATATATACATGTAAATATCCCAGTCAAAATGGGATTTGGGATTTTTTCTTCAGCTCAGCACTTAAAATGATTGACTCCTCAGCTACTGTGCCACCTCCTTATTTTTCTTGAAAAGTAGTGATTTGACAGTAGCTAATATATATGCCTCAGAACAGCGATACTATTCCTTTAGGTAAACAGAATATCCCTGAAAACTGTTTTTACTGCTCTGAATTCCCTCTTCAGAGAGTAGGAATAACACCTACATAGACTGAACAACACAAGGTGTGATCAGCTACATAGAAACAGCATGGTTTGGTAGTATAACAGGTATCAGATCTTTTGTTACTGGTCTAGAATCCAGAAATTCTGTGAAAGGGCTCTAGGAGGAAATACCCTGTGTAGTAGCAGCAAGAGGTGAAAAAATACAAAGTATTAGAGAAGCTTGTTAGCTTAAGCAGCTGTCCACAAGTACTGTGATTAATACTACGTTGGCATGCTACTGTGAACTAATACCAGGATTTGGATATCCTGCAGTTAAGAAAAAAGACCAAAGTAACTTGTCCTTTGTAGTTCTGAAGCTATATCGTTTTTCTCCAACATAGACAGTTAAGGAGGTCTGAAAATTGGAGTATTAGTGGCCCTGTGCCGAGTTTACCAACGTAAGTCTATGCTGGTGCCTTTTTCATAGCTTGTATTAATACCATTCAAATATCATAAACACAGGGTGGGTGTGGTTATTGGAGAGGGAGGGTATCGATAAGGATAAGGATTCTAGGAGGATTCCTGTGGTGATTTTTCTAAGTCATGCTGATATGACTGTAGCTTTTTTTTGTTTGTTTGGTTTGGTTTGGGGTTTTTTGGTTTTTTTGTTTGTTTTTTTTTTTTTTTATATACCTTTTTTTTTTGGTTTATATACCTTTTGGCTGTTCAAACCCTACTGAATAAAGTAAGAGGGGAAAAGGTTAAGGAGTTCTGTATGTAGCTGTCTGTTGGTTCATTGGCTTGTCCTTTGTGAGAAGGTGGACTTCCTTATAGCTGTTGCTGGTAATTAAAAAATTAGATGATGGACAAGTGGAGGGATGAGTGGATCAATTTCAGTAAATTTGTCTAATACTACATATGAGTATCGCTGCATTCTCCTATTGCAAAGGAGTTTATTTGGTTACTAGTACTATGATACATTATGCTGAGTATATTCTAATTCTCTGTGCTTTCTCTTCATTTTTTTTGTACAGATATTAAGGAAATTTAAGAAAATTCTATTCCTAATTAGTCATTGATTGACATGCCTCTGTCATAAGGCTGATTTGGCAAAGCTGTGTCTAATTATGAATCTTTATAAATTATTCCTCATTTCTAATTAGTACAGTGACTAGTTTAATTGTTGATTTTCCAAAATGTTGTCTTCTCATGTATTTTCAGGCAGACACTCATTTTTTCACCTAATTTGAAATCATAAAATTAAGATTTTTTTTCTTTTCTGGAGTGTGTGGCCTTTCTGTTACCTTAGAAAAACATTACAATAGATAACTCTGTAAAGAATGGGATTGAAATATTTGAAATTTATAGACATTGCTCCTCAAGATATGCAATATACCAATCAATGTTTTCTGTGCTGAGATATCAATATTATTGCCATGAGATATGCTGAGTAGAATTCATATTTGAGCTACTTCCCATCTCATAAGCCTTTTGATTCCTGGGGACAATTTCATTTCTTAATGATGAAAATCTGTGGAGGGAGGAAACACAGGAGATAAACTGTCATCAGTGTTGTATAATGACATTTTGGTGGCCCATTTTCTGTTGATAAAATGCAAATCTTGTGATTTTTTTTTCTCTCAGCAACTATTCTATGAAGCAGTAGTTCATGAGATTATTTATAAACATATCAATCAGAGCTGTTATTTGATTACAGTCTAATCTCTCATTCCCTTTGAAACTGGAAGTAGGTATTTGTATCAGCAGATTGTAGGCAAGTCTTGTTATATATTGATATATTGTTAATGTTTTCAGATTGATTATTATTATAAAAATCCTATTAGGTCAGTGTGGATATTTAGTGAACATCTCTTCTGTGTGGTGGAATTAGTGGACCATTTAACCCCTCTTCCAGAAATACTCCTAATTACATGCAAATAGAAATAAGGGTGCATTGCAATTAATATTTAATTGAAGGTGGAAATATTTTAAACTGCTTCTTACTATTGATTTGCACTTCTGCTAATAATTTTCTTATTCCTTTCACAGTAGGCAAGAGTTGAAAGGAAGACATACCTGAATTGGTGTATTTTAATGGCATAGTCAAAGCAGGTGATTCTTAAAAAAAGAAAAAAAATTCAGAAGAATAAATGTGTCTGAAGGAAATGGATATCTAGATTTTCATCTAATGGTCCTATTGCATTTCCTAAAAACAACGAAAACAGAAAACTGGGTTTTAGTTGAATCAATGAAGTGTCATAGCTTATTAGCTGTCAATCTCAAAATTAAAGTTGCGATGAAAGAAAAAGAATAGAGTCTATGCAAACTTTTGTCATCATTGGAAATAAAACTGTAATGTATTTGAATGGAGTAAACAGAATCATCTTCAGCAGAAATATTTGTCTCTATAAAAATATTTCTTTATTGTGGGTTTTGTTTGATTAACTGCAAAATGTCTGTCCTTTGGTCAGATTAAGGAAGAATAATTATACTACAATCCTATTTCTTTTTGTTTAACTAGTATTTATGCAACAGTACTATGATTCATATTTTATAATTTTTAATAAATGCATGTTCTATTTCTACTTTAAAAAAATGCATGGCTTCCTAAAGCCATTATTTTTCAGGTGAAGACAGATTCTTTTAAATGGTAAAAAAATCAGACATATCGTGTAAAACTAAAGGCAAGAAATCTTACTTTTTAATATTGAAGTTATACTTTAGAAAATTGCTTTTGCTCTGATATTCATGTTTAATGCCTAGGAGGAACCACTGGTCACTAGTTAAGATTATAGGAACTTACTAGCACTGCATACCTCTCACTTCTCCCTGTCTCTTAGCCCCCAATAATTTTAAGTACACGTCTTCAATGTTAAATATTTATGAGAGCCATGGGGTGGTATTTACTGAGGCAGACCAAAGGCCATCTTTGAGCTGTACAAATGCAGACCTCAATCTCTAATGGAAAAGTGGGATTTCACTGGACTTCCCTCTCTGGTGTTTTCTGTGTAACTAAGAGTGTAATATGGGGAATCACATCACTAGAAAAACCAAATAGGCTGGTCTGGGAACGGGACAGCTACTTAAATTGTCATCCACTGTTCACTTTCCATCTTGCAGATTACCCTTTTGTAATCAGATAATCCTTTTGTAAACCCTTTTATTTCTTTCACTTTATCTTGTTTCTGAGAAAACACAAGGTTTTATTCAAATGATATTTATTTCTCAATTGCTACGATTCATAATGCATTTGAACTTGTGTTTTGGTGAAGTATTTGTGGAACAGCAGTAGATGCTGGCTGTGAAGAGTTTCATAAGGGAGGATTTCTTGAGGAAAAGCTCAGTTTGGCTTCAGGATTTGCTTTCAACACAGAAAGGTTTGTGTTCCTCTGAGACAAGTCATCAAGTAGATTCCCATTCACAGCACACATGAGCTTCAGCACTGATATTTTCCCATGGCTGCTCTATACCATTTGCAGGCCAACATGTACCACACTCAATTTAAATCATCACAACTCCACCATATCTGGAATGCATCAGTTATGCAGGCAGATAAAGTGTGTGGGGAGAACAAATACAAAGACCAGACTATGTTTTATCATGGTAATAGAGAATGAGATAACCTCAAGAGAGACAAAAGAAGAGAAACAAGGCTCCTTGGGAAGAAGAAATTCTTTGACCCTTTAGGCCCTGGAAAATAAAAAAGAAGGGAGAGATTTCAGGATTGTGAGATTTTAAAGGCCTGTAGACCCTTAGCTGGGATAGATAACACCTAGTAAAGAGGAATTGGAGTTTGTGGCTGCTTGTGACAAAATCTCATGTTTCTGAACTGGAAGGGACTAGGTAAGACTGAAGGTGGAAACGGTGGAGTGTGACTGGGAATGAGAGATTCAGACAAGCCTGTGGCCTCTCTGCATCAATTTGCCTGGCTGTTCTCAGAAGTAACCAATTACGCTTATGGTTAAACACTATGATTCAGTTTTCCAGGCATAACAATAATTGTCCTGAAAGAAGAGACTGTGTAGCTATTCCTTCCATGGGTGTTAGAAAGTGTTGAGATTCAGCAAACCATTCATCTTCAATGGCCCCATGTGAGTACAAGACTTGCTTTAGATGTTCCTCTGAATGACTCCAGTACTGTATGTAACTATCAAAACTAGAAAAATTATACAGAAGAAAAGATGAGACTTACCATTCTATTAAATAGAAAGCATGACTTTGACCATTAGTACCAGGAATAGATTTTTTTATTTGAAAGCAAGAAAAAAATTAATGTTAATAGTGTATGTGGGGAGAAACTACCGTGGAAATGGGTTGTGTTTATGGCAGTACATGAAGTAGTCTGGAAGAATATGCAAAATTCTACATTAGTCAATGGCTTTATAGCACTTTTGATTCTCTTTCCTTTTTTTTTTTTTTTTCTTTTTTTTGACTACTGAGTGGGGCCCAACCTATTTTCTCAATATTTCTATTGCGAAAATAGCTGTCTGATGCCAGCATTTGACTGTTCCATTCCCAGTGCAAATTGGCACACATTGCAATGAAAAAGAAGCACTTTTGGCTATAGGCAACATGTGAAAACAGAATATATTCATTTATTGCAGAATATATTGCATTTATTATTTATTCTGGGTAGTGAAACCCTTCAAAGAGTGAACAGACCAGTTTAATTTGTGATAAAATTTCTCTACACTCACAACATAAACAAACCCTAGTGCAAACAAGAATTCACTCCAATTTGGAAGGGATTGAGTTTGCTAGAATAAGTTATAGATAAGTAGATTCACATAAGCTTAAACCTTAAGAAATTCTTGTTTCTGTTGTCTCCACAGACAATGAGGAGGAAGTAATTATCTTAGAGTTATTACAAAGGTAGTGAAAAGATGTATCAAGATAAAAGACAATGGAACAATTGTAGAAATTAAACTGCAGTAAATCATAAGCTTGCAATAGCTTGCTTCATATATTTCTGAAGGAAATGCACAGCTGAGCACCTGACTGACTTCTGAATCTGTAATTTATTTTCCAATACTATGTCTGATCTGGAGGATAGCCACTGATAAGGAAGAAAAATTATGTCAGGAATTACTAAGTAGTAGTCAAACCCCAAGGAAGTAATTGAGAAAAATAAATGAAGTCAACATCTCAAAACATCTAGATGAACATATCAGGAGGATATGATTGCTACCCACTTTAAGGAGATAAGTATACAAATCTGCTGTGAAAACAGTTCTGTCCAGCTTGATGCACACTGCCAGCATGGCTTAAACTGAATGTAGTTACATTCTTGTATAAAACACTTTTCTTACTGATAACATATTTCTTCAAGCTGTTCATATAATGTTATAAAAAGGTTGATTAAAGGAACAAAGTTGCATGTGTTTTCTTAAGAAAGGAAAAAGATTATAAATAATTTGGGTTTTTTATTCTTTGCAACAAATGCTTCTCTGTTTTTCTCAGACCCGATTCTGAAAATGGAAGTTGAGCTGAGCCATTAGGTCTTTCCTATTCTTTTAGGGATAGAGTATTCAGAACAGGAGTCATTTGAGACTTTGAAAAAACTAGTTCTTGTAAGAAATAGATATAATTTCTACTTTGACACAGAAGTGATTAAGTAATGGGCAGCGTTATGCATTGGAGACTGCAAAATAAGTCATCAAATTACTCCTGTCAAACAATTACTGTGGAAAGAAAAGTTTAAAAGTTTTATACATGTAAATAAAAAAATATTAAGAAGGCTACAAAAATCTTGCTTAGATCTATTCAGTAATTATTTTTTACTTTCCCTTTGTGAACAGTTTTTGTAGTTTTGAAAACAGACAAAGGTAAAAAGGAGGAAAATCACTGTGATGTGTAGATAATTAAAACCCTACACGTACTTTAAGATTAACGTGCTAACGCTTCAAAATGGAGAAAGTAGAGATATGATGAAGGTATATAATAATAAATATTCTAGTTTCTATGATATTTCACCCATTAAACAAACAAAAAGTCATGTAAGAAATTTGAATTACTACCTGTTTTAAAATTAGTAGTTTATTAACCGAATAATATTGAAGTAAGAATTTCAGGATTTTTTTCCCAAAATGTTATAGGTATTAATATATCCAGGCAGATTTTTTTAAACAGCAACAGAAGAACAAAACAGGATTAAAAAATTAAGAAAGAGTGCATGCTCTGAATATAATAAAAAAATATTTTGCACTATGCCATGTTGCACAATTGCTTCCCTGGGTTTGGGAAGTTTGTCTTTTCCTGTGGGGCTTTAACTGTTCAGCTGAAGCTATTTACGTTGTTCAAAATTAGGGTACCAGAGAGTAGGAACCATCAATTTAATTGTCACTCCATTGGTTACTGCACCACTAACCAATTTGATTTACATGGCTGTTTGACCAGTACGTGCTACTCTTCAAGTCTTGCTTAAAAACTGTTCATTTTGCAGTATGGGTAGACAGTAGCCTTCAAATACTTACATCAACATCTTGTTGTAATCATGTAGTGTATTATAGCAATACACCATCTTGATGCTAGATTATACGACAACCAAATTTGAGTTTTTACTTCAGCTTAATATTGCCTGGTTTTACTTTAAAGCATAAAGCATTGTTATATGTATTGGAGGTTTTCTCTTTCATTTGAATATGTGTCAGGTGAGAATTGCAGAAAAGAGATTATGGTTAGATTTTACAGCTAGCAGGCTCAAACAGTTCATTGCTCATTCAGTCAGGGTAACAGTACTGAATATTTGGTGCATCTAAAGATAATGGCCTTTTTTCACTGTTGCCTTTTATAAAGCAATGAAGCTATTGCTTAGTCTGCAGTTCAGAGACACTGTTGTTTAGCTAGAAAATGGAGTTTTACTGGAAGTAAGGAAATGTTTTATATAGAAGAATCAATCTTCGTCATTGTATACGTCCTGTATGAGGAATCTGTATCATATCCATGGCTGCTGGAATTTACAGTTAAATATATAATCAAAGTCACCGTTTTATTTTATTCATATTCTAGCACAGTATTATTGATATATAGAAGGATAGTGTCATGTACATATAGGAGTGCCTGTAATGTATCAAGAGCCTAAATTTCTGCTTTGGTTACATCCATCCTAACTGTATGGTTTCCATTGGTACTAGTAATATTTTGCACACTTTCTGGACACATGAAAAAAACACTGTGCCAGAATGGTAGAAAAGAGGACATACAGATAACTAATGCATTTTTAAAATTTTCTGCTTTGATTGAAAGAGATATCATTATTCAAATACTTTCACTCTGGACATCCGTGCTTTTTTACCTCAGCACAGAGGTAAAAAAGGAGAACAAAGAGATACTGAAAGCCGACATAGCTAGAAATTGCTAAAACTTCTTCAAATGTGGTGTTAGATATGCAAAGTCAGTTTGGAGTATATCATGGATATGCTTTCTTCAGCAGCTGTCAAAATAGAACGTGTTCTACTGTAACATTTTACTTGAAGGCAATATGATCATATCTCTGATTTGAAATTGTGAATAACTCTGAAAATTAGGTGATGGCTTTGGGCCCATGAAAAGTCACCAGTGCTTTCTGTATCATATAGGCTATGCAGCTAACAAAACTTTATAATTTACTGTTTGTTCAGCATTTCTGAAGCAAGCAGAAAACCGAAGAAAGTAATCCTGTAATATACACATAACAGTGTGGTCCTCCCTGTTCATCTAAATTAAAGCAGTTACATTTTAAACTCATCAGAAGGATTTACATTTATTTATACCACCAAGGCTCACTGAAATTTACAGTAAGCAGCATAACTTCAAGTTCTTTTGGAACTTTTGCTTTACCAGTATATGTTCACATATGCAGGAATTACCTCTTACCCATCTCATAATAAAAACTGATGTCCATTTAAGTTTAGTACCTATTTTTGCATACATTTTTATGCAAATTTGAAATCTGAGTTCCAAAATAATATTTCAGTGACTTGTAGTTGTTACATAGCTACTCTATGAGAAAACATATTAATTTTTTGTTTTAAACAGCTGCTAATAATGAAATATTCCACAAAATGAAAAATAATCAATATTTCTGCTTTTTTTCAATATCTCCTGTGTTTGGTTTCTTACATTTTCATACAAGCAATCCAGTATTTAAGAATATTTATGGTCAGGGTTTGCTTAGAGTACAATAGGACCATTTTCTGCAGCTGTCAGGAAAATAATTTAGACCTGTGTATGAACTATGAAGTTTTCTCTTTCTCCTGCAGTTAATTTCCAGCTAATAATTACCAGTACATCCTTCAAAGGTAACAACAGAGCTACTGCTCACTAATACTTATTCTGTGTTATTTTTAGAGCACTGAAAATATTAACTCCTTTCCTAACACTGTATTGTGAGGGCTGATGGTAGAGACTTCCTTTGAATCTGCTACTAGTAGCATTATTACTTTGAAATGCAAATTATTAGCTCTCTTGAAGTGGTAAGTGCATCACCTCTGATACAACTCATTATTACCCTTACAGCTTGTTCCACAAATGTTTTGCCTGAGAAAAGAATCAAGCTCAGTTATTGATAATACTCACTCTGTTTGCATCACATATTAATGCAAACATTTTTTATTTATGGTGGCAATCACTAGATGGCACTGCTCTATGGTCTTTTTAAGATGTTACATTTTCCTTTTCTTAAAATAATAATTTTCTTCTCTGATATATGGCATAATGAATTGTTACTGTTTTTGTGGTATTATTTATCTGGGATTTGTGGCAAATGACAAAAGAATTCAATAAATATATTTTTCAGGAAGGTTAAATCCCTGAACATGATGTTTTGGTTAGGTGTTTCGCAGGAGGAGAAACATGCTGTTTGCTAATCTCTGTTCCAGGACTAGTAAAAATAGAAAATGTCAGAAAAAAGCCACAATGAGAATGCTCTTCAATTTCTGTGTGCGTTGGTATCTTCACCAGTTGTAAATCAGCATGTTAAGTATCTTTTACTTCTTGGCAGGAAGGTGATTGTGTAATCCTGAACTTGCTAGCTGGCAATTCTATCTTTTCTAATCTTCAATTGCTCAGTTGTCAATGCAATCAATGCAGTCTTTAGCCAAGTGCGTAAGGAACATGAAGGTAGGAGACAACGTAATCCCTTCTGTCTCCAGAGTGCTAGCACAGTGTATGGCGGATGCTATTAATTCAACACACTTCTTTGAATAGATTGCTCTAACAACTCTACCCCCAGGTCAAAAATGTACTTAGGACATCATCACTGCAACCACGCTGTTACTAGACAGCAACTACAAAATTAAAGGGTCTTGCATACCTAAAACCATCAGCAGCAACACCCTGTCAAGAAAAATAAGCAGAAGATGTTGTTTGTGTGTGGCATCTTTTCAAATTTTAGGGTACGATCACTGACTCTGTTACTGAAGTTAGATATGAAGTGGTAACAAGTTTTGTAGGACTTCTGTACAGGAGAGTGCCTTAAAAGCCCTTATGAATTTGACTGTTTTACTCCTGTATTTTGTTGTTTTTTTATTACGGCACCCTGGCACATTGTGGCTCCAGGCCTGTGTGGTTCCTTAATTATTTGAAGAACAGTATAAAAGAGTACATGTGTCTAATGGCTGCATATAAATGGAACTTCTTTTTGATCTCCAGTAAAGCTGTCTCAGGAGTGTTTTCAGTTCTGGCTGGAAGAACTGCAAGGCATTTTTTAACCAGAAAGTGACTGAGATTCTCTTAATATCAAACTCACTGTGGGATTCTTTCAAAAGTACGTGCCAATACTGTCAGTAATGACAGCCAGTAGGCATTCTCTGTTGTCTAATTTTGAATGATTAAAGAGTCAGACACTAATTTTTGAGCTTGTCATTTGCAAAGAATTCTGCCCTTTGGAATTAGGATGGTAGTTGGACCTGTGCATGTGATTTTGGGGTCTATTTCCAGAGACAGGATTTACCAGTCTAGCTTTTGATGAAAATTAAATTTACACTCCCATGTGTTCATACTGTGTAACATAATGATTGTGAAGCTTTAAATGAAAGGCTTTTTTCAGCTTGGTAATTTTAAGTGCTTAAAATGTAGCGGCTGTCCTTTAAAAAATGCATTCACAAAAAGGCAACAGTAGGTAGCTTGAGACTTTCAGAAAATATTTTCCAAAGACAAAGCTATAGATAGTTTGACAGAAAATGTTGAAGTTCTTGCATGAACTACTTTTCAACAATTGACTTTTACTAATAACAAAAATGAAATTAAATTCTTTTTCTTAAATTACTTCAAAAAATGAAGACATAAATTTCATTATGCATTTACTTTGTCTGGCTACTCTTGTGAAATTATAATTTTAAATAATCTGCACTTTTGGCTTTGATGATGGTCATTTGCCTTAGAGAGAGCTGGATGAAAAAAAATTTTGCATGTTATCCATTAATAATTTTGGAATTTCATGAAAGATTACCAAAGATCTGGTTTATTTCATAATCCATCATTTTTGAAGTGAAGATTCTGGGGGCCTGAGTTTGGTGTTGGCATGGTAGTACTCTGATAAAGAGGGTGTCAGTTTACATGTGATTTTAATTAGCATTTTTTGGTAAAGTAGAATGCAGGATGAGACAGTAGTGATGCTAGCTTTGAATTGGAAGAATCTAGGCTGAAGAATTATTTGTCCTAGCTAATGAGACTGTTTTTCATACCGCCATGCTGCAACCAAGTGTTTGATGTAGGCATATCAGTACAAGAACTGATTACTGACTTTATTACCTGCTGGTTTTTATAACAATATGCATGTGTCCGATTTCCAAGTTTGCTATTTTATTTTAAAGAATGACATTTGTAGACTTTGCCAGTGTTGCAGTAGGGAAACCATCTCTTCACCAGGACCAGAGAAGAGCAGTCTTGTTTATGAGTGCTTTTCACCACTGGTTGGAATCTGAACCTCATTCTGCATTAATTTCAGAGTACAGTTCACTGAATTGGTGAATTTCTTAAGAGAGACTGGATGAAGTCTGACTGAATTATACAAGAAATATCATATAGACTGCACTGTAACAACAGAAATGTCTTAAAATGAGTCACTTTCTTATACTGCTAGGAAAGTGATTTTAGTAACACAGGATAGCATTGCTATGCCTAAGGCTGTTCTGTCTTACTTGACTTAAGTCAAACTACAATCTTCTTCCCCTAGTCCTCTCACTGCCTTGCTTTCAGTAAAAGCTATAAAAAAACAGACACACATTTTATACTCTGCTTGGCAGGACAATGAGGCTGCTGCATTTCTTTGTTTCCTTGTAGAAAACTTTATGATAAGGATCCTCTTTTAATAAAAGTTTGAGGAAAAATATCCTCCACTATAAAAAGCACAAAACCCGTATTTTTTCTTGAGAAATGACTTCTTGGTTGTTCTTTGATGAAGTAGTAATCCAGGTGATTAGAAAACATTCAATAGTGATTTATTTACAGTGTCTTAGAAGACTGTGGAAGTTTCAGATATTTCCTCATTTTTATTTCAATATTACTGAAAATTGGTCACTTTGTTTCATTATTGGTATTAGGCTTTAAAAATGAAAAATAAAAAAGGTCTGATTCACATCTGAACATATGCACAGTTATAAAACTTATTTTGAATGAAAGTAGTAAACAATAATTTGGGGCTATTCTATTTGTAAGGGTAGAGAATGTATTTATATTTAAAATACTGATTTTCTTTAAATATTATGTATATATATAATATCCAAAGAAAATGTATTTATATATATATATAAATATAATATTCAATATATAATTATAATGCAAAGAATTGCAATACATATACATATATATTTATATACAACCAGCTTTTTTTTAGGCGTTGTGAGGAGAAAGAGAGCTTCAAAAAAGATTTGTCAGCGACTCTGCCACTGAGTCACAAGATTCAGAATGGACCAATTTCCTTTGTTGACACCTTCTCAGAGAGTCATCTAAGTGGATCTGGAGCCAATCCTAGTCAGACTTGGTCAATGGTTTAGGATTAAAGGATTATATAGCGCAATTGAGCCTTTATATGACTTTGTCTTCTGTATGATTAAAGATGAAAACCCAGATATATTGATGAGGCTAAAATAAATAATTTATTTAAATAGATGATGATCGTGCTAGACTAAAATTCAGAATTTTAGTCTGAATTTTAGGTACAATTTTTAGTACAGCTTAGGTAATTGTAATGAATAAGCACATGGGTTTTGTGCTGTACAATATGGTGCCTTTTTTGTGGTAGTAAGAATTTAGTGAACTTCTCTCTACAATTGCTTTGTCAATGCTGAATCTTTGACAGTAAAATCAATTGACACTAAATTTGAGAGGAGGAGTATTTACCATACCATTTACGAAAAGACATGTGCTACAGGGTGCATGTCTGGCTTTTGTTGCTTTGTTGGAGTATTTTTTTAACAGCTAGAGGTAACACCACAGCTCTTTCCCAGGACGAAACATACTGGTCTCAAAGACCTCAGAAATAAGGTAAAAATCAGACCAAAGATATCTCTCTATAGTTATTTTAGGAGAAGGATATTCTTCCAGGGAAGCAGACAGACTTCACCAGATTATCCATCTGTCCTGATTTGGCATTGAATCATATGAAGTGATTCCCTGTTAGAGCCTCGTTGGCTTCCCGTAGACCTCACAGAGACACAATCAATAGTCAGTTTTAAATATTGACACATGATTAAACCAATGAAAAGGGTAGATATGCCTTTGTGAACTCACATTTTAAGACAGAACCCTGGGAATAGCTCTCTTCCTCTTCCCGGCTGAGTACAGGTAACAGGGCCAGCCCCGTCCCTCCAGCAGGGCCGGGCCCTGCTGCGGGCCAGCCCCTCCCCGGGAGGCCACCGAGCCCTGCCCCGGCAGGGCCGGGCCGTGCCTGTGGCGCAGCACGGGCCGAGAAGGGCTTCCCCACAACGCCGGCGTAGCCAGCGGGCCGGGCCGGGCTCCCGGGCAGCGGGAGGGAAGGACACCAGCCTTCCCAGCGCGGCCGCAAGTGGCCGAGGGGCACCGAGGAGCCGCTGCGACCCGTGCGGCTGAGACCCAGGGGTGGCTCTGCGAGCCCCGGGTGGGTTATTAACTCTTCGAGTGCACAGATGAGACCTGTAGACCCTTGATCCTCTC
>VYXF01012265.1:130278-142896 GCA_013397295.1 Polioptila caerulea
CTTTTTTTTTTTGCTGCAAGAGAACCTTTGCTTTTGAACAGTCCATTTTTAAAAAAACCCTATATGTTTTCATGGCCCAGAAGCACAGCTGTTAAAAGGCTGTGAAAATAGGAGGAAATTTCATGAATGCAGATTTTCCACTGTTCACAGAAGATTTTCCATAGCAGCACGGGATGCTCCTCTCCCTATGTGAACTGAAGAAAGACTTATATAGAGGTGGAAAACTGACTGAGAATTCTGGATGCTGTTTCTGGACGTTGTCAGTGGAAGAAAAGAAGGTGTGGGGGAAGGAGAAGAGAGGTGTTCTGAAGGTTTTACTCTGATTTTTCTTCTTTTAGTCCTGTTAATAAATAAATAAAGTTTAAGCCTGGTTTGCTCTTGTTTAGAAATTTCAGATTGGCAAACCAAACCCACTACATTATCTGTGGGTCTTCTGCTCTGAATTAACACATGCAAAACAATTGTTGAATAGTGGGTAAGTAAACTCAATGCTTACAGGTTGTATTACAATGAAAAACGTACAGAGGACTCTAAGTAGGGTGGAATTTTCTTTCTCTTTTAGATTAAAATAAGACACCATTATCTTGACTATACATGAATAATCTATTCCTTCTTTAAGCATTAATTGGATATGGTGCAACAAAAGTTTGGAGTTTTTAACAAGCACATGCATACATATTCATAGAGAACATTCTCTTATTTTTGTAAAGAAATTTAAGATTTCTTGGAAAAGTTTGATTTTTATTTTAGGAACATGAAGAATTTTTTACTGATATCATAAGAAGTTCTTTGTACCTTCTGTTATTGAAAAAGAAAAATAGATATTCTTTACATGGAAATAAAAAAATTGTATTGAACAATAGCTATAACAATGGTTACATTTTACTTATTTGCCTTTTAACAATTAGAGTCATGATATATTGGACTGAAAAATATTTTTTGCACATTTTCTAAATAGGCACGATCAAAAGAATTTCACAAACCATTCCTAACTGAAAGATATCTAATGCCTAATGATTGCTGAAGGAAGTCCTTTGAAGGAGCTAGACCAATAAAAATATTGATTGGTAGACAAATACGTAAATAAAAGTGTAAGTAGTACTGAACTTTCCAAGTGGTGGTTGAATTAATTTTCCTCTCCTCCCCTCCCATTGTCCCCTCCTTTCCTGTCCTCTCTCCTCAAAAAGTTTTAGAAAGGACTTTGTAAGTAATGCTGCTATGTTTTTATTTTACTACAGTTAAACAGGCTTTGTATTAAAATCCCACTGTAATTCAGTTGGACTTTCGCAGCCATTCAAGTGGTACAAACTATTGTATTAAAACAATCTTGTCAACCAGTTTAAGATTTACTCAATTGTTTAATAGCATTCTTGTTTTGATTTAACATGAGATCTTGTTCATGTTGTTACTGGAAAAGCTATGAAGCATTTAACTTAAGAAAATGTTCAATCATTTAAAAAAAGGCATTACACATGCTTTTTAGCTCTTTTCTGGACTTTAAGTCACCAATGAATTTTTGATTTTGTCCTTTGTTCCATTTAAGCCTCAGTCTTTTTGCATCGAGTTACTCCTTTTTCATCCTGATGTTACCCAAATTATGTAATGGTTACAAACGTTTCTGGGGTGAGTTTTTGTATAACAGTGCTATTCTTTTTCAGGAGGAATGTAGATATTCATACAACAAGCAAGGCTAACACAAAACAAAATTTTAAAATTGTTTCTTATTACTAGTAAACAGAATGAAAGTATGTCTGCTCAGCTTCTTGTTTCAAAGAATGTTTTTACCACTATGTTGTTTGAACTACTTCACATTTTTTATTTTTCAATAGAGTTACTAAGCAGGAGGCTCTGTAACTTTTTGTTGCTAGAAAAGGCTGATTTTGAAAGGCATATCTTTCCTTTCTCGAGATCTCTGCAAGAGGGGCTGGTTTGAAAACTGTCATGCCAGTTAGATTATGCCCTTTCTTCAGTGCAGTTTTCAATTCAAAGAAGCATTCCATCTGGTGTAAGTGACTGAATTACTGTTACTTCTGCCCAAGGGAGCAAAATATGTTTCAAATTAAAATAAACAAACAAAAAAAAGGTGTAGGGCTGGAACCTACACATTGCTAATGGGAAATGATTTATCTTTGTCTAGAACTTTGCTGTAATTGATGATGATGTGGTTGCTATAGGAAAAAAAAAAATGGCTAAAAAGTGAAAAATTAAAAATTTATGGTATCATGAACATTTGATCAATATTTATTTGTTCTATGTAAGAATCATATATAAATGTGTTTCCTGAGCATATTACATGCCACTGCCTTTTATCTTCTATTTGAATAAAATTTCTCAGAAAAAATATTTGCCCCAGATACAGATTGTGTTGAGTTCACCTGATGGTTTTGAATTTGTGTCCAAAACAGCCCCAGCGTTTTGCTTGAATACTATTAAATAAGACACTGTCTTTTGTCTTTAAAAAGAGACTTTGAAATGAAATTTGTTTCATTTAAAATAGATTTTAATAAGGCCATCAGGAAACAAATATAAATTTGATTAAGAATTTTTAAAAATGAAGGTCATCAGTGGTTAGGATTAGTCACAAAAGTCATTCAGGGCTGTTCCAGAATTGATCAGTATTTTCTCTTGGAAATCAAAGGAACTAGAATATAAAAGGCAGTTTCAACATAATATTCAGGTGAAGGGATAAGTCTTAATCTCCTTTTTGCCTTTAAGATAGCATCTCTGTGATTCTGGTGGATTATTCAAATATCTTAAGAGATGCTGAGTAAAAGTGTTATAATTAGATTCTGGGTACTGAGGAAGAGGTGTGGCTGCCATATAAGTGCGGTTGAAATCAATAATACATGCAGTAGAATTTATGAAAAGCCAGTAAACATGGACATATTTTGACAAATCAGGCTCTTCAAGCTGACAGTTAAAGATTAGCAGTGACACTTGTGTGTAGATAATTTTGTTCTTAAGCTCTTACTCTGCATGACATCCAACAGGCTTGTATCAGAATGACAGATATTTAAAGGTAAATTCCTGAGGGTTTCTTTCACATGGTGTAGCGTGGACAGTATTCTTGATAGAAAAGCTTACTTCCAGCAGTCTTTCTCTCACAGCTACCTTTGCTCCTGTTTATATATAATCTGCTGTTTCAACTTGTTTCCAAACTTCTTTTACATGGATAGGTTAAGGAGCCGTCACAAAGGCTGTCAGTATTTGAGTGCAGAGGTTTTTAAGTTACAAATCATGAGTCTGAGTTACATAAAAGGCAGATAAATGCCTAGTTTATAGGTATTTGGATCTTGAAGACTGCCATGAACTATCCTAAGAAGAAACTAAATAATACTCTTGTCATTATCAGAAATAGATACCAGGACTTTTCAGTGTTGGATGTTTAAACTACGAACAGCATGATAGTTCAGCATGTCACTGTAGAAGAGACATAGAATATTTTATTGGGAAAAAAACTCTCTTTAGATCGAGTCCAGCCATTAACTGAGCACTGCCAAGTCCACCACTAAACCATGTCTCTAAGTACCACATCCACCCTGCTTTTAAATACCTCCAGGGATGGTGACTCAACGCTTCTATGAGCAGCCTGGTCCACAAAACCCTTTCAGGGATGAAATTGTTCCTAATATCCTATCTAAACCTTACCTGAGGCATCTTGAGGCCATTTCCCCCAAGAGGGATATTTGACCAGTAATTACCCTTTTATTGACAGAGGGGCCAAAAATATTTTCCTTATTTGAAGTTGAAATTTTTGAAGTGCTCTTCTTTATTTGACTTTGATTCCTGAAATATCTAATCTGTCACTCCATATTACACCTACCTTCCTGTCCTTTTTCCTTCTTTAGAGTAATGTTTAGTGGCAGAAATAAGATTTCTTATTCTAGAGACCAGAAAGGAAACTAAGATTTTTACACATCTTGTCTTGTAAGAGAATTTTCCTGAGAGACTTAGTACCTGTCCCACATCTCAAAGGCTTTACTTAGCTGTCAAATATACAGTGATTTGTAGTAAGAGTCCATTTCCTTGGTGTTACCATGCTACTTCCAGCAACTAAATAGTGTTTTTTTTTTTTTTTTTTCAAAATACAAGAAATTAAAAGAGAAAGTTTACAAGTAACGGACAAATGTACTCAGATCACATTCACCATGAGTGAATTTACAGTGTAAAATAAATATTCTAATTTATGTCTTCTTGGGGCATACTTTTCTGATCAACTCAAGCTGGATTGATCTGAATGAAAATGATAAATATTTTTGTTTAAATTGATTTTGTTTGCAAGTAGGCCAAGTCTTTGGTCTTGTTGGTCATGAGGCTGTGTGAGCATTGTTGTAGGTGCAAATGTGGTACTGTATCATTCATGTAGCATTACAGAGCTGGATTGACTTAAACCAAACTGGGACAGATAATCTTGGAACCATGAAAGCTGTGGGCAAGGACAGCATTCAGAACTGATATTTGCTAATGGTGATCTGTGTGTCTAGAGCTATATGTTCTTTATGTTCTTTCTCCGCAAAGCTTTGTTTGTTTGTTTTCTTCTTGCTTTTTGTTTCTTTGTTTGGGGTTTTGGGGTTTTTTTTTCTGTTTTTGTTTTTGTTTTTTTTTGCTCTGTTTTCTGTTTCTTCTTCCCATAATTCAAGTAAACAACATTGACAATATTCCTGTGATGGATCAGTACAGACAGCAAATCTTGAGTGAACTTGGTAGATACGAAAAAACTTACCCAAAACCTCATCAAAATCAAAACACCAAAACCCCAATATCACTGAAATACTGTATTTGCCACCACTTAGAACTACCATAGCTGCAAGTCAAAATTTCTGAATTTAGATAATTATATTTTAGAATATTTTTAATTCTTTTTTGTCATCTGTGATGGAGTAGTCAGCCTTAGAAAGCCTAATATATTTAGTGAAAAATGTCAAAGTTGAAAATGTGGAAAAGAAGATAGGCTGGGGGGAAAGGAAGAGTCTTTGGAGAGAAGAAGATGAAAGGTCTGACCATAGATTTTGCTTAGATTTGTGGCAGATCAGACAACTATAGGCAGTACTAAGATTTATTTGCACAATTAAAAATAAACCAATCATTATAAAACTATTCCCTCAAGCTTTTTTGCAGGGGAAACAAATGAGAATGGTGTGATTATTCCACTATATGCAAGGTGGAAGACATTGACAGAGTAAATTGAGAGTGTATGTTAACTGCTGAGATGGGAAACAATCTCATATTCTTGAAGGCAAATGAACTGTAAGTGCACTTGTAACTGGCTGCAAGATACGTAATTTCCAAAAACTTCATACAATTTCACAGGTATTAGGTGGTCTTTTGTCTCTGAAGGGTGTTGAAGTTTGTATCTTAATTCTGAAATTAAGTTTCTTTTACATATTACTGTGCGTGTAAGTGTTTAGTGTTTCAGTTTTAATTTCTTCTGAAGATTTCAACTGCATTATTTAAACGGAAACCCAAAATCCATGATGGATGAACATAACATAGTTTTTTCTCTAGATGACCTGTTTAAAAAAAAAACAAACCAAAAAGCAGAGGGAACATGACTTAGAAAATAAAACAATTAGAAAAGAATTTATAACTGTTTAAAAAACAGATGTGTGAGACTTTGACTTAAGAGTTAAAATACATTGCCATCTTTACCAACGTTTTTTATTGTCCATATACACAGACTAAGGAATGGATAATAATAATAGATAGAGGAGATACACTGTGCCGGCTTCTGAAATAAGCTGACACATCTTTGTTGTTCGATAATGGAAAATAGACAGCAATTCATTTTTTAAATTAAAGTCACTTGGGTTATTTTGTGCTCCATGTTGGGAATATGAAGCTGAAGAGCACATTCTGAAATATGATTTGTGGTAACGTGCCTGCAGTGGAAGAGGAAGACATTGGGGTTTATTTTTAATACTTCTAGTCTTAAATAATGTTGTTTCATGGCTTCTTTCCTTAAGAAAGGGGCATCAAAACAAACTCAAAGATGTAAATCCTCAAAGATGTCCACGGACATTTGGAAAGTGAGATCTGTTACTGCTTAGTGCTAGACATTGGTTTCTTTGTGCTGAGTGAGAGAGCGTGCTCTAGAAGACGTAATGCTCACTCTTTGCTTTAACATTCAGCTGTACCATCCAGTAATTCTCCAAGACTATATTTCTATTTTATGTTTTTAAATTTAGATAATTGGTTTCTTTCCAGATAAATAATTTTTTCTCAACTTGTTATTTTCCAGGGGACAGCTAAAAATGAATCAATAGCAGTTGATTTGAAATATTTTGTGTTGTCTTTTGTTTTATTTCATCTTCATTTTTTCATGTGTCATTTAAATATATATTAATATAAACAGATTTTGAAAGGAGATGTAATTTGGAAGCAGAATAATTTTGACATTGTCAGAACATATTTTCTTTTTCTCTCCAAAGTGAACCTCCCAACTGAAAACTGAATTCTAACAAATGTATCTTGTGATAGAATATATGTGATGGAATATAGTTGTAGATCAGTATTTTTTTTTCTACTTTGCTTTATTTTTGGTTCAAAGTCTGTCATATTTTATGTCAGGGGTATGTAAAAGTATCCAGAGCATTTGAAAAGAAGAGCAATATGATAGAATGGACAGTGGGTGGGGGGCAGGGGGTGGAGAGGGGGAGAATTACAAAAAAATGGTCTAATAGTAAATGAGGAAAAAGTTACCTGAGATTCAACATGCAACAAAAATCTATCATTACGTACATCTGTACATCATTGCTCACTGCATAAATGAGACTTCAGTGATCAGTTAAACTGAAGGCTCAGTGTTTTTGTACAGTATTTTGCACTGAGACATTTTGCTAGACATAAAAATGTATAATGGTAATGATACCAGTCAGGAAATCTACTTTTTGAGCTCTTTATATAGTTTTTGGTTTAGTTTACTTTGTTTTTTGTTTGTTTGTTTATTTGTTTTAGGGATTTTTTTTTGGTCAAGGATTATCGTTGTGTATATGCAGTTCTTGAAAGAATGCTGATATTCATTCTTTGTATTGAAAATTTTTGGACTGCTGTAACATTTTGTTCCTCTGACAGAGAGAAAATAAAATAACTATTTTGAAACTTTTGTTATAGTTACTTGTCAGTTGTCTGTGTGAACAGGTTTGGGCCTCAGGTTCTAAAAGTAAGAATAGCTGCTTTGAATTCTTTGAAATTTGCACAGTTATGTGGCTCATCTCTTTGAAGAGAGGCAATGAGATCAGTGCGCTTGTTATGACCATAACATCTTATGGGTATACTGTTCTTGGGTCACTGAATCTTATGGGGATGGTCTGAGCCATCTAAAAGCAGATGCGTCACATGTGTTGCATGACTAATTTGGTACACAGCCTGATTTTGAAGGGTAAGTCCAGACACATAAATGTGCAAACCCTCTTCATCAAAAGATAAATTACTATTCTTGAGGTTTCTGCAGATAAACGTGGCTTATGATATGGAGAAAACACATAGCTTATACAACAGATAAAGGACATCTTAAAATAGACATTCATTTTTCTATGGTATTAAATTCACACCTCAGAACATGTTACTATTCATGGGTGGAGTATATTACTTCAGCTATTAATTGCTCCTGAAGTGAGTTCAGAAAGCCAAGAATTGTTGTTATTAGCACACATGTGACAAGAAATAAGGGTTTGACTTACAACAACTAAACTTATAGGGTGAAAAAGCAGGGCAAATTAGGATACAAGATCTGAAAGCATTTTTTTCTTCCTTCCATTCTGCATTAATTTCTTAAAAAGTATGATGAAAAATTTCTTTGAGTGGGATAAATATGAAGACATTATAAGAATTTTTGTTTTAGCTACTCTACTATTTCATTATTGCCTTAAATTATAAATGAGATTCACCTTTGGATGTGTGTTCACTATGCAGCTCCAATTTCTGCTAAATATGTGGTAATTCTCTCTTCATTATTATTGTGCTATTAGCAGTAGTTATAGTAGAATCTTTAAACTGGCAATTAAGGTTGTTTTTAGAGGCCTCACTTTGTAGTAGTTTTAATTTGTACAGGATTTGTTTTTGGGTTTTTTTGACAGAGAAATAAAATGTTCAGTATTTTCATTTGGAAGTAGTTGCCTTAGAGGTAACAACAAAAAATTGGGAAGTTGGCCATCCTTATTTTCCTGACATTAGTATAAAATCAATACTCCCATAGTAGACCTTGCTTGACCTTACTCACTGTCAAAATTATCCAATCATTTCCAGGCAGGGAATTTTCAGAAATATTCTGAAGAACTTACTTCTCTACCTGACTGTACTGTTTCTATGAAGGCTATAAGGCAAGTGGCATTGAAATGTTACATATTCATTGTTTGAAGTGAAATTGTGGCTTATTGCTACTGATTTAGTGTAAGGATACAGCTCCACAGATACTGCCATCCAGTTCTAGCTACAATAGATGAATTATTTCATGCACCTTTAGCTTCTTTGCTAATTCCAAATCACAGTGCCTTCATGCAGAGGTCTGCTGCTTTGCCAGTCCTGAAACAATTACTGTGATAAGACAATTTCGTGTCTTTGTTTTGTATACAACCATTGATTCATTTCCTCATTTAAAAATCTTCTTAGGTGAAGTTTGCTTAAGTTCTGAACATGGGTTACTAGCCATTTCCACATACAGCCAGTCCAAGCTGACTTCCCTCTATAAGTCTATGAACCAAGAGCATATCTTTTTCAAAGATTAGTCCATCCATAATTTTGTCCTTGATGCAATTCCTTTAATGTGTTTGTTCTTGATGGTTGGTTCTACCATAGGATAAGTTTATTTGAAAGATGCCTGTGCCTGTCTAATTCACTGCTTGGCATGTCTTCATTCCAAGGTTTCCTTGTAATAGGGTCCTAGTTACTTGCAATCTGCTGGCATAGTCCCCCATATGCTTCAGCCTTTCCTATTTCTCTGCTATGCTCACAGTCTTCTCTAACAGTCATAGACTACAAAGTAGAGTAGGTTGATTTTACATCTTCTCTATGAGTGATATTTCTCCATTTTCTAAGAAGTTATGTTCCATCAGGATTAATTCTTACCTGATTTTTTTTTTTTTTTTTAAATATAAGTTCCTTTTCATTTGTTCACTAGAAGAGACATTATCCCTGTCTGGTCTGTAGTAATCACTTATTAGATAACAAAGCTCCATTTCTGTTGACTGTGTATTTTTTTTTTTTCTTTCGAAAATTAAAGGCTTGTTCTCTGATTCAGTTAGGATAAGTTGTTTCTCTTTACAAAATTTTTATCATGAATTTATGTAATTTGATCTGTTAAAAGAATCTTCTTTCATATTGTTGTGGTTTAACTCCAGGTAGCAATTAAACCCCACACAGCTGCTGACTCACTTCCTCCTAGTGGGATGGGGGAGAGACTCAGGAGGGCAAAAATGGACAAACTTGTATTTTAGGATCAGGCCAGCTACTGGGTAAAGCAAAGCCATACCCACAAGCAGAGCAAAACAAAGAATTCATTCACTGCTTCCATGAACAGGCAGGTGTTCAGCCTTCTATGGAAAAGGTGGGCTCCACCATGTGTGGTGTTTACTTGGGAAGAAAAATACCAAAACTTCAAATATTCCTTCTTCCTCCTTCTTCTGTCTTTTATTGAGCGTGATTCTTTGTGGTGTGGGATACCTTGGGGGTCAGTTGAGGTCAGGTGTGTCTTCTCCCAGTTTTGCTTTGCATCCTCAGCCCTAATTGCTTTCAGGACAGTGTGAGAAACAGAAATGGCTTTGATGTTGTGTAGACATTATATATTTTTCAGCAATAGCTGCAATATGAGTGTGTTACCAACATTGTTTTTGTCACAAATCCAAAAGATGACACCCTGTGAGCTGCTAAAACTATTGCAGGCAAATCAGTACACCTACACCTGACAAAGGATAACTGATTATTTTCTGCTTAAGTTTCTCCTTTTATTTTTTGAGTCTGCACTTTTTTTTTTCTTTCAGGGAGACTTTTTTCTTTGGATTTTGGGACTCAGATGTTTCTGAATTTTAACTATTTTCTACAAACTGATTAGTTGGCTTCTGTGTTGCTTGGTCAATATTACCTCTGGCTCACTGAGCTCACCCACTTCAGACACTATGGCTGAATCACTATAAAGAACATGGGAGCATTGATAAAATAAACGAGGTGAATAAGCTGTTAACTATCTGCTCCATCCTCAAAGAAAAAGAATAATCACATGCAAAGGTTTTATTTCACAAGATCCATTAGATCCTCTAACTAAACAAAACAAAATATTATATTAATTCCTAAAATATGTTTCTAAACTACCTATTCTGAGCATTGGAAAATTTTTATTATTTAAGAAAACCAAAAGAGACCTTCTATCCTGAATAACAACTAGATTTTAAACATCTTGTATCTAATCTTAAAGAGCAAATGGATATTTGTAAGAATTTTCTGGATCAAGCACTGCGAAAACCAGCTACCTTTATGTGCTTGTAGGCACAGACTCAATTTCTACAGCAGTTTGAAAAATTACAGGAATTTTAATGAAAGTGGAATTGTGGGTGACTTTTTCTTCAAAGATCTGTGAATAACCCTATGTGTTAATGCTATTAGAGCTCTCAACAGAAAGATGGCATATCAGTATTTCACAAAATTTAGCACAGAATTTGAAGGTCTTTGACCTAGCCAGAAAAAGATTCAAAGATGAACATAGAAGGGAAGAGCTGTGTCCAAAGTTCTGTAGTGACAAAAATGGAACTTGTTGATTTTGGATTATCTTTTAATATCACTTTAACAGATACTAGGTAATAGAAAGCTTTTATGCTCTAGGCTGAAGATTTACAATGCTTAAGCATATTAAATTCTTAGAATAGTTTCTACATATTCTAATCAAGTGTTTTACTGACCATACTATATTTTTGTACAAATATTAACATGCTGTATCAATTCTCCTTTCCATTCCTTCAGTCTCTACTTTATACTAAATATCTGTACATAAAAGTTACCTAGGAGGGAGAAAATCTATTCTGGATTCTAGTCAGACAGTATTTTAGATAATCACAAGAAAACTGTTCCCTGCTTTCCTGTTAGTTTACGGTTATTTTTTTACTAAATCACTTTTTCATATCTAATCAGATGAATTACCAGTGTCAACATCTTGTATTGCATTTCCTGCTGTTATTGTTTCCTTCATAGTCTTTATGTTTCTCAGTGTCATGGTCTGCAAGGCACAGCAAGAAATGAAGGAGGTAGAAAATGGCACTGCTTAAAAAGAGCAGAAGTTTCAGCAGTCATTGTCCCTGTATTTGGATCATTGCTTGGCAGAGCTCAGGGGTGTTAGTTCACTGTCTTTGCTGATTGAAACATCAAGCATCTTGCTTCCCTGAAAGTAATGCTACCAACTGAATAGTTGAGAATTTGTTTGTCAAGTTTTATTAGCATGAATGAAATGACACCTGGTGTAGTCTTTAACTTGCTACACTGCACAGCAGAGTAGTCATCCCTTCGGCAATGGGCTTAATGTTTTCCTTGTTCCATGACTGCCCACTAATGAGCAGACTGCTAGTTAAGTATATGCAGTACTTTTATTAAGTACTCAGTCCAGCAGTTCTCTTAATTTCAGTGTTTTCTCTACTATAAGTACTATTACTATTGCTAATTGATATGTTCACACATATGCATTAGGTAGCTCGGATGAAAGATAACAGGTCAAAAGGCAATAATTAAAAATTAAATTATGCCTCAAAGTGCCATGCTAAGGCCCATTTATTGGCACATCATCACAGAAAACCTGTGATTTCCAAATCACATAACCTCAGTTATTTGAGGAGACAGAGTTAAATCTACATGCATTAATGGATGATTTATTTGAGGGAAGCAGAGCTGAATAGCTTTCAAATCATTTCAGCATAAATGGAAGTCAGTAGTTTACATCAAACTGTGATGGTGTTTCAGTTGTGTCTGCTGTTCTTGCCATTCTTTTTTTCTGTAGATCTGGGTAAAATAATGAAAAAATCCTGTTTCTAACTAAAGGACCACCATAATTCAATGTAAAATATTCTGAAATTTTCATTGTATTCTAATCTGACAGGATATTAAACCACTTATGAGCTCACTTTAACAAAAGGCTTGCATTAAACACAAGTGTTTAGTATAAAAGAGGGGAATAACAAATACAGAAAATATATTAAGATTCTACTATATTATCTGCTGGAGTTCTTGATTTCGAAGGGTAGTGCCCAGATACACAAAGTATTTCAGGACCTTTCTTTGGGTCCCTTTTTGCCAAATAAATTAGTTAAACCTTCATTTTGTTAACAGTACAAGGAATTTTGGACAGCTGATGTGTTTAATAAAGACATGCTGTTTTGGCAAAGATATTTTTTTTCTATGAGAACTTACAGATGACTCTTCTAATTTTTGAAGGTGTGGCTCTCTTTTCAATGACGTTGTAGATAATGTCTTTTGTTCCACTGGAATATACCAAATGGCATATCCCCTCTTAAAAATGGAATTGGCATGTTCCATCTTGTATTATAAGTTACCACTGTTTTCTCTCTTATTTGCAGTATTAATTAAGCTCTACAGCTGAATTTTTATTCAATTGTTGCCTGATCAGAATACATGTTTTGCCTGGAG
>VYXF01012266.1:9378-89671 GCA_013397295.1 Polioptila caerulea
GAGCCGCCTCCGCCGCCTCTCGCCGCGGCACTGCCCGCGGGCCCAACGCAGCGCGTCCCCCCCGCGGCCCTGAGGGGCTGTGCCGAAGGCCGGAGGGGGCTGGGGGCGAGCCCGGGGCTGGGGACACCGCCCTGCCCCGCCGCAGCTCCCGGGCTGCTGCTGCAAGCCGGCCGCACATCCGCACCTGGTCTTGTTCCAGCCACCCAGATCTCACATTTCGAAGACGAGATGATTATTTTTCTTACCCCTGCTTAAAGAAGTCTTATTTAATTTTTACAATATAGCAGTTTTTTAGCAAAAATTTGAGCAAATTTTTACAATATAGCACTTCTGTTTCAAAAGTCATGACAGTGCAACATACGTTACTGTTTGGTTCCTGGCAGGACCATGTTAGGACAACTTCTATGTCATACTTGGTAACTTTTTAAGTGCCAACCAAATTGTTACACTATTTTAATAACCTAGACCAGCTGTACTGGCTCATACCAGAAGTTCTGTGCGGGCAAGATAATAGTAAAGCCATATTTCCACTCTTTGCGCTCTTTTTTTCCCCTGTATTTGTGGTTTAATTTCTATAGCCAGATGTATTATCATTATTTTTAGTAGCCCTCAATTTTTCACCTGTCAGTTTGCCCAGTTACATTCTGAAATTGTGTTCTTCTGGCAGCTGTTCTGTCCACAGGCAGTATATTCCATAATGCATGCACTTATTGTGCAATGAAACACTTCTGCAGTCCTGTTGTTTGTTCCCAGTTGTTTGTTCCACATCTGTAAGCTCATGTGATGCCAGCTCGATCTCGTGTTAGGACCGTGAATCAGCATCTCTTGGTCACTTTCTTTGTGTCTCTTGTGATTTCACTGACCTCTATCGTATCATTTTCAGGCTAAAAATAATTCTAGTTTATTCCCAGTACAAAGTATGTCTTCAATCATCCTTGTTATACCTTTTCCAATTTTAATCTATTTCTCTTTGAGTAAAAGAAAGGAGGGAATCAGAACACAGTATTAACCAACATTCCAATCAAGTTTTCCATTTGTTCTCTTACGGCTTTCTTAGTAATTCTTAACCTAATTTTACACATAATGGACTTACCATCCCAGACACTGTAAGTACACCTACTGGTCTCTATCAAATAACAAAATCAACACCAGGTTCATGTAAGCCTGATTTAATGAAAAGTTGTAAACTTTGTTGAAACCAGGTACTTTCAAATTGAACTATTTATATGCTGAAAAGATTTGGCAGTTGCCAAATCTTCAGCTTTACTCCCTACAACTTATACAATGAAGTTGTGTCCGAATATGCACAAGGATTATTAATAATTTTTTAATAATTTTGTATTATTTGCTCCTTGTGTAGAGCAAAATAGAATAAATTTAATTAATGGCAACATTGCATACGAATTTCTAGAGAGACAAAGTAATTTTGAAGATGGTATTTTTAACAAGTTCCTAAATGTTTACTAACAGAAATGTGGTTTTTAGCTCACTAGTGATACAACAAAAAAGCAATTAGCACATGGTTTTGATCCTTTCTTTATAGTGCTTTTGTAAAATGGACAATGCCTCCAATTATTCTGTCATTCCAAATTATAGTAAATTACAGTCCTAAAATAGTAATGCACACAACCTTGATCCTGAATCAATCAATTAGGCAGCTAATGAATCATTCTGTGTCCTCAAATCAGATAACATCTTTTGTTGAACTGATAACTAATTAGTTTTTGCTTTTTGCAGTACCTAGCAACTTCACGGATTTGTTTATAGCTGTAAGTGTTTCAGTACATTAAATAGTTAGGAGAACACTCTGATCTTATTTTTTCTCTTAAGCCTAATGTTCAAAATATTAGAGCCATCTGTAAACAAACCAGGCTAAAAATTGTCAAACAAAGTTGTCAAATATTTACCCAGGTTTTAGCAATTACATGATGTAACACTGTGTTCCACTGAAAAACTGCTGAAAAATGAGACTGAACGTAATTAATGAAATCTAAATATTGCTTACTTTTTAAAAATAAAGTATGTGACAAAATTTATGACAATTGATTTTTAAAAAGCTATAATTTTATATAGATTTTGCACTCTTCAGATTTTCAAATTATGTTAATTTTAATGTTGTTTCCAACCTTTTCTCATAGAATTAGGAATTTTTATAAATATAATGGAAAGGCATAGTACATTTGTGTGTGCCTTGACAAGTCCTTTTTAAATAAGCAGTATAGAAATATCCCTAAGAAAATAGAAACTAACCATAGATTTAAAAAATTAATTGTTTTGGTCACATTTTCAGACAGTCCACTAATATAGATTTATTTTTCATGGCTTTCTTGATAGGATTGAGTATTTTGTATAAAAACTTAGGGGGGAAAAAAGCAAACCCCTGAACTGAGAGGTAACTACTGAAAACAGTAGCTTTTAACTTACAAATTGAGACTTTTAGTCTTGTATACTTTTTTTGGAAGAAGTGAGGTGCAAAAGGTGCTCCTTGGTACCTATTTGAAAGTTCTCAGTATGTGTGTTTCCTGGAGGGAGCACATGGAGTTTACCACATTCCTGTGTAAAAACCAACTTTGCATGTGGGCTTTGTAGGTGGCTGTGGGCCTGGTTATGCTTCCACAGAAGTTTCTGGCAGCTCTGCCTTTGCTTTCTCTGCAGGCCTTCCCTGTTTCCTCACCACTGACAATCAAGTGGCCGCAGGATGTCAAAGGGGCAGGGCCGATAGGGTACTGGGGATACTGTAAAAGAAGATAAGCAGTTTGTAATTTTCTATCTGCTTTCCAGCTGGGAGGTCCCGTGCATCCCAGAGGGAAGCACAAAGAGTCCCACTGACTGCTCTATTCATCTGCAACCCTTAGCAGGGGCACTTTTTGTATTAACAAATGTAAATACATGCACTAGGCGGTGACACCAGCTGCACCACCACGGCCCTCCTCTCTATAGTGCTGCATCTACCTCTACACCTCATCCTTTCAGTTAAGGAGGAGGAACTGATTACTGGGACACCATTTTCAAGAGTTTTAACTGTTTTTGTAGGTAAAATATACTTGAAATCAGTTGAAAGGAAAGGGATATTTTTATTTGAGAGTTATTTTACTAAATGTAGGATGTGACTTATATCAGCCTTCTCAGTGTTTCCTCTGTTCATGTGACTTAGAGTTTAGGATACTCAGAGGAACTCACTCAAAGTTTCCAAACTAGCTTTGTTGCAGTGCATTATTATGAAATGGTGAAGTAAGACATTGTGACTGGAATATATATGAGATGGTTCATATTGTCCTTCAACTAATTTCTACAACAGCTGCCCTCCTCTCCTGTCCTTGAGGGCTGTCTCTCTTATTCAGAGGCATAAAGGTTGGTTTCATATTAGAATAGTCACAGAACCCATTGACAAAATGGATCACAATTTTTATATATGAAGTATACAGAAAGATAGATAAGAAACAGCTCTGCACAGCTTTCCTTTTTAAATAAGGAAAAGTTAGTCTCTTTTGACCATCTGAATTGATATGCACTCTCAGTGAGGTAGGCCTAAGTGTTTCAGAACTATAACCTAAGCACAAAATTGTATAGGCTCCTTTGAGAGAGTATACATTCATATGAAAACTTTAAAAATACATACATACACATTGTTACACAGAACTTTGTTAACAGTGTTTCAACTCCTGTATTTGACAAAAAGACTGTGAGAATGAGGGCAGAAAAAAATTCCAAATTCTCCTTAGATTCATTATATATAATTTGGGGGAGGGGTTTTAAAACATCATCCCATGCACAGCAAAAGTTTCAGAATTCTGAAACAATTATTTCCTTTGCATTGGCATCATCATTGCTTTTTGGAAGCAGAGGATTAAATTGCTACCATTCTTCAGACAGATTAATGAGGGGGACTGCATATGCCATAATCAAGAGAGATTAAACAAGAGAGAAATACACTAACATGCCATGGACACAGCCCACCACCTGTGATCTGCAAGATCCAGTATATACAGAAAAGAGTCTGAGAATTTATGAAGTGTATTTTTCTGCTTTGACTGGAGTGAAAAAGAAAAACACATAACTGTAATAAGAGTGTCAGACTGCTCACATTAAAGCCAACACTGAAATTTACCTTGAGTTCATGGGAGGCCGACATGTATCCCAAACCTTGGCTATTCCATCAGGCTATAATCCATGACCTATATCTTGCCATCAGTGGCCATCTCTATACTAAAATTTAGATCAGGAGCTAAGATTATATTGCTTGCTTCTGGAGTATTTGAGAACTGTGCTACAAAACAGTAAAACACTGTTTCTCAGTCTGGGTATGCCACTGAAATTGCAAATGCACAGACCACAGCACGTTTGTTTTAGCACTTGCTATTTTTAGGCTGTTCATAAGGAAACCCTCAAGACAGAATATTTATTTTATGAACTCACCTTTTCACCTTAAGCATCTTGACTGTAAATGTGCTGTTCATGTGCACAGGCAGATGGGCTGTAGATCCTGTAAGAGATCATCAGAAATAGTTTTGTCATGCCAGCATCCTTGAAGGTGCCATCTCTTTCTGTCCCATCTGCACCTGCATCTGCTTTCCTCTTGTTACTGGTAAAATTGTAATAGTACCCAAATACTGTAGGTGCCCTGTAGACATTTAAAAAATGGTTCCTGTCCCAGTCAGTTTACAGTCTTAAAACGTGTGTACATGGGAGAGAGAGGACACAAACAAAGTGAAAGCCCCATTGTCCTCACCCCATCTGAACACCTCTGGCTCTTCAGTATTAACATCAAGCAATTTTAACACTTCAGAGAGAATTTGGGCCACGCTGGTTTAGCTGTTCTGTCGGCTGCTACGTGAGCATGTCCCACAGGATGGTGCTGTCCAGCCTGAGCAGCAGGCAGGCTGAACTGCATTTTTTCTTGCCATGGAACTGAGTCATTCCTGCACTACTGTTCTAATCCTTTCTCCAGATATTGGGATGAAGGAGAGCAAATGAAACAGTACAATATCATCTCTTGCTGTGTGGTTGCAACATTTAATTAGGCATTTTTAATACGTCTTCCTCCCGAGTTTGTTCAGTGCAGAGCTACACTGAAAAATGAACTGGAAACAGAAATGCTTTCTGCAGCTGAGTAATGATTTACACTTACAAACATTGGGACAAACATTTATAACTGGTGAATTTTCATCCATGCTCTTCCCACTTTATCGCAGGTCCTTATCTTTCAGTGAAGGAAACCTCTATCCTGATTTAACCTGTCAATATTTTGGACAGTCAGTGTTCATTTTTAAACACCCTGGACAAAAGAAGGTTTCCATCTATTGCATGTGATATGAAAATACAGATTATCATTTAAAACTATGAAACATACCTTTAGCTGCATATGAAAATATTACTAAAATGATAAGCTACATACAGTCATGGACCAAATTTTCACTCATGCATGGTGCACTCTGTTGCCTATTTAAAGTTATTGATGGCATGTTATCTTTCTCTAGAGAAATCTGAAAAAAATGTCAGAGAGCAAGACCTCCTTGAAAGGTTCAAAAGCATCGGAAAAGAAGCAAAAAGGTAAAACAAAGTAAGGAATTCTGAAAAGGAAAAGGAATACAGCATAGTATGTGAGGTATAGCAACAACGAAACAAGCAGCAATCTTGGCTCATATGGGATCTACCTTAATTATTTTGGCCCGAGGCATTAAAAAAAAAAAAGTGAGATTAATTAGAATGTGCTATTTTATATAAATAACTGAGATCGGTAAAATTACTCGATATAGTTCTGTAACCAACACTACTGATAACATCATGCCATTATATTTCAGGTAAAAAGGATGAAGATGATCTCTCTATGGCCAGTATAGGTAAGTGCTATGACGACTGAATTTTATGGTAGAAGTTCTGGAATACTCAAAGCATTTTAAAGCTTCAGTGTTACTAATGCAGGGAATAAAAAGAAAATATTATTTTTTAGGAATGGGGAAAAAATAGAAACTATTTAGAAAAGCAGCTATCACAGTGATTACAGTGGCTCTCAGTAGCAGGCAGTGCAGCAGGAAACAGGTATGAGTTTGTAGAAGAGGTTTTTTTTCTTGGTTTGGGAGGAGCTGGGGTAAGGGGAAATAAAAAGTATCACAACAGAATTATAGGGTGCAAAATCTTTGCATTTAGAAATAGTTTAGCAATTGAAAGAAAATCATTATTTTTAAAAATAATTCATTAATCTTTGATCTTTGTCAAACCATTATTAAATTTCATGAGAAGATTTTTTTAGCATATAATTTGTGTTTTTTAATCATAAATACCAATAGGCATCGATTAACTTTTTTTTTTTTTTTTTGGTAGGAAAAATTTAAGCATTTAAAAGTCATAATTTGGTTTATGTGCAAGTAAAGTTCTGTTTTTAGCATGGCCATAGTTAAGGGCTAAAAGTATGCAATTATCCAAATTTAAATATATTATTTTTTTCTTAGACACATTATTTCAATGGTTTGTTATTTTCCATATTTCTGGTTGTATTTTTCTTCTGACCCGATTTGTGCAATTATTCCTCAGTATAACTTAAATTGATATGAAAATAAAATTCATCTATGGTTTACAGGAACAGTCCAAAGGGTTATCTTATTGTAACAATACAGTTTTTATTGTTACAAGCTAAAACAGTGTGGCAAATAAGGAATACACAAACTAGGTAATTTTAAAATAAGCTGTAAATCACTTGTTTTCCTCCATAATCATATGAGCACTGGGTGAAAATTGTTCTCTGGTTAGCATCACCAAAATGGCTAAGCTGCAGTTAATGAAAATGCACAAAAAGTGATCTCTCAGGTAATTAAAGTGGTATTTTAAAAATGTATTTTCAGTGTTCCAGGAGATAGTAAGAGAGAATTGCACCTCCACCTACTGGCAAATAACGTTAGAGCTCTAACAGCTAAACTAGTGCTAGGAACTTGTGCTGAAAGCAGGAGAATAGCACTGGTGTAAGCAAACACTGCCTGTGCAAGATTTAAACTCCATGCATGCACACCTTAGCCCTCCAAGTGTTCTTTACCTCTTCCTTAGAGTTTCTTGGTCTTTTGTGAAGTTCTCATAGCACTGAGAGCTGCTGACTGTTACAAATGGTACAGGTACAATTTACTAAAAATGTGAAGCCTATGATCAGATGTTACACACTTCTTACTGGAAAAGAGCATTCAATAAAACTGTTTATAATGTAAGAACTCCATTATCAGCTCCTTAATAATATAGGTTCTGTTAAAAATAATATTCTGCAATATCGAATTTTAGTTCTTTAGACTGAAAGGTGTCATTTTAATTCTGATCATTACTTGGTTTTTAACTTGGGCTTATAGCAATAGAGCGTTGAAAAAAATGCACTTAGAGTATCTGTCTTACTCTGTGTCCTCTTGTAGTGATGCCCATTGTATTCCTGCTGAACTTTAATGCATGCTTGTATTGTTTCAGTTGGCAATGAAACCTACATCTCTTTAAAAGGATTTTTTTTCAGCATAAGCATTTGTGCACAAGGCCATATACATGATTCAGCATTTTAAAAACAGTAGCATAAAAGCTTATTGTTACAAACAATAATGTGTAAAACAACCATTACTCCTGGCTGGGATTTTTGAGGTCTGGTGTTAGCAACAGTGAGTTTGGCCCAGATGACTTGGAGGTGTTTCCCAATCAACATCCCTATGATTTTCTATTTTTTTGAAAGCACCTACACAGAAATTTTGGAAATCTACGAGATATCAAAAAGGAAAATCATGCAATATTGATTACAACTTGTGATGAAAGTGAGCTAATGGCCTGTGCATGCTACAAACAGATTGTATGTGCAGTGAAATAACTAGTGGACACTAAGTAATCCATACTTGGAACAGTGTAGCATGCATCAGAAACATCAAGCATGCCGTTAATTTTAGTGATGACTGCGGCAGAGCAGATGCAGTGGAGTAGCAGCACTGAAAGATTTTAAAGGATAAATGTCAGATTCATCAAACATAATGTATTATGCGATAGGATTATGCAGAGATTAAGGAGGATTTATCGTTTTGTTAGTCCTTGTTGGTTTAGATTAGAGATGACTTCTCAAAACGTGCTGACACAACTGGTGACAATCATCATTGGAGGTGTGTCAACTTCTCTTCAAGGCATGCACAAAGAGGAGAAACCCCACAGGTGCTGGGAATTAGGTTAAAACACCAAATAATTTAAAGTAAGAAAAGAGACTGAAACAAAGATAGATAGAAGCTATCAGCTATTATCACAACAGCCAGCACATTTCAGTACAGAAAAACAGTGCACAGTATACATGTCCCTAAGTCTTTTCATTTCCAGTTCACCAAAAAGGTGAACATCTGCTGACCTCCTCAGGCAAAAGTGTAGTGGCCTTTGTGAGGAATGGTCTTACTAGGGCAGCTGAGCCAGAGCACAGGTCTGCTAGCAGGGCAGTATAGCAAAGGAGGAGTCTCAGAGGCAGGATTCAACTAGCTGGGCTTAGAGTGATCTTAGCCACTTAGAGCTGCAATGCAAGCTGGAGACAGAACACTTAACATGAGAGAAGACCAGCATTACATGCACTGCCTTACTCACATACAGCTGGCATACACAATCAGAAGCACTGTATATTATCCTCAGATTGAGGGCTTGCAAAGCACCGCTGACAGGTCACCTAACTGTATCCAGCTTCCCCAAAACCAATGAAGATACCCGTGCTAGAGCAAGGGTAAGAAATATCTTGTTCTGAGTTAGCATGAATGAACCTAGCAGAGATCACATGTGTAGAAAACAACAGCTATATATTCTCCAGTAAAGCTGAAAGGAAATATCTGACTTTAATCTCAGTGAACTGGCTTTAGTCTCATTTGATTAGTGAGAAATAGTCTCTGCTGCACTCTGAACTCAGTGGGAGCAAGATGAAAGTCTGAAATCAGAAAAGCATCCTTACTTGGGAGAAGCCTCACCTAGATTAAACTTTGGCTTAATGTGGTGCTGCCCTACAAGGAAGGATGCAGGGTATTTATTCAAAGGCTTTCTTAAGTCAGAACCATGTGGTTTTGCCCTTAATATGTCAAAACCAACACATTGAAGATTTTTCACTGAAGTTGTTAATAATCTGTAGATCAAGAGGAAAAAAAGCCCCTCGTACCAGGGAAATCATATTCATTATGTGCAAAATGTTGGGTAGGGTATTTTAAAAGATTAATAAAGTAAGAGTAATTTTTATTTCATGCCTTCCAAAAGACCAAAAACAAAGCTAAGAGATTCAAAGGCATTATGCTAGAAAGAGTAAAGACATAGAGTTATCAAAGTATACATACGTGTTTAAACAACACTCTGAAGTCATCACACAATTTTGCTTTTTTTCATAGGCCACCCAGAAATCTTTCCTTTGCTTTTGACTGAAAAGACCCAAGAAATTTTTAATTGTCGACCTGATGAAGATGTCACAGAAGAAAATTGTTTCAGGTGTATTAAAAAAGAGGACATAATTCAAGACCTGAAAACAAGAGCTAAAACTTCTGATTTCTACCCTCTCAAAAAAGTTGTCCTAGTATGCAGCATATTTCATTCTCACTTTAAGACTTAGGCTCTCAGAGTGTCCATTCTTTTGAAGAATGGGTCTGTTCTTGTTTGACTCTGTGTAAACACACTGATGCTGTAATATCTGGGTGCTAGAGGCATGGACCATTGTTGACTCAAAGTTTCTCATGGCTTGCCATGTATTTTGTTTTACTAACTTCAGATTGAAAATATGCTAAAAGTAACATAAATACTATTAGTTGTGGTTCTTTGAACTGACAGAGCTTCACATATTTGGCTTCCCTTAATTCATGGCCTATTTACTGAGAATCATTAAAACAGTTTATTTTCTGTTTAATTGTCTGTATGAAAGATTAGTTTTGTCCCAGACTTATTTTTACAAAATAAACCCCATCTTAAACCCCATCTATTCCTTTCAATTAGCACATGAAATTTTCTGTTAATACAAAATTAACCTAAGATACTAAATTGGTGGTAGCTTTTCCAGTCACAACCTCATGCTTGTTTTGAATATTATTTGTTTTGAGTTTTCCACTTTTTTTTTTTTTTCATTAAAATAGGAGTATCCGGGGGAAGAACTCTTGGTAGTTTTTGATCCAAACTTCCAGTATGGACAGAACTTTTATATTATTGCTTCTGAAGAAGCCAAGGAAAACTTTCTAAAGGTAAAACTTTCTATAGGTAAAATCCAAGTGTACCACAGCATTGTTCTATCTATTTCAGAATCTAGTCTCAAACAAAGATGTCAGGAATGGTACTGTTAAGCACCCAATATTTCTCTAATGCTTAAGCTGATCATGGAAAAATATGTGTATCACAGTAAAAATGTATTTTATACTGAGAAGAGCTAAATTAAATTTTTGTATGATACTTCTGAGGTCCAGCATAATCCACACTGCTGCATTTTTATCATAGGCATTAATTTTCTCTGCCAATATCCAGATTTCTCAGATGTAAAAGTAACAGACAATAAATATATTGAGCATTTTCAAAGAAGTATTATACTTATTTTTCACAATATCTATGAATAAATTCTTCAAATAATTAAAATGTTCTTGAGTTCTAAATAGCTCTAGATTAATAGAACTTGTACACTGCACAGTAGGAGAATGTTTATAGAAAAATTATATAATTTTCTGATATGAGTTTGCCATCCAGCATCAGGCAATCAGGAGAAGCAACAATTAGGAAAAGTAAAATGCAGTTCCAGGCCAGAGGGCCTAATGGAATAAATCACTGTAAATTCTTTTTATATAAAATGATTTGCTTTCAAGACAACAGTGTCTCTTTAGTTGTTAAATATTAAATATTATTGGAAAATTCTAATGCACAAATGAGCAGGACCTAAGCCAGCCCTACCCAGGGGCACAGTATAGCCAGATTCACTGCACTGAGACAAAAGTAAAGAATGTGTAGTGAAGACTGAAAACTGGGTTTCTAGTTAAGTTTCAGTAAAAAATTTTTGCAAAAGTCCCATTTCTCACTGTTTGATATCACAGTCTTTAGCAACTGCGGAAGAAAAAGAAGAAACAGAAGAAGAAAATAGAGAGGAAACTCTGGAAGTCCACAAACCTTGGGTTTCCCTTGGCAGTGAAAAGGAAGTTGAAGAAGAATCTGTTAAGGAAAGGGATACAAAGGTCAGAATCAACAGATGTTAGTCAATCAAATAAAGATAAAGTCCCTATGTTTATTATAAGTTCCTTTAAAAAAATAGTCAGAAACTGGAGGCTGCAATCCTAGTTTTTCTTGAGGTCTTTCAAGAAAATAACAAAGAGAAATAGAGAAAAGGCTAAACTTTTTATAAAAGCTGAGAATGCTGCAGAAACTTTTATTTTGAACTCTGTTCTCTTTAAGTCTTGTAAATAGGGCATGTTTGGGTGGATTGGACATAACTACTTTTTAAGGTGTAAGTTCAAAATTCCTGATCATCTTTGGTCACTGTCACCTCTGCCACTTTTTGCTCAATTTACCAAATGGCCAGATGACAACTGCAGTCATTGCTCTGTTTCCTCGAAGCTCAGTGAACTATTCTAATATATGAATGGCATTTAAGTAGCATGCAACACTTTTTAAGCATTACTTAAAATACTGCAGGTATTACAAGCTGACTTTACAGAAGGACACATTTGATTAATTACATCTACATTTGATTAATTACATCTAGATTTGATTAATTACATCTATATATTACATATATATATATAGAGAGAGAGAGAGAGAGAAAATATAGTCAAAAACTAGATCCACTCACATCTGTCGCCTAACTTGTGATGTGTGGGGCCTCTCCAAGCATCTAACTGTCCATGAGTGAATTTTACTCAGTACCTAAGTCCCTCTTCAGGGAAAACTAGCTAAGTTTTGATAGTTCTCAGCAACTGGACATCTTGCTTACACCTAAGAAGATGTCTGATTGCTCTAAAGCTATTACACAGTCATCCAATTTAACACATTCACTGTCCAAGTATTCTGTATTCTGCATCATTGGCAAGGTCCACTCAAAAGTATTTTTAGCCTACTTTCCTTTCCAGTTCTCTGAGAAGTGCTGTGAAAAAGTACCTGGATATGAATCCAAGACAAAGCAATACCCTCTATACTGCCTTAAATTAAGTGCCCATTTCTCTTTGTGTCAGAAGTCAAGACATGTCCCTTCATCCTTCCTAGTTCTCAACATAAGGAAACTCCTCCAAACTTTTTTTTGCATCTTCTTTAGAGTACATTTCTCACCCTAGGCACTGCAAGGGAAGTTGAAATACCTCACCCAAAGTTGAGAATTCCACTATGAGGGAAGAGCTGAAAAGTTAGGTCTTGGAAGCCTAATTCAGTATTACATTAGGCTTCCTGCAAACCAATCCTTTTATTAAATATGCAGTTTTGATATTGGATGAATTAGAAAATGTAATTCTCTTGTCCTACTAGCAGTGATCCAAAAATGCTACAACTTCTTGTTTTACAAATACAAACCTGTCCTCTATTACATATGTAGTTTATTTATAAGAGCATTTCAGAATTTCAAAATGCAGAAATATGAGTAAGCTCAGCACAGAAATCATTGACTGAACTAATTCTACAATTATATGAATGCAGCCATTTTAAAGAATGAACTTTGCAAAAACTTCCTTTTCTGCTAGCAATGGAAATGTATCTTTTGCAGATTAAGTACAAGATCTCTCGAGTTCGCAGCAAGTTTGGTGCACCGATTACATTTACAGACAAGAATGCTTCTGATGACAAAGACAGCTATGCTGAATGCACGGCCTATGAAGATAACACCTTCAGTATTAAAATGCTTGAAAGGGATGTGGGGGTGCAAATGGTTCCAAAACTAAGAGAAGCTAGTACTCAGACAAAATGGTAAGTATGAGAAAACATTTAAGCTTTTTTATCAAGCTATGCACTGTTTTTTATCTCAACTAAAATTCTAGAGTTACCCAGTTACAAACTGATTAATAGAACAAAATTAGATGTTCTCTTTGCATCTTTTTTCTTAAATCTTTACTAAAAGTTTCTAGGAAAACTATATATTAAATTTTACACATTATATAGGTTTCTGTCTTTGAAATGTTTTCTGTACTTACATTCAAATTTATTCCAATTGGGTAGGACCTTTCCAAAAAACGCGTCCACGCAGTATTGTCCAAGGCAGTTGTCAGATGAAGCAAAAGCAGAGAGTCTGTCATCTGAGACCCTGAAAAAATTTCTTACAGCAGTACATTTAAGGTAAAATTATTGCAGTAATACATTTAAAGACTACCTGAAATAATACAGAATACAAGCAAGTACTCTTGCCTGAATGGATCATTAATATGGTCAAATATCAATTTTATTTTTTGTTTCTATATACATTTTTTCCTTTTTTATTATTATAATAATAACACATAATAACTTAATACTTGTTTCTAGGAAACTGACCATGAAGTCTATGCTGTATAGAAAAAATGTTGCTTTAAATAAATATCAGAACTAAAGCTGATAGTGATCTTTTCAGACAAACAGCAAAGCTGATATTTCAAACACTGCCCACTCAAGCAGATGGTTGTGCACTGAGCAAAGGTGCTGTCATATCCATGATTGTGGCCTTAGCCATGCCCCATTAAGTGGGACACGTCCTACTTAATGACATCTTTTGCCCAAAGAATTGGACAATTGCTCTGTACTTGGTCCACAAAGAACTAAATTCTTGGTACAGTAGCTATTTCTGTTTAAACAGAAGAGTATTTCCTTGCAGTGATACATCATCGAGGAATTAATACTTGATTTTTTAACTAATGTGATCATAATTTTGTGAAAAACAGAAGCTTCCACTTTCAAAAACATTTGTAATTCTACTATTGAGTAGTCACATCTGGATTATTGAAGTGTTAACTGTTCTTTTCACAAAACAGAATGGAAATTGCATTGCAGCAAAATGAAATTATGAACGTTTTTTTTGATGACTGGAAGGCCCTAGGAGAAGACCAAGAAGAAGGCAAGCCAGATGTTTATCTTAAAGCATACCAATCATTTACAGATGTGCAGTATCTCAAGAACAGAACCATTAGCTGTGTTCGCTGGCATCCAACCATTTATGGTAATGCAGTTACACTACTGATTGGAGTCTTCAATGATGGGTATTATATGACAGCTATAAAATATGCATCTTTCACAAAATCATCAGCTTTCAAATTTAAAAAGAAATCAAAAGTGATTTAGTATCCCTGTTTGAACTGCCAATTTGAGGCAAAATGAAAAATGAGACAAATTCTTTGTAGAATTCATATGGGCTGTGAAAAGTCCTTTACCCTAATGTATAAGTGGAGATCATAGGTAAGAGAAATTTGCCCCCCCTGAGGCTCATTTAAGCAGGGTTGCCATGCCAGACTCTTCAGATGGCCCTGCATACCAGTGTGCTTGTGCCCATGCCTGGCTCTCATAGCACATCTAATACTGGTGAGGAATGTCACAGCCACAATAGGGCATGGCTCTGCCGAGTGCCAGGGAACATCACAAGACACACAAAATGTCATCTCCTGCTCCCTGCTGTGGATTGTTGCTCTGCACAGCCAGACCTAAAGGCACAAATAAGTTCTATATAAATGCCCCAGCTCCCAGCATACTACCAGCCAACACTGCAGCCTGGATAAGAAAATTAATTGGGTTACAAAGACCTGTTTTCATTATGAATGGCCAGGACTATATGCCTGTCACATCATTTCAGGTGCAGTATTACACCATTGAGGAGCATGAGCAAAAAAGAGGAGTTTTATCCTGATGCATAGGTTCTATGACTCATTTTAAAATAACCTAATATTAAGTAACAAAAATAGTCTCCTCAAAGCTGAGAAATATACATGTTTGGTTTGTTTGGGGTTTCTTTCCTGCTTTGTGGGGTTTTTTTCCCCTGTATTCAGAAGGTATAAATATAAGTCATTTAGAATAATTGTCAATGTGTTGACACTTGAATTGTCTCTTTTGAGAAAATGTATTTTCTCTTTTGATTAGGGATTATAGCACTGTCAGCAATAGAGCAGCCTTCATATGAAGAGCAAGTTAACCTTTCTAATAAATCATTGCTACACCAGTCAGTTATACTTCTCTGGAGTTTTTTTGACCCTATCTGCCTCCAGGTATTTAATCAAGACTTTTAAATATGCCAAGTATTTAAATAACATGAGAACAAACAAATAGTGTGACTGTATTTCTCAACTATATTGTTTTTCTTCTCTCTAGTTGGTGTTGAAGGCTCCTGAAGACATTTACTGCTTTCAGTTCAGTCCAAGTGACCCAAACATCATTGCTGGTGGCTGTGTCGATGGACAGGTGTTTCACTCTTTAAAAATGAAATTGCATATATTGGTATTTTCTTCCAGTACAAAAATAAGGGTGAAGAGATGTACTCAACATCCATAGTAACAGATAGAGACAGAAGACAGAAGATAAGAGAGTCTTAAAGCTCTCTTATCCTGGACTGAAGCTATGTCTGGTTATTCCATAGCTGAGCCATCACCGTACTACATTTCTTCGTAGTACTGATAAATAGGTCAAGTTGTAAAGACTTGTTTGAAGAGACAAATGTAACCTTTCTGCTGATTGCATCAGACTGAAGAGAAAATACTTTAAAGACTTCATAAATTCTACTCCAGAGAGTTAATTTCTTCTTTTTTCCCCAAACTTCCATGATTTGAAAAAAATGAAAGCATATCAATGCACAGCGTATTAATGCAAATATACAAATATAATTCGTAATATACTAATTTCTCATTGTAGGTTGTACTATGGGATATTTCTAAACATGAAGAAAGGCTAGAAAGTGCAAAACCTGTTGCTGATGAAACCATTGACTCGTCAGAGAGTGAGCCAAGAGCAGCAGCCGGGGTGACTGAGGTAATTCCGGGGCTGATGGTTGGATAGTGGTGTACAGGGGCTCCCCAGCAGTGAGCACTGGCAGCACAGAAGAGCTGAATCCTGGGCTGCATCCAAAGCAGCGTGGCCAGCAGGGCAAGGGAGGGCATTCTGCCCCTCTACTCTGCTCTGGTGAGATCCCACCTGGAGCACTGCATCCAGCTCTGGTGCCCCCAGCACAAGAAGGACATGGAACCGTTGGAGCAAGTCCTGAGAAGGGCCACAAAGTTGATAGGAGCACTGGAGCACCTCCTCTACAAATACAGGCTGAGAAAGTTGTGGCTGTTCAGCCTGGGGAAGAGAAGGTTGCATGAAGGCCTCATGGCAACCTTCCAGTATCTGAAGGAAATCAAGAGGAATGCCAGAGAAGGACTCTTGGTTTGAAACTGTAGTGACAGGACAATGAGTAATGGGTAAAAATTAAAAGAGGGGAAATTTAGGTTAGATATTAGGAAGAAATTTTTTACTTTGTAGGCATCAAGGGTGGCGAGACACTGGCATAGGTTGCCCAGGGAGGCAGTGGATGCTCCAATCCTGGCACTTTGAACCCAGTGTTCAAAGCCAGGCTGGATAAGGCCTCAAGCAACCTGGTCTAGTGGGAGATGTCCCTGTCCATGGCTGGGGGGCTGGGACTAGGTGATCTCTAAAGTCCACTCCAACCCCTTAACATTCTATGATTCTGTGAAATCAAGATAACAGCTCTTAGTATGGTAAATGCTTCTGTTGTAAGTATATTGCAGTGCATCTCTATGTCTGTGGAGGAAAAACACATGAAGGTATCCTGACTCAAGAGACAGCAGTAGATAATCTTTGCAATGAGACACTAGAAAGTAGAGAACTGATGAGTTCATGAAATCAAACCATTATCATACTATAATTTCTACCTGATTAGTACAGCTTAATAGGTTTACTGCATTTTCTGCAACCTAAGTTTCAGTGAGTCTGTTCTTTAATGGGCACCAATATACCCTCCACTCTTACCTTACAAAGCCTGTCAAATACAGATATTGTTTGTTACTGAATGCAATACTGAAAGTATTCTAGATGTTTATGAACAGAGAAAAGGTACTTGGAAGATTATTTCCACTGATTATTTCAGTGGAAAAAGACAATAAGGAGGATAAGCAGAAGAAAGACCTAAGAGGAGAGGAGACAATTATGTCTGTATGTCTGTGGAGGCATGTTGGAATTCTTTTTAGAACTTTAAATCCAAAGGCCTGTTTTGATGCTTTCCTTTTTTTTTCCCCCCCAAATGGAAGGTATTAGACCCCTAGAAAGTTATATAAACTGATCTGAAACACATGAAAGAGTGTTAACAGAATGCAAAGTAACCTTTTATTCTTTGAAAGATCTACTGTTTTATTTTGAAAACACAGATATCTTAAGATATCTTTTCTTAAAACATTTCTAGCCATCACCTATGAAAGCCCAGCACAGTAGCACAGAACCACCTCTAGTGAGACACTGTGCAGCCTCTTCCATACCATATAGTCATACAAAGCCAGCAACAGATGTACATTGGCTACCATGTAACTCTGAGGTGAGTTTAAAAATTCACTTCTCTTCATTTTATTGCTTTTTAAATCTTCTATCTCAGAAATCCTAATGTATACTCAAGAGAAAATATGAGAGAATTAATTATTTGTATTCATTATTTCTCACTGCATTTAGTCAATACTAATAATCTAGTGCCTCTTGTCCTGTTCATTGTGCTTCACAATTGTGCTGTGCTCTGTCTGATATAAATCTGCTCATACTGGAAAAAATATCCCTAACTTTACTTTAGAGTATAATTCAAAATTATAGTAAGCCTTCCATTTTTAAAAATGTGTTGAATTTCTACTATGAGCAATCTAGCCTGTTACTAAGAACTCTGAGAAATAACTTCAATTACCTAAATATCTGGATACCCAAGAACAGTGTTATTGTAGTCACCTTAGTTTTTCTAGATGCTGTCTGTGTACTCAAAACTTACTTTTTCCTTTATGGTTTTAAATCTCCAAAGTACTCACAGTCTATGTGATGAAAGGATACAACAGGAACACTGGCTGCTGATTTACTACCAAAGTATTGCAAATGGTGCTAAATCAATTTGAAATGCAAATGTAGTGAAAAGCAAAATAATGACAGTGGAAAAGCAGGCCAAGAAGAAGAAAACTGAAATATTTAAAAGGTTTATGGGAATTATATATCAACAGATTTTTGAAAAAAAATTACGACTTCACAGATACCACAGTCCTTAGTGGCATTTCCAGAAAAGTGAGAAAAGGGACACACATTTATTATAAAATGTCAGCTGATACCACTGTTCATTATTATTTTATACAGTTATAGTCATGGATACTAACTGGTACCAGATGTAAAGTGAGGGATTGGACAGCAGAACATTGTTGTGGTTTTTGTTGTTTGGGTGGGGGGGTTTAGTCAAAGTTTAGGCTCAGAAGGCTGTTTTTTTGTTCATCTGGGATAACAGATAGAGGAGATCCATGCTTAATAAATAATACTGACAAAGGAGTCACTTTGCCAGTATTTAGCAACAAGTACTGGGATTTACTTTTTGTTATATAAACATGGAATGTGTGTCAGCCTTCGCATGACATAGCAGTTTTTATGGCACAGTTCCTAAAATCAGCAGTTTGATAATTACATATTAATGAAAAATAATTCAAAGTTATATCCAGAACCTAATTCAGCTTTGCCTGGCTGCATTACTACCATTGTGATCCTAGGTAGAGAAACTCATGAATGAAAATTGGAGTAGGCCTAATTTGGCTTAAAAAAAAAAATTAGCTGAAATTTTGCTACATATTTGATTAGTGCAGTTTTTGCCAAAATATGTTTGATTTTTATATACTGGAAGTTATATTTGATTAACCTACAATCCCTTGTTACCTCTGAAACCTTTCCTTTATTTTCCTGAGTAATTAAAATTAATTTGCTATAAACCAATAACTACTTGGTAAATGACAAATACCAATAGTATAAAACCTGCAGAACCCCACATACACAAACTAAACTATTAATAATTAACATTTGAAGTCATCACTACAATCCCACAGTGAGGTCTAGCCAAGTGACAATTAAGATAGATGACCCATGGTGTAAACTTGGCAAAGACTCATCACTTCCACTGTTTGGGGATAAATTTCTCAATTACTGGCTCTTTGGTTAAGCTGTATAAAAGAAGTTACAAACATGGCAAATTAAAGAGGACCTGACTTGCAGTGGTACCAGTAAGTATTTATCCTGCTTGGTTAAATTAGAATTTTAGGTGTGTAGCAGGCAAAGCTGGTATCAGTTCACTTGAAGCACATTTTTAAAATAGCTTGACTTTATAACTGCAAATAAGGAACTCCCGCTTTTCAAACCTACCCAAGCAGAAACACTGATTTAATTTCTAGTAGCCTGTTTCATGTTTTGAAGTACTTACGTATCAGAGTGTGATTTTTGTCTTTCATCATCTTCTTCCCCTGTAATAATTATTACTGTTATTTTCAGGACAACCAAAAGGGTGGTACTTCTGAAAACAAAGATGAAAATTACCTGCAGCTTGTAACCTGCTCCCCAGATTGGTATACAATACATGCTCTACAAGACATCTTCCAGTTTCCTTTGAAAAACTTTATGAGGCGTAATCCATGATTTAACTAGCACATTTTAAGGATTCCTATTAGCATATCCTGAGTGGCTGAAATTCTGTATGCTGAAAACAAGCACTTTGCCCAGATAAATCCTTTACAGTAATGGCATTAGGAGTTTATTAACTGAAAGCCCTTGCATATACATATTTATATTCTGTGTATACCCCCCTCAGAAGAGTGATGATCACACATGTGTTAGCCTGGAAAGCCACGTCCCCACACTTACATTTGTTTGTGTGACATGCACAAAAAGGTGTTAAAAGAATCTACAGTCTATTTCTACAGAAATATTGTAAACCATATATAAATTTGGAGACATAGCTGGCACAATTACTCTTTGTGAATATCCTCTTTTGTGGACTGAATAGTCATGATAGTTATATTTTTACTCTGTGTGAAAGACTAGCAAGGGGGCAGAATGCCAAAAGAGGAAATAAATGTTTAGCTTTCATGATGTCAGAAGGCTCAAGGCTTTAAGGCTGCATGGCTGGGCTCAATCATACATTTGTTAGTTACTCAAAGGGAGGGTCAAAGAGAGCAAAATTTTATAATGATGCTAAGTTATTTTTCCTAATCAAATAACAGAGAATACTTTGAAGAATTAAATAAAAGTAAGATTGCAAATGCAGTTCTTAATAAGTTTGCAGTGTAATGTAAGTAATACACATAGAAGAAATTATTTTAACTGCTCACCCGCCAGGGTTCCAAAGTGAAAGTATTTACCTGAAGTTAAGAACAGAGAAGTCACTGTAATGTCATACTTGAAGAGCACAGGTCCCTGAGCAACTCCTGTTAGAAAAGGGAAAGAGATATCAGCAGTGAGGAAAGTTTAATTGGCTGTATCAAACCTGGGAGTGAATGTCCAGGGTAGAAAAAAGAAACAGAGGGCTGAAGGTTCCAATGAGATGAAAAATATGAGTGGGACCATTAGCCTTGAACGTCAGCAAATTGATTGGTACACACAAAAATTGGGACTGATCTTCCATTTGAGTTACTAAATTATCTGCTACAGCCTTCAGGAATTTCACCAAGGCAGTGCCAGTAAGTTCATCCAATAACTGGCCATAAGCAAACTGTATGAATATTATCTAGTTGCTTTGGTATAATTAACTGAAAAGGGTGAATAAAGAAATATATTTCATCATTTACAAAAGAAGCAATTAATTATATAGCCTTTGCCTGATTTTCAGAGTCTCTACTGTTATAAGGCTTGAAGATAAAAGGTTAAAAAACCCTTATGCTTTAAAATGTTAGGATATTGCATGTAACTGCAAACCAAAACATACAATTATTTTGCAGCTCAATATTATTTTGGAGTATTCCATCCATTGAACATCGTGAAAAATTTTTATCTGAGAAAATAAAGGAGGAGAAAAGATCTCAAATGCCCCATGGTGTTCCAGATACTGATCAGGATTTAGATCTCTCCTGGAAACCTCGCATAAAGGTAGTGTCCACAAACACAGAACATGAGGATCGAGCCAAACTGTAGATATGGCCAGAACTCAATAGGAATGTATTCTTTTGCTTTCCAACTGTATTTTTCCCACCAAATTGTGACTTCCTTGTGATTTTCTTTCTGATTATGAAATGAAATACTTCAACATTCCTTTGAAACTTCAGTAAAATGCATTTTGAAAAGCTAATTCAAGAGAAACAGCATGACAGCTTCTAAAAAACTGCAGTAGGTGCAAAAGTAGTTGTGTAAATAGTCTAAGTTCCTGTCAATTTTCAGATGCTCTGCTCTCTATCTCTGTGTATCCTAAATGGTGGAACATGGTCTTGGTCAGCAGAATCATAATTACTGGCAAACCAACATTCAGTCTCATGAAAATGGTCATAGCAGTTTGTGAAAAAAAGCGAGGCTGAAAACCATGTTAGGTAAGAAAAAGAAGTTCTAATTTTAGGCATGCTGATCTGTGCTGCTCAGAATTCCTGCAGCTGGCACAGTTTTTGAACAAGCATAACCACCGGAGCTGGGTTGTTTGGGCTTTTTTGCTAGAAATAAAGCAAAATTCTTACAGGAGAAAGGTAACACAAAGAGCATTTTCTCCATGCTTGTATGTGAGGCAGCAAATACTGTTTGTGGAGTATTACAAACACACTGAAAAGATCTGTTCCATTACAGCAGAAAGTAATTTAGACTTGTACCTCAAAGGTCTGACAAAATGCACTTCTTTCTGAACAGATAAATCTGCGTGAAAGGGATACCAACACAGAGTATGGCCCCACCAGAATTAGTTTAAGGGAACTGCAGTATCGTTACAAACCCTCAGGTAATGTTTTTGTTACACCTTACAGGGGAATATGTTTGTAATAAGTTTGTATTTCAGTATATACATAACAAAAGCTGAGCAACAAAATACTGTATAGCTAAACATACCTGGAGAAAAAGATTTCTTAAGGATAGTGGCATTCAGTGTGTGACCTGCATGTACTGACTACAAAGAGCCGTACATGTAAAAATCCAAACTGAGCAATTCCATATACACAGTGACTCTATCCAGTTTCAGTTAAAAGCCCATGCAAATCCCTCACCCAATCTTTTTATCCCTGAAACAATATGTCCTTTTCAGCCATTATAGAAAACTATTTTTAGAAACATAATCCATTCCCTGGAGCATAGATGTTAGCTCCTGGTTGCAGCAGCTGTGGGTGATGTGTAAGGGCAGCTCCCACAGAGACACTGGTGCTGTGTAAAACTGCCAAAGAACAGGATGGTGCTACCCTAAGTATTGTCTGGATGTAGGAAGCACTGACTTCAGAGCTGCAGCAGTGGGGAGACTCCACCAGGAAACACTGAACCCACAGAACTGCTGCTTTACTTGGCAGTCTTTCTTCATATCTCTTCTTGAAATTGCCCTTATCCACAAACCACCTTTACAAGACAAAGGATTTGCTTGGTCTAATAAATTTCAGCGTGTAACAAAAAGATGTAACTATTGTTTCCCAGGGAAGGCAAAATCTCTGAGTGCACTCCGAGCACCCATCAAAGAGAGCCCATTTACAGAGATGAGTGTTTCTTCAAGCAAAAATCTGGGAGTGCTAGAGAATATATCCACAGACTTTTTTGTTGGAAATGAAGTAAGTGAAAATAATGTATGACCAATTAAAATGTTGATCCAAGATATCTGAAAGATTGAACAGCTAAATAACAGTTTGCACAAATGTATAGACTTGCATATTTCCTCCAGTTGTAACTAAAAAGATGTCTCTGAACATGCCACCTTTTACTTCCACTTTAATACTTTTAGCTACATGCTTAATAAAATAATAAACCTCCAATATTCAGTAGACTATGAACCCTTACTTCAAGAACAGAATTAGAAGACATTTCCAAAATATGTTGAGCTTAACCAGCTATTAGGAACCAAAGAGAATTTCCTTGTTCCAGAACACATAAGATTAGTAATTTTTTTAGTATCTTCCCACATGTCATATAAAAACACTTATTCTAAAGTTTGCCCCCCAACTTAATTTCACTTCAGGAAATCCCAACTATTCATAGTCTGATACCTACCCTATGCTACTAAAATTCATGGGTCTTTTCCAGCTCTGAGTTCATGTGAAAAGGAAAATTAGGCTTCTAATTTTCATTTCCATACGAAATAAAGCTACCTTTTTGCTTCCAGTCACCTTTTCCCCAAATACTGGAGCAAAGCATGAACTATCAAAAGCAGGCACCCAAATCTGCAGGAAGGATTGCCTACATACATCATGGCAAGTAAAGGTTTTTTGGCAACGCATAACTGAAAAACAGTGATGCCAAACTTTACAGTGCCTTGAGTCTTTGGCTGCAAATTCAGGTTTTAATTTACTCTGATCATATTTAATGATGGTGATGCCTTTCCCTGGGTCTTAAAAATTGAGAGCCAGACACAGTTAAGGGATAAGGGGTTTTTACTTTGGTATTTTAATAAGGATCCTTCTTGGTGCACCACTTCACCAAGGTGGGATGTGCCGCAGTGCACACACACCATAGATGGCACATACAATTTATAGACCTTACAAATGAGCACATCTAACAAGGGTGCCCAGGGGGAGGCCTGAATGAATGGTGTGATGTTCCCCCATTTGAGGAATTCCCCCCTGGATGGGCCAAATCTCTTTACAGGGTATGTTCAAGAGAGGACCTTGGTTTCCCAAGATAGTGTAGGGTTTTCCAGCCCCCTACTATGAGGCCTTTAGGCTGTTTGGTCTCCTGGCCTCACAGATACTAGGACTATGCTAAGTTATCAGATTTGAGGAATCACAAGTATGCATGCTAAGAATACCTACATTGATACTAATGGATGATACATATAAGATACATAAAAGGCAAAAAATCATCTTTGCATCAGTGGTTATAATTAAGAAAAGTCCCAGCTTAAAAACAAGTCACTTCAAAATAAGCCACCAAGCTCTAACATTAGCATTTGCTTGACTTTTTTGGCATTACAGGATGGAGAAGTTGTTTATTCTGCCTGGAAAAAGAAAATTGATACTAATTCAGCAAAACCAGTCAGTAAGTTCAAGTTTCTCAATACCTGTTTTTAAGCTTTAATATATTACTAACTTTAAAATATTTGTGTCTATACTCTTTTTAAGGTTCTTGCTCATAGCTCTAATAGTCTCTCTCATTGATAACTCCTAGATTTAACAGTACACCCTCAATAGTACAAGCTGGCATGACAAAATAGCACAAATATATTGGCAGGCACAAATCATGGAAGTAACTAGATTAGTGGCAAATCCAATTCCTGTACCTTGTGAGCAAAAAAAAGGGACTGATACCTTCCAGACCTGTGGTAGGTCCTGCACTCTTGTTTCTTGATCCCTAAGGCACTATAACAAGCAACTGCCTTCTTCCTCCATTAGGCCAGAAGCACTCCCAGAAATACGCCCTCCACACCGAAACCATCAACACTCTCCAGAAATCCCCATTCTTTAAAGATATATTTCTAACCATTGGAGGCCAGAAGTTTGCCATTTGGAAAGAAGGGGTTACAGTAAGTTACTTTAACACCGCTGTAACATTTGTGATAGCTATACAAGACAGGACTATAACAGGCTCAGAGACTTTTCAGAAACGTTTAAGTCATGAAGCTTCATATCTAAGAAACAAAACAGGTATAAAAGAAGCTTCTTCACATCAGAAAACTGTTTTAGATAAAGCTTAGTAAACTTAACTTTTACAGAAAAAGTGAAGTGACTTTCTTAAATTCCAACCTTGTAAAAAACACAGCTTCCCAACTATTAATTTCTCCTGCTAGGGAAATACATGCTGAACAAATCTGAAGAACTTGTGTTTTAGGACAAGGTTTTCCATTGTGTGAAGACAAAGAAACATGGAGATTTTTAAAGTTTGTCTCAGGCAGGAAACCAGTTAACCACACCTGACAAAATCTCCAGACCACAAGTTTTAACAGCAAACAGATTACCTGAAGAGACTGGAAATGAGATTCCAGGTTTTTTACTTCCCCACAACCCTTTATATCTGCAGCAGGTGGTAGGAATTTTGCCATTGATATAATTTTTGTAATGGGACCATTTAAATTGTGAGCATTTTCCAAAGACAGGAGACCTGAAGTAGTGAATTGATAGTACTGTTTGATTGTTGGGTCTATCTTTTATTTGTTTTTTAAAAAAATTAAGAATGGACCAACCCTTCAGTCAAGCTGCTCTGCAGGAAGATTCACTGCGGGACAATGGTCCTTGACAAGACCAGGAGTTTTCTTCATTGGCAGAGACAATGGAAATATAGATATTTGGGACTTACTGAAGAAAACTCACGAGCCATCTCATTTCCAGAACATCTCCAAATCAATCATCACTTTCATCAGCCCCTCCAGTGCCTCAGGTATGAGGATGGTGATTGAACTTTATTGTGCTGCCCTGTTTGCAAAATGGCCCATGACTCCGAGGTACACAAATCTTACTACAAACGATCTTATAAAAGTACATACTTCCACAAATTTAACACTGTACATACAAAAATGGGTACATCAGTTCTAAGGTACTACCATGGCATAAAAGCAACTGAAAATATTTCATTTTAAAAAAAGTCTGTTAAAAGGAAAACTTTAAGGGATTAATAAAATAACAATAAGCAACAAGGTTGCTTTTTTTGCTGCAGTGAACAACAAAGAAAAAAGACCAGAAAAGAAAAAGAACCCTCTGTAGCTTGTTTTTGGGTGGAGGTTCACATTGCTGTTGGAATTTGGATTGTTTATACATTTTTTGTCAAATATCTTTCAGCAGAGCAGCATTTTCTGGCTGTTTCTGACAATCTTGGAGTTCTGCATATTTTGGAAATCTGTCAAACATTATGTCACCCTTCAAGTAATGAGGTTAGTAAGAATTTTTATTAAATCTCTTTGACACTTTATCCTGAAAACTCCAACACAGAAACAAGTCTGCCTAGACAAAAAATGCCTTCAAATAATGGCAATTGATTTGAGATCAGTAAAGCCATATTCTCCAAAGATCACCTGTAGCCAAGCTGGCTTTGTACAGAGCTTAGATGAGAGTCAGCTAAAGGAAATCTCAGTGACATTTGGCAGAATTGCAGTGTTCCAACCTGACTACATGAAAACACAATTAAGAGGTCAGCATTTTTTGCCACATCCATAAAATGACACCTTTCACACAGTAAAACAATGTTTTGTTTTACTTATTTCAAGAGCACTCATTCATGCTCTTGAAATAAGGACTATCTGTACCAAAAGGCCACGGGAACAATGCAAGCAGTTTTAATTTCTCCTTTTTTCTACATAGTTTTCAGTTTTTGTTTTGCTCCACCTCCCAGCCAAAGATTGAGCTAGTGTGTTAGTCTAGCAGTCTTGCCTGCTGCCTGGTCTGCTACTTTTACATCACAAAACCATCTTCCCATTTTATTGCAATTTTATGTTTATGAAGGCACTTAAATAGTTTATAAACATCCCAGAGGTTTGCCATGCACAGAGCTACAGTAGGTAGCAATAAAATATAAAGTCAGCAGCTTGATTTTATCTTTCTCCAAAGCAAGGCAGGAGCTAACAGTGATATGAGGAAACACATTGCTTCTGATTACAGAATCAGATCACAGGTACAGATTACCTGTGATTTGGAACTAAACTCTTTAGGGTGCAGAATTATCAACCAAGGAACAGTCACTAATATTTAGATTACATTCATTGTAACTGAGGTATTCAGTGAAAAATACTAGGCTGTTGAAGAGACTAATGAAAGCTAAAACACAGAATCCCAGATAAAATAAATGCATGGTGTACTACCAAAGTTTGGTAGTTTATGGTTTCTTTGTGCCTGAAGTTGGTCACATCTTTATATTGTTTGCTACAAACTGCTGGGATAAACAGAGATATTTCCAATTTAGATAAAATATTAATACCATTCAGATCATCAGCAAGAGATCTGTGTCTCTGAGCATGTAATGACCCTTGTTTGTCACTGTGTTTACAGCACGCCAATGTACTTAATTACTTTGAAAGAGAAGTCAAATATCTGAAGTACTGTGAACAGGAGTTTAAAAAGTATCAAAAGTTTCAAGCCAAAACAGAATTGAAATGCAACTGGAGACAGAGAAAACAGTATGTTATACTATACTTGGAATTAAGAACATTTTCTACATTTCTTTGTAGGTTTAAAATGCACCTGTACTGCTAGACAGGATTTTCCACAGTATTTTCAAAAAATCGGGACAGACATAATCAGAATTGTTTAGCAACTCTTTATTTCATATTTACAGTTCTTAAAAATGGAAAAGATTGTTCCAGTTCATGAGGTGCATTTCGTAGTCAAATGAACCCCTTGCAAGTGCATTAGAGCCTATGGACATTTAACAACTATAAATTTGGGTTTCATTTTACACCAGTTGCTTGTTCAAAAAGTTACATTTTGTCAACTTCCCTATAAACATTGCTCCTGCAAGCAAGGATGGATTTTAGCCTTCCATTCTTTACTCACATAAGAATTTTGCCTATCCATTCTTTGGTAAATGATTAAATAATACTAAATAACTAAACTGTCATTTCTTTGGTTGATTGATGTAGCCCATGGTGATGCCTATTTTCATAAATTTGTGACAGCAAGGACACAATCCACTTAAAGCAATGGGGTCACATAGAGATTTCAAAGCTTAACAGTGCATTATTGCCTGGTATGTTTTTTTCCTTCAGCATATGACTCCAGAAAACAAGAGAAGAGATGAAGGATCAAGAAAAAGCACATTATATTGTGTTTCTGGAGCTGGAGAAGCAGCTAGTAATTGATTTAGAGAGAAGAAATACTTTCCTCATTGGATGCTTAGAGCCCATTATCACCTTTAAAACCAGCAAGCTTCTTATTGAAAGACCTCTCTTTCAGCAGAACACGTTTAGCTTTGGAAATAAAGAATCTTGCAGCAAGAGATTATTGTTTCATTAACCTTATCTATTTGTTTGCTCTCTGTGTGGTTAAAGAACAATTGATTTGGACCCAGTTTCCCCACTATTTTTCCTTAATACAGTTATCGTTATTATTCTCTTTAAATAATAGTTTTCAAAGGACTCAGGACTGTCAGGACTCTGAACCACTTTTACTTGCTATCATCAGTTTACAAACTTACTGTTACTTAATCCTGGCAAGTGCTTACAAACAGAAAACCAAATCCATTAAAATATATTGTTCCCTCAAAGAAATCAGTATTATTTAGAACAAACAGCTTTTAGTAAGATCACTGTAGCTGTGCATTTTTGTCAAAAGACAATTATCCCCCAGAGAGATCGAATGGTGTTATACAGAAGTTTTAATATTTACCAGTGTGAATAAGTAACAGCTCATGAATATTAATGCCCACCCTCCATCCAGAGAGGACTCTTTGGTAAGTGCTTCCACTGCTACTGGGTTTCAATAGCCAGGTCAGACACCATGTAACTGAGCAGGGCCTGCCAGGCAGAAATTAAATCTATCAGAGGAGGACAGATTAAACTCTATACGGGTGAGTTCACTCTTTCCATGACTCACCAAACTGTTTGAGGGTCACAGACTCCTGTCAAACAAATGTCCATGTGGTCACAGTAGACACTAAAGCACAAAAGACAACTGACACACAGGGGATTTGCAGAGAGGATCTTCAGCTGACAAGCAATAGCCAGCCCCAACGCTCTGCTTCCTCAGAGTAAAGCACAGCCAAAGAGAAATCAGGATCAGTTGTGGGGCTCCTGCATCCCAAAATAAACACCACAAATTGGGGTTAGGCAGTGTTAAAGACAGGCCCCCTCAATTTTCTACAGCCAGCATCTTCCTATGATGTACTTTTAGCACTTTGATTGAACTAGGGTCAGATTTAAGAGAGGTTTGGAGTCACTTGATAGGACTTGGTTTGAAAAATAGTCTCTTGTTTGCTACTTAAAAGTTTAAATATTAAAGCAATATTCCTTGTCCTTCACATTGAACCAGTTCTAAATTAAAACCAAGGAAAATTCAACAAGCATGTCCCTAGCACCTGCAGCACAGTGTTTGCAGTCAGAGTGCAAACAGGAAGAGAACACTGCTCCTCTGCTAAATCAATATTTGACTAACAGCCTGCTCTACATAGATATGTAAATATCATACAACTGACTAATTAAAAACCTCACCTGTTATCAGGCTTGGACTTCATTAGTACACCACCTCAGAGCATCTTCCAGAGATTTCTTTTGATTAATAGGGCTACAAACTGCATATAAATAAGTCAATCATATGGTCATGGCTTATCTGGAAAGCCCAGCCAATCCCCTCCACTGCAGCTCTGTCACTACTCCCCAGAAGAGGCAGCTGCCTCAATAGGAGCCTTGTTCCCCACCACAGAGGCACTCTGAAGAGTTTTGATTAAGAAAATATTCCAAAAGACAGGGGTTTTCCTAACAGCAAGGCCAAAGAGGCAGATCAGGATTCTGCTTATCAGCTCCCCTCCCTCCCTTGACAGGGGTAGTTTGGGGAGCTGCAGGAATGCCCCAATTGAAAGGGAGTCATCTGAGACCCCTTTTGCTCCTCATCTCTGCTCCCAAGTAACACAGGAGACATGAGATTATACATCCCATTAGGATCCTTTAATCTAATACAATTCCAGATGTTCAAATACCTGTAAGGTCAGCTTTGCATCCTCTCATGTTGGGCCATTCCAATTTTGCCCTGAAGATGTTGAGACACATTGCAGGTTTTCCTGCTTGGTTCTAAGAGACAAGCAGAATGAAAACAGTAAAATCATTATGTAGGATGACATTTTAAAGCAAACATGTCATAGTTACACGACAGAGTAACAGCAGTCCCCCCCCACATCCCAAATAACCATCTTTGTTAGCTCCAGAATGTGAGACAACAGCTTCCTACATCAAAATACTCTTACTGTCAAGAATCCCAGCATCCCCATCCTATTCCTTGGGATGGGGATGAAGGTGAAGGGGTTAAGATCTGACAAAAGAAATACCACGTGTGTCTCTGGTTTATCTGATTTATAGATTAATTCTGTAAAAATCCTGCATATCTGCTGGGGATGTTTCCCTCTATTTTTAGAACATGTCTGAACAGCTGCAGATCCAATTCTTACCCGGTGCATTAACAAACATACATATAGGTTACACATTTGGGAAAGACAGATGTAAAAACATGAAGTTTCTGAGCAGGTAGGTCCCTGAGGCTATGCCACCCCACTATCCCACACCCCACACCATCCCCACCCACCTCTTGCACGCTCCTGTAATAAGCACTTTGGGAAGCTAAAAGGGGGAGAAGTGAAAAGGTGGATCAGCCACACAGCACCAACAGTGTTTGGAATGTGGAAAATCCTATTTAAACAAACAGGAAAGGATTAAAACTCTACAAATGGGCCTAGTCCACTCCTAAATCCACCTAAGTGTATCATATCTCTAACATTTGGCAGCAAAGAACAGCACAGGCCTACCTTTCCATTTCTGCTTTTTCCTGGGGACTACAAACTACAATTCTTGGCTGTGACCCAGCCCTACACAGGGCCACCAGTGGCTTGTGCTGGGGTAAAACCATTTCTGTGTGATTTTGGTGCAAGCCTTGGAACTGCCTCTGTAAAAGCATCCACACCCACTTTCTTTACCCGGGAAGCAGAGGTCACACCTGAAGGAAGTCCACAGACTCCAAGGACAATTTGCTCTCTGAACTCCACTGCAGGCTCTGCCCTCTGCTGTTAACCTCTTCCAGTCCCTGGTGACACAGGAGCTGCTCCGGATGCCAAAGGAGTCTCACCAAGCACACAACAGCACAGGTCAGCACAGCAAAGGAGGCTCTGCCCTGCAGCCACACACAGCCAGAGGCTGTCTTTTTGTGTAAAAAAGTTAATTACTGCTTTGGTAGAAGCAGGTTGTTTTAATCTCCCAATTTAGTGTTTCTAGATTAAGGTAATTCCCACAGTAATCCTGTTCCTTAAGAATCTGTAACAATTACAAAAAGAATGCAGTTTGACCAGATTATATAACTAAGTACATGAAATGTAACAGTAACTATAAGAATATATATATAAAAAGGGTAATATAACAAAAATACCACTTGGAAAATGTCTCACTAAAGGGGGATTTCTAAGATACAATATGTGTTTTAGAAGTTGTTATAACGAAATTACCAGGAAATGTTTGAGTAATTCAATATATTAATGTAAATTACCTCATGATGTTAACACGAATACAATTTGTTGAGTCACTAATTTCTACTGTTGTAATATTAAAATATTAACATTTGCAGAGCAGTGCACTGCTGCCCCGAGTTACAGAGCCCTCCTGGAAAAAAGGTTTACATGCATTCAAGAGGTGACCACTTACATCATCTGGATTATTACAGGCAATGAAAGATGAATAAATACATTTAAATGCAAACATCTTTCAAAGAGTGCCAATTGAGTAGTGGTTTCTTTTTAATTATCTAACTCAAATATTGGGTCAATCTAGACATGAAAACAGAACAAAACATCTGAAAAGATAAATGTCTTTATGGAATTAATTCATGTATGCAGCCAGTGCAAATGGATGACATCAGCTTAGACAGGTTTAAATAACCACGAGCTAGGCACAGACAGATTTTGTTCTTAATTCAAATTTTATTTAGAATTTAAATTTATAGTTTAAAAAGTATGCACATTCTGTAGGTATAAAAGTTTAAAAAAATACATCAATTTATTGATAAATGCTTCAGGTTAAATTTACATTTTCATTCATATCATTATATTGCAATAATTGTTTTGCATCTTTTAACACTTATAAAAATAAATTAATGAGATTGAATAACCCATTGGAACCATGCTAAAATAATTCCTTAGAAAAGAGGGGTGAAGTTTGCTATAACAATTATTAATTCCTGGCTACTGTAAATAAATAACTTTTCAATTAAGCAGTAAAAGGAAGTACAGGTTAGCAGAAAAGCACTTACCCACAGGGTGAATGGAAAGCCATGGTGGGATATCAAATATCGTACCAAAAAGATGTAGAATTAATTTCTACCCTGCCAGCAGACAGCAACTGATCTCTCCAAACACCAAAACCTTCTCAGCCCCACCTGCCCAAATCCCCCCTTCCCTGGGGCTGTGCATGGGCCCTGTAGAGGACAAGGAATGACTCTGTACCTCCTTTTGGTTAGAGGGACTATCAAAACATCTGTATACAATTTGGTAACTATATTTAACTGAATGGAGAATGTGTTTCCTTAACATGAAATGTTAAATGGCTCCCCATAAATGACCAGCGATAAAAAAGGCTCTGAGCAGATGGTGATAGCTGAACCTAATAAGGTCACAGTGAACTGCAATCCCACCCAAACCCCCCAGGAGTAATATCACTCCACCCATTCAACCTCATGTGACAACTCTGGTTTCCGTTTTTGGGAGAGTAATTTAAAAAACAAAAAGTAACTGGCTTTGTGCTGAACTTGCATCTCCAGAGCCACCACCCTTTACAGAGGGCCCAAATGCATGTAACTACCAGCAGCAGCCAAGGGTACCACAACAAAAATACACAAAACTCTGGAAAGAAAAAAAACGTACCAAAACATCAAGAATAAAGTAACAGCTTATAAAGGAAAAACAAAAAGTATTTTTTTAAAAGTAAATACCTTCCAGACCTTCTTTAAATGTGGAAAAACCCATGGAGGAAAAAACAAACAATGAAGGAAGAAGGAAAAAAAAAAAAAANGGGTGATATGTGTGAGAGTTAATAGTCACCACCTGCAAACTGCTGTTCCTGCAATACACAAGGTCATTTACATTAATCATTCACCCTGCCTTCTCTCTGGCCATGTTTCTGTGCATAAATCAAATGCTGTGTTACCCAAAGGGTAACCTTGTCCTGGCATCACTGAACATGTCTTCCTAGAAATGGGAACATTTCATAATTCTGAGACCTCTCCTTTTCAAAGATGGCTACAGACACATGCGCATTTATACATAGATATATACAAACAAGGTTAGAAAAATATTTATTTTTGCTTGTTTAAATAATTACTGAAAAGTGTTAATACAGTAATACGTTAATATTTGTACAATTAAAACTTTATATATAAATATTATATAAAGCATTTTTCATAGCAGCCATTGCATATATAGTAAAACAAGTCTATCTGAAGTCCCTGCTGCAAAACTCAGGCCAAGCAGCGTTCATCCTCTTCTGAGAGGAACATCTGTACCAGAGCCAGGAGTTCAGGAATGAGGAATTCTGCTGCCACTGAGAGCAGAGGTGTTGCTTTATCTCCTATCAGGTATGCCCAGGCCACCTAAGTGCATAGTGTTTTTAGGGAGAAATGCCATTACGTGGAATCACATCACAGTCTAAGCTCGTCTCCAACACAAATCAGGACAATGCCTTCTAACAGAAAGGCAGAAACATGGAATGGCTTAAAATGTGCTCACACAAGGTGGGCCGTGGCCTTACCACGAGGTGTTCAGGGGCACCATCACTCCTCACACAGCTAGGGAAGCCCAACAAGGGGCATGGAGGCACAAGGAGATGGCATGCAGGACAGGATTTAATAACTCATATTTAGTTTGTTTTTATTGAGTTCCCTTTCCAGGTTTCCTATGAGAGTATCAATACTTTCCTGCAGGTCCTTGAGGTGTGCTCTGTGATCCACTGCAGAGTCTATAGCTTGCACTGTCAGGTAGCTCCCAAAGGCAGCGCCAGGGCCGGGCTGCGGGCGCCTTGCGGGGGCGTCGGGCTCCTCGGCTTTGCTGCTGTCGTCCCCGCTCTCCGTGTCCTCCGAGGGGACGTCATCATAGTCAGCCTCGCCCAGGCAGTCCCTGGGGTTTAAGTAGTTCTCCCCACAGCTGCTCCAGTCCCCAGCGTAGCGGTTGCTCGACGGGCTGTCCAGGCCTGCGGGCCTTGGCCTGAGCACCCCCGACATCTCGGTACCGCTCAGATTCAGCACCTGAGGTCTCTGCCTCTTGGGCCTCAGGTAATTCAGGGAGGATGAGTGCTCAGGAAACGCATTCAGATGTGCTGGCTCTTTGGCAGGCGTGTGATGAACTAGAAGAGAGAAGTTAAACCAGTCAGAACTGAATCCATGCTGCAACAAAAAAGTCCATGGCAGATTCCCACTGTCGTCCCTTGACGTCCCACTGAGAGCATGCACTAATACATGCAATCTTACAGCCAACACAGTACACATTTTTTGCCACTGTTTGATATAAAATAATTAGGAAAAATGACTGCAAAATCTCAATTTTGAAGATTCATGCCAGATCCAAATTTCAGCAGAGAAACTTTTCTAAAACTAGAAACTCCCAGAACACCAATTAAATTCATTGTACGAGTTAATCACCATCCAGGTCTGGGTCAAAGAAAAGCAAACAGCTCAGCTCACACACTTCATCCAGGCTGAGAAGTAACAGAAAGCAGGGACAGCAAAAGAGGTTAAAACACAACAAAAATAGCACCACTGAGAAACACCTAGAGAAGCTGACAACATGCCGAGCTGAGCTCTCGTGCTTCTCTTCTGCCCTAACCTTCTGTGCCATTAAAGAAGCTCAGTTGCAGCAATTTTTCTGTGCAGCCACAGGCAGATGTTCACTCACACGGGTTTGCTGGCAGTGTTACCTGAGCTCACAGTTGCACAGCACAAGTTACTAACAGGCTCCTCCGCTGCTACCCGCTGCCTAAGGCAAACAGCACAGCTCCTCTCACTGACCTGTGCCTGTTGAGTACCTGAGCTGCAAAACTTCTAGCTTTATACAGACCATTGCTTCTTGTCATGAGCAGCAGAGACTTCCTATTCCCATTCACCACTGAGAAGGCAGTGCACACAAACCCATGCAGTTCACCATCTGACCCTCTCCTTGTTAGACTCCCCACACACAAGCACAAAGATTCAGTCCTGAAATGTGCCCAATCCTTCTCCTTCTGGATCCACATTACAGGTCTCTCCAGGGGATTTTACTTTATGTCTCGCACACTAACATGCAATAACTCTCACTGCTTTCCTTCCCCCCTTACTATAACAAAACCCCTTCTGTTTAAGCCTATGCTCCATTAAGATGAAGGGCCATGGGTTAACAATAACTTGCCAGTGTTACACGGTCTAACCAAACAAGGACTATTTGTTTTCAGTTGGAAATATACGGAAATTGAAGGATTGCACAACATGTTGGTTATCAAGCTGTCTCAAACTACAGAAGATTAAATATAAGGGACCAGACTGTGATCCTTGCATTCAGTCCAAGTGTGCTGTTTACACTGTGTGCTGTTCACCTGCTCAAGTCTCTGCATTTGTGTTTTACCTCCCTTTCAACACAACATCCTGCACAGTTCTTGCAAGCCAAGGGATAGGATTTGGCTTTTTCTTCAAAATGAAGGAAAACTCTACTACTTACCCTACTCCTACCCTCTTAGAGCAATACACATTCCTATGGGCAGAGCTACATCCACTTGGTTTTGTAGTCCACAGCAGCCATGCCATAATGCATCCCCAGGGTTTCAAGATTAGTTTCTGCACAAACAGCTCTTGGTCTCCCTCTTCCTCCACCTACATGCCCCATTTCTACTGCACACACTCACTCATCTGACTGAAAGCTTCTTTTCATTTTTGGTGATCATTTGCTTTGGAGCTGCCCACTTGCAGCTGACAAGTGAGCAGCAGCATCTTCAGTCACCTCAAACCCATCACAGAGCAGCAACATTTTTCCTTATGCAAAGCTCTGCCAAAACAAGTAAAAGTTTCAGAGCTCTTACTTCAAGGATGTCTTCAACTCTGCCAAATTACAAGGGTGGAAATAAATTAACTCCATGAGGTCAAAGCCAGAGAGCAGGAAAAAAATCTCCGACCTCTCTAATTCAAATGTGGCAACTTTAATGGGTTTGTGTTTTCTAGTGAATAAAGTCTTCACTATTTCTTACAGTATACTCAAACCCTGCCATCTGGTAAGAAAGCAACTAAACCAACAAACTTCCCATTTAGCCAAGTGCCCAAATAGAAACTGTAATAATTTCTTTAGATTAACACGTGATGCCATTGTCCCTCACATTTTAACAATTCTGATGCTGCTCAATCATCCCGTGAGCGAATGTACAGTGTCACAGAGTGCAAAGACACAGCAATGGTTTGACTTTTCTTCCTTGATCAGATTCATGAAAGTACCTGGCCACAACTGAAGCAAGTAGTGAAGAACCTCTATGTGCTTTTTGAAGTCCAGGGCACTAGCAAGCTCTTCTGAGTCTGTGAAGACTCTGTTGTTATGGTTGGTGGTCTCCTGCCTCTGGCTCAGTAACACAGGGCCAAAACACACAGCTAAATTCTGGCACGTCATCTTATTTACTTCGTGGTAAGAAGCCACCAGTTTCAGGTGATCCAACAGCATCTTCAGGGTAGCCTAAAGAAACAAAATACTGCTCAGGAAACCAAACACTTGACAACTGTGGTGCTGGTCATGGCTCTAGAGGGACAAGGTCAAGGCTGATAGTCTTTTTTTTACTACCAACACCCATCAACAGAACATCCAAGTGCTGAATTAGAAAAGTTGTATTTGACTGTGACAGAGCAGACCAATTAAGACAGACTTTCTGGTAAAACTCAGTTTGTTCCTTATCTGAACTCAGTTTCACATGGATGAGTTTTCTCATGGTAAAAAGGGTACATCAGGAAGGGAGGAGAGGCTGCAGAAGCAGTACAGATGATCCAGGTACATTAGGAAACAAAGAAACCCTCGATATGATGTCAGCATCTGAACAAGCTTCCAGGTAATTCCAGATACTGTGCAGGCCCCTCCCTCCCCCCAGAAGGGGCTGTGGATTGCTACCCAGGAATCTGGCAGGAAACAGTGCACAGCTCTCTTACACTGCACTGCACGAGAAGCAAAGGCTTTATTGCACATATTTAGGAAAGAGGAATGGATTTGCCCAGGTAATTACAACACACAGACCAGAGAGCTCTGCAGAAGTGGAGCAGGACAACACACAGGAATAACCATTGATCTAATCATGTAAAAGTACAGTTCACAGCCTTTCATACAGTTTTAAAGAAACAATATAAGATGAAAACCAGAGCAAATCCAGAATGCAGGCCCTCCAATTCATTGCAGCATGGAATTATTTTCAAGTATGTGGAGCATCACAAATCCAAGTGAACCACTTGATCTGATAAACAGTTGTGAGACATTTTATATCTGTGAAAATATTTTATTTGTGTGAAAATGTTCCTTTAGTTTCTGAAGTTTGTGATTTACTTGAACGTGCTAACACTACTCACCTTCTCAACATCTGGCAGGCAATCCAGAAGGGCTGCTGTGTGCTCAGAGTCACTTGGGTCATTCTCACAACCGTTTGCTGTAATTTTCAAGGGATTTTTCACCATGGCATCCAACACTGCTTCGTAGAGCTGCTTGGTTATCAGGGGAGAGGGCAGCTCTCGAAGATAATCCTTTAGAACACCTAAGGAGACAAAATAGCTGCCTTTAACAAGCTGCAGATTCATTTTGCAGCAATTTTTGGGAGCATTAAAGCACAACAACGTCACCCATTCCATAAGAAAATCCTCTGTGTCAGCGACAAACCTTGCACTCAGGAGAGAGGGATGAGAGGACAACACCAAAAGGGCACAGCAAAGAGGGGCTGGGGCACAGAGGCTGCTGCATGTGCAGGAGTGAGGACACTGGGCACCAGCTGAGCATTTCTCCAAGTTTCCCTCTTCTCCAAGGTGAGGGGAAGCAAGGAAAGGGCTCAGAGCAGTCCACCTCCCATCCAAGGAAAGGAGCTCCTGCAAACACCAAAGTCCACTTGATGATCCCTCCTCTTTTATATAAGCCTATCAGTTAATTTTTCTGTTCTGTTTATTTTCAGCTATAAAATTATGAGCAAACATGCCCGTGGCACACACAGTGCAGCACATGGTGTCTTCTCACCTAGCCAAACATGTCCTCATGAGAGAGAGGCACCAACTCCCTGCTGCCCCATGGCACCTGCAGCCCCAGCACAGCACTCACTGCTGCTGAGGCAGATGCCATTCACACCCACAGGAGACACTGCCTAAAATGGCCAGCCCCCCCTGCTGCAGAGAAATACTGCACCATTTCTGAAGCTGGGGGGAAGCTGTTTCCAGGGACTGCAACAACCAGGCAAGCACCTCATTAATGCCCATTCTTTCCAAAGAGGAATTGAGGTCTGCATTCTTGTAAGCTGGCTTTGGAACCTGGCTGATAGTTCATTTTGAGAAGGGTTTCAGTGACTGGAAGAATAATAATGAAAAAAAACCAAAATATTAAGGCTTCTAACAGCAGCCTCTGGAAAGGACATAGCAGGATACTATCCAGGAGCAATACCCAATATGACCAAAAAAAGTTGAAGGAAACAAGCCTGCTTCCCAGCAGTTTTCTTTTTCCTTTAAAAACTGCTTTCTGTTCCACAAATATCTACTAATTTTAGCTAGATCACAGCTGCATTTAAATACTTTGATAGGAAGAAATGCTGGATTAAAAGAAACTGTTTAAAAGCAGAAACTGAAGTTAACAAAGCAGCCTGTCCTTCAAACAGGTAAAGTTGGAAAGGCAGAAGATTTTTTTAGCAGGCACTCTTCACAACCTTGTAAAATCTCACATCACAGCAATTACCATCATGCTGTGCTATTTAACAAAGCAACAGTTTTCATTAATTCAAGTCTGTGTCACTGAGTTGTAAAATGAATTGTACAGCGTGGGTTTTGTCACAAGATAGTTTCTAAAAAAGTACAGGGAACAGAAGTTCACATTTTGCCCTTCACATGCAGAATGCATGTAAGAGTTGTCTTCTACCTGGATAAATATTTTAATTTAAAAGAGAATCCTGCACCTGCAGCAGTGCAGCTACTGAAGCTCTGCTGCAGGATTAGCACTACCTGAAGCAGCAGTGCCCTGGTCCTGAGCTGCCAAATCACCTCCTGCTGCATGGGGCAGCCAGGCAAAACCATCTCTGCAGACACCACACGGCCTCCAGGAAGGAGCTCACTCTGTGCTTAAAATGGGAACATCCCCTCAGCAACACAAAACATGCAAACAACCATTTTTTCCTGAAAAAATATTTCCCCTGGTGGTTTGGTGGGATTTTTTGTTTGCTTTAAAAAGAATATGCAGTTTTGGTACTTCTCCACTTAAGTGGCTAGTTTTTGTTTAGTAACTTACTCATATTCCTCCCTTCCCACCAAATATTTTTTCTTCCCTGAATTTAGAGGCTCATGTTCCCTATGTGGATTAGCTGGTTAAAATATTTATGAAATAAATGTGGCAGATGCTGGTGCTGTACAACATGTCTGGTATATTTTCCTTTTTTCATAAGCAAAACATTAGCAAGAGATGCTGAATTTTGTCAAGATCTCTGTTTCAGCTGTGCTTTTTCTAGAGGCAGAGGCTGAAATTAAAATCAGCTTGCAGTAGGAAATTATATGTTCTAATCAAATTAGCTTATACTAAATACAACTATCTATTAATAATTATTTAGCAGGAATTCCTGCAATAGCATCCTTGCCAAAGGACTTGCTCCTGTTCAGCTCTGGATAACAGGATGGTTTGGGAGCCATGAATGCCCCTTGACCTTTCTAAATCCTTTTGCTATTCACTCAGCTAAATTAGCCCTCTAAGAGGCTGCTGTTATTTCTTTTTTTCCATGAATCTACGCTTCCTGCTGCTGCCAGCCCACTAGCACATTCCTCTTGACACAACCACACACAACAAATTTAGACAGAGAGCAGAAATTGCCATCCACTCCATTAATTCCTCATTTTTCTGACCCACTGAACTGTTAAGAGTATTGCAAGCTTTATGCAGAGATATGAATTCACGTGGATGCCAACAGACACGAGGCAGCAACACGGCTACAGGTCAGCTCCACGAACTGCCTGCACGCCTCAGTTTGATCCATGAGCCCACTCCACTGTGTGTAAGCCTGTGCCAACTCCAAGAGTATCTCTCAGTCAAGATTTAATCATTAGATGTTCATTCTTTAGTCTTTGGAGAGCTGACAAAAAAATATTATTCATCTTTTTGGAAAGAAGCGCTACTCAAATTTCAAAAAGGACATAAGGCAGCATTTCTCTTCAAATCAGCCAAGATTTATGCTGAGGATTCATATTCTGTGGAACACATGTTTTGGCTGATAGAAGTACAAATCATGTGCATCAGCCTCAGCATTAAGTAATCAGGGGAAACACTCCCTCTCAACCCAACTCCCTGAGCATAATCAGTAAGTTTTGTGGGCTCTTTTATTCCTAGCACTAAGCACAGTGGCCAACTCACTTGTCCACAAGAACTGTAGGTTCCCCTGTCAATCCACAGCAGGCAGTTTCCAATAATTAGAGTGGCTGCATTTTGGTCAGTGGAAGCTACAGATGCCAACCCCCCTTCCCTGCCTGCTCCCCCAGCCCACAGAGCCCCTGCAGTCAGTCCCTGCAGCACAACACTGACACAGGCAGCACAGGCACTTGCACAGCTGCAGGGCTACCAGGGAAACAAAGCTGCTTTTCTAATCTAATTCCTTGAAACTCTTTCCCTTGTAAGGGAAGCAACATGTAAGTAAACTCTTGCAATAGAACTCAAACGAAAGGACACCCAGCGGACTTTCTGTAAGGCAGAAAACAAAGCTGGAGTCTTTTCACTCTTGCAATGAAAACTCTGGTTACAAAATAGTATCCTCCAGTAGCACCACCACCAAGCCACACCTGCATGGTCACCTAAAGATCACCACCAGCTGCAAGGCTTGCAGGAATGTATATGGAAAAGTGTACTTCAGTGTTTCAATTTCACCACCACAGCACAAACTCATGAGGGAAACATCAGTCAGACTGTGTTGCTGCCCTTCTGGAGCCTTGCAGTAGCACTGAGCTCTCCTGCAGTTCAGACTTTGGCTTCAGCCAGTTCTGGTTGGTTCTAAGTGTACATATACTCAGGAAAATCAAAATGCTTAGGAAATGTTCCAGGTTCCTTTGTGTACAGGTAAGTACTAAACTCCTACACCCTTTCCCCAGGATACTCCTGAACCGTTTCTACAAATACTGTTTTATTTTAATGATTACTTGTAGCATGGAAGTGCAAGGCCACTTTTAGTATCTAAAATTTTAAAAAGTTACAATGAAGTTCTTCAGTAACCCAAAGGTTACATTAACCAAATTGCAGTTTGCTATTTATCTGCTTAACAGTCATATCAGACAGCTTTTGCTGCTGGCAGAAAGCAACAGAGGGGCTTTACTCCACCATATGAGTTGATGACAAAAAAACTGAGAAAATAGAACTTCAATAATTTCATGGAACAATCTGATCTTAGAAGTTCTCAACGCTTTTTGTCATTAATTTATTTGTAGAGAGAAGAAAACCACCCAGTTTAAAAGAGCACTTAGACTTTTTACCTTTAGTGTACATCTCGTTTATAAAGCTGTATAACATCAGAGTGAAACACTGGTGGGTTAATGGCAGGACTTGATGATCTTAAAGGTCTTTTCAACCTAAACAATTCTGTGATTCTATAAATACAAGTTTCTGATGCTGAGAATGCTGGTACGTGTGAACAACTTTGACCCCCACTGCAAAATCAGGCAAGGCAAGTAAGGTGAACTGACTGGCTGCACACTCTGAACCACGAGGTTTATGTAACTCAGTAAATGGCATCGAGTAGTATCTTCTGATAACACGTTGTATAATTATAAAATGTAACGAATAAAATTAATTCCCAGTACACTGAAATGAAATAAACCACCAAACAGGGTATAACTCTCCTATACAGCTGGATGTTGGATATTACAGAAAGGGTTTTAGCATAGAAAATTTATAACCCAGCTACTGTTATATTTTCCATCCCTTGATATACAGGCAGTGAATGCTTCTAACTAATTTTTCAGAGCAAGTGGCTTACTCAGTGATGCCTGAAATTAGATCAACTTTAGCTTACATAACAAGTATCAATAGTTATAAAACTGTTCTAGTTTTAAGCACACCAGAAAAACCTCAACAATTTACTTCAGTTCTGCAGTGCAACTCCTGTGAAGAGGGCCGTGTAAGGGGCTGACACAGACAGGCTTCCCAGGACCTTCCTACTGTGCCTGGGGCTTGCTGTGTGGCACCAAGTAAAGGGCCACTCCAGGGAGCAGGAGAAAGCTTAGCAAGGCTTTTTAAAAAGCAGTGATCAAATGAAGGCACTTTGCTGCAGCTCTAACTAGCCTGCACAATACAACAGGAAAACTGTTTCCATAACTCCTGCAATCTCCAAGAAAAAGGGGAGAACAACAGTTGATCCAAAACAGCCCTGGGTCACATGGTGCAGAGCCACCAGCACAGCAGAGGTGCCTGATCACAACCAAGCTTTTCCAGATCTGCTCCAATACAAACCAGTGGCAGAGGTTTAAGCAGCTCCAAGACCCCAGCTCCGTTCAGATTCCCACTTCCCCCTGTACCTGGTGGAGCAGTTACTGGAAGCAGGTCCTTCCATGTCCTCCTCTCCCTACAAACCACTGCTGCTCCATCCACACTTACATGTCCCCACAGTAACTGCACTCATCCCCAGCCGGCTTTCAGCACCAGTCAAAAGCTTGTTAAAATGACAACAGAAAAGGAGTTCAAAGCACAATTTCACCCTTTTAAAGGTACACAAGGGAAATGGCACAACTCTGGTGGAAGAAAAGCAAGTAAATGTGTTACCTGTAATGACATTAATGTCTGGGTACTGGCTCTCACAGAGAGTGACAGCCTTGCTGTCCCTCTCAAACGCCTCTCGCAGCTCTTTCTTCACGGCTGCCGAGCCACAGAGCCGGTACAGCCCCACCACCTGCAAGCACAAACAACAGCCCCACGTCAGCCAGGGACTGCCAGGGACTGTGAACTGCCACAGTTCAGAGAGCACCCAGAGAGCCAAGAGCAGTGCCCGGGAATGCGGCTCGGGAAGCATCCGCACGCTGGGAATGGGGCACTGCACGGGCCACGGGGCTGGGCAGCAGCCAGGGAATGATGCTCCTCTCTCCTCCACAGTCAGAGTGCTGAGCAGTGCTCTACTGACATCACTCAAGGGCTGAAATGGAATTGCTTACGTTTTGCTTTTATCCAGAAGCAGAAAAGAAATACAGATTTAACATATATTTGCTTCTCACCCTGCTTACTCAGATCATCATTATTTTTCCTGGCATAATGATTTATACAAAATAGAATTTGAACTTCAGCAGAAAGAAGTGAGAAGTGTTTATAGCTTTATGTAAACAAAACTGCAGTACAAATACAGTTATTAATCATCAGCAGAAGAAAAAGTCGTACAACTGACTCCATACTAAAAATGAGGAAAGTTACAAATCAATTAATAAACCAACACAAACCCAAAATAAATGAAAACATTTTCCTACAGTATTACATTATATAGTAAAATAATTAAGATTTTTATACCCTTAACCAGAATTTCAAGAAAATTATGACTACTCCATCATTACACTTATGACACATTGTTTTAAAGTTGACAAGATGCTGACTTCCATGTGTTTCAAATTATATTGAAAGTTTTCTTCAAGACAGGTATTATTTAAAATGCTTATGGTGATAGGAGTGAAAACCACACCACTCATGAACTGAATTACCAGTTAAATCATGTGCTTTCAGGTATTGAAATTTTCCATTTTATCATTATTTTTCATTTTCATCAACACCATTTATACAAAGCGCTCCTATGATCTCACAACACTAAATCTTAGAAATATTAATTTTATTTTAATTAGCATTATAGGCAGCTATACTGAGGAGTAAAAGATTAATTCAGAGCTACCATGGACTCAAGACAAAAAATTATCCAAAACCAAACCAAACCAAAGAACATAACTTGTACTGTCTTAAGACCATGAGAATGCAAGTATGCAAGCAAAAGTATTTTTCTGGTCATATATAAATTCCTGTTTAAATAAACGGAAAGTTACCCAGTGGAATTTGTACTCCCCCTTTCTCAAGACTGAATATGATCTAGTATATGCCTAAGACAATTTCTTTTAAACTTTCAAAGTTTCCTCATGGCACATCTGAAATTCAGGTGGAGACTATGCACCATGACAGTATTTGCAGTCTATAGGACAGTGAAAAATGTCAGACAAGCACATGGTTAAAAGAAGAAGTTAACAGTATATTTTGCAGATTTGGTTCTCTCTGAGCAAATACAAAAATAGATTCAATGCTCAAAAGCATCAGGTACATTCAGATAACTCAAATCCAAATTGCTTCATTACCAGTATTGCCTTGATTACCCAATATCATGTGCATGACTAGGTGCTAACAAGCCCATAATAAAATGCTGAAACCATAGGACACATATACTGGAAAGAATAAAACTTCTCTTTTCCAGTGGTTTGGACGTTAGGAGAAGTATCCACTAGAAAAATCACACAGTTAATATCAGCTTGGAAAAAGAGCCACAAAGAAGTTCCACTTCCCTCTAGTAGTTCACGACCTGGGTTATAACCAGCAGAGCTAATCTCATCACACCTGGAAGCATATCCAACCTGTCAGCAACTTAAAATAGTAACAGTGGTAGGTGTGACTACTTCTCAATTTCACCTGAGTGAGAACAGGTGCAAAAGACAAGGAGGGCTCGTGTATGCTGTGGAACAGCAGGCAAGAGTCCTCCCACCAGTTTCAAATTAATGCTCAAGGGGAACATCTGAGCTTAGGACTTAGTCCTTCCTAATGGATCTTTTGTCTAGCATCCATAACTAATGATTTGTCTCCATACCTCATTTCTCATATACATTCTTGTTCATTAGATTACAATAACCAATAATGGGATGAAAAAAAAAGACACTGGGAACTTCTGCTTTGCAGCAGTCCCAATTTTGAGAACAACCTGAAGAAAGAAAAGGAGCAGTGGTGTGGGGAAAGAACTAATTCAGCTCCTCAGGGACTCATCCTCATCCTAATGCTGTGTACAGAGATGGGTCTTAGGCACACTGGCATCAAAAGATGGGCTCACTGTGTCACTGCATAGAGTGTCTCAGCTTTGGGTTGGAGCAAACTGTGAACCATATCATTTTTGCATTTAGATGTGTGTCCCTACAGACTGATCCATGTCTCAGGGGTCAAGCATTCTCAAGTCCTCAACAGATCCCAGCTTTCTGAGGGTGACTCTGCACACTGAGGGCTGCAGGTTTGTTTCATTTTCCCCACTCCCAAAGCTCTGCTGGGAGCAGCTCCTGAGAGCAAGTGTAATTCTCCTCTACAAAAGCCAAGCTGAAAGCACTGATTGCACACAGCCTTGTTATTCTTCCCACATTACAATGGCCAGTGTTCACCACACACAAGCAGCAAAGGGAAAAAATCTGACTTGTAAAGATGGCTTTAATTTCCCCCATTTCCACTCACTATTTACACTGCAACAACAGCTATCTCAACACAGAAATATTGACAAAAGAGATCAAAATATGCACAGTACCTGACAGCCTCTCTTTTCAATCTCCAGAATGCATTTCTGCAACAAAAGTGGCACCATCAAGCCTGCATTTTCCTTCTCTACAACTTTTCGAGCATCTACCCCAAACATCACAGGCTCACGGTCTGCGTCAAGGCCATCGAGAGAGTTCTCCCACTGCTCCATGAGTGACAGCTTGACATAGATAAGCCCCCTGGGCTCCAGTTTGACAGCCAGCTGATGTGTTTTGGTGACCCGAAAGAGAGTGGGAAGAGCCACAGTTCCATGACAACACACTCGGTTTTTCCGTGGGGTGGGTTCCCAGCTGAACACCACCAGCTTTAAGTGCTGAGCATTTTCGATTTCTATGTTGAATGTGTGGTCCATGTCAAGAAATGTTGTCCTACATGTGAGCAGGGCAGTCCTTGCTTTGTTTACTGAGTCAACCTGTATTGCACAAAAGACATCTTTTGAGTCTATTCGTGGTGGCTTTAAGTCTTCAGCACCATAAAAGTGAATGCTCATGAGTCCAGAGATGTACTGAGAGCACTTGGGTTGATCAGAAAAGTTGTAGTGTCTGAAGGCATCAATATCTATTTCAGGTTTACCACTGCTACCTGGAAGGCTCTCCTTCCCCTTTCCACACTTGGTTTCATGTCTGTGTTTACCTGATTTTTTTATAAGTTCAGGAGAGTCACCATCACTGAGGTAACCACCTTTGTTGAAGGATTTGGAGCTCCTTGAGCTCTTCTTTTTGTAGGTGTGTTGTGAGGACACACTGCTGTCAAGATGGTAACGGCTTATCACATTCCTGCTGGCAGCTGTGGTTGAGTTTCCAGAAGAAGGCAAAGACACTGTATGGCTTGTATCCCGGCAGCTACCTTTCAGCAGGGAAGGAGGATTATCTGAACTACTATGGCTTGAAGTTCCCTTCACACTCAGCTTCCTGCTCAGCTCTGGCAGCTTTTTCATTTTCATGGAAAGCTTCCTCACAGTCCTGGGAGATTTAATTCTATCAGGGAAAGGCCAGTTGATTGATCCGCTTTTTTTCAGGGGACTGGGACTTGGAGGAGAAACCTCTGTGGAGGGGATATCAGGCTTGCGTGCAAGAGCAGCTCCAAACCCTTTAGAAGAAAAGAGAAGGAATAATCATTTTTCAAACTGCAATTCTCGGCAATGAAAAAATAAATCTTGAACTTGGAGAAAACATGTTGATTTGTCATAACCTGGTAAGTAACTCATTCAGACAACCATCACTCATTCAGTCAGATGTTTACCAGAGTCCAGAAAGCTGTGCTCTGCTGACTTGTTCAGCCAAATTTGGCAATTCATTGTCAAAAGCCAGATTTGTTCTGCTTTATGGAGATGAAAGGGCCAGAAACTACATATAAACAAATGAGCAATCGCTGCATTCAGCACGACCCATTTGTGCTGCATCCCCCATACAAGCACACATGGCTGCATTCCTGGGGCACAAGTGCAAGGAAATCAGACTTAATGAGAAAATCCTGGAAATATGGCAAAGACACCCTGGTCTAGAGAGCAGTTAGCTACACAGCCAACACATCAGCATTGCCACTCCTCTTAGTCTAGAGGAAAGACACTTGTCTCTAGCAAAGAATACAGCTCTTTGTGACCCTCTTTTCTCTCAAAGAGCCCTAAATCTCTCCTGTGTAGATGCAGGCAGTCACACACCTTTTCTTTCATTTCTCTCAACTTCTCCTTTCTGCAGCAGGATGTAAGATTTATTCCTTCCAAAAGCTGCATCCTGCACTGCCTCATTTCACCTTCCACATTTCCTGGCACTGCCATCCCACACGGGAGTTTAAAGTTAGATGGTTCCCAAGTGGCATCCTCAAAGGAAATCACCCCCCTTTTAAGGTACCAAAAAGAAAAAAAACCCAAAAAGCCACAGCAAGCACTGATGCTAAAAGGAGCAAGAGAAAAAAAAAAAAAACCAACACTCCCTCAATTCAGCAGTAAAGAACAGTTAATTAAGGAACACAATTAGACATAAGCCAGTACTGCACACAGACAGGAACCTGTGGTTTACCTCATGCTCCAATACTCAAGGAAATGCAAATACCAAGTCTTGCTCAAGCCATTCTCACTTTTGCCAGCATGAGGCAGTAATAACTGAAAGAAAATTGATCAATTTACCTGAGTTAAGGAGCCATGCAGGAGGGAAGCTGAGGCTAGAATGATAGATATTAATAAAATTACATTTACTTTCACTTAGAGTCCCTTTTCCTCCCCTTAAGAAACAAAGAGTGCCTCCTGCTAGCAACAGCCATCTCAATCACTTTTCATTTTTCAAATGTTAGCAGCCCCCAAAAGGGCTGGGTAGCCCTGCCTGTGCAGGCTGGAGTGCTACAGAGCCCCTAAGCACACCAACCCTGTGTGATGCAATTAGCCCTGGCACCTCACAGAGACTCAAACACCTTTATCCATCCATCATTCCCCTTTGCTAGCCATGGAAAGGGAGACTGTTTGCAGCACATAAAAGAAAGAAAGAAGTGCTGTTTTCACAAGATGCTCAGTAAACCATACTTTATAGAGGTTTTCCTTCAGATTTGCCAAGGACTTACTACTTTAATTCTAAACTAATCACTTGAAGTCCACAGCAAGTGATTCTCACAAGTGCTTTGTGCATTCAAATTAATTTTCACCATTGGACTGTAACGTACTTTTTATACTTCACCAAGCTTAAACAACTAAATCAGGCAATTTGGTCTTTGCTATGGTTTTGGTCCCCACCACCCCACCCTTCCAAGAAAAACCCTACAAAGGCTAGTTCTAGTCTCAAAAAAAGTTTGGATTAAGCAATTTTTTGCAGAGAGTTGCTTAAAAGAGAATCTTTACAAAAGGAAGTTTCAGTTACAAAGAATAATGCATAGAATCTGCTTTCCAGAGGAATGGAGGAAAATTCATTTAATCCTGCATCTCATGGAAGTCATTCCCTTGCAGGGGAAGGGCTATTTCTAGCATGCCTGCTGTGCTTTTCTGGCAAGCAGCTAGTTAGAAATGTGGTGTTTGATAAAGGCAGACAAAGCCTTCCCTTGTACTGCAAATCACCGCACGGTCCCACTGGTGGGCTGGTGTGGAGCACTCTATAGCAATCAGTGCCACACTGCAGCCTCTAACATTAATCTTCCCTTTCTGTCAAAAGTCTCTGGCACAGGCTTGGAAAAGCAGGCCAGCAAATTAAACTTCCCCCCCCCCCGGCTCATTAAAACCAAAGAGTCAATCTAACACTATGACTTTTATGTGTCCAACTTCTGCTGCGTTCAGCACCAAACAGTTAAAGTGAAATATGTGGCTGGAAGAAAGTTAACAGTCGAGTATTATGCAGGATGGTATTCCCATCAGCACTGAGCCACATGTTGTTCCACTAAAGCCAGCAATGTGCTGAGGTATGCACGCAATTTTAGAAGAGTGTACATGACAACTCTGAATAAGCTGCAGGAGGAGTTGTAGCACAGTCGAGTAACACTTCACTTCCCAGCCTACCCATATGACACAGCTTTCTCACAAGGGTGACAGCAAAACCGAGCTGCACCTCTTTTCTCAACCAGGTTACAACACTGTGCTGCAAACAGCAGTCAGACATTAAAAATATCCTTACAGAAGGGTGGAAGGAGAAGACAGAACATAAGAGGCACCTGTTGCACCAGGACAGCACGGGCATCGTCAGTTTTATATACACAGCTGACCATTTGTATGCAACATTTATCTTTTACAGTGAGAACACTCAATTCCTGGAACAACCAGTGATGTGGTAGAGTCCTCACCACTGCAGGTTTCCAATCTGCAACTGCACGGGATGGGGCAAGGTAGTCCCATTTAGGCTCCCCTTTCCACTGAAGGGTGAGCCCGATGATCATCTGATGCCTTCTCCAGCCTGGGCTGTTCTATTATATTGGCTTTAATACATTTAACTTGTGCCTTTTGACATTTTGGCAGTATGAAAAAAAAAAAAAAAAGCTTTTGGAGGACAACACATTTCAAGTCAAAATGAACTGACACCTTAAGTAACTGTGTGTGACATCAGCTGTGGGCTCAGCTTGAGCACAAAGCCACCTTTTACTTTGCTCAGCACTGTGGCTGTGTGAAAGCATAGAGCCCTTCCATGACCACAGAAACAAGAAGAGCCCACAGAGCTTCACAAACCAGGCTCCTCTCCCAGCCCATCCATCCAGGTGTCCACAGGACAGTCACTAGTGTCCCCTCAGTCCAGCAGACCTACCCCTACACCACTCTGCCCCAAGGGAGGAGAGGGCTCAGACTCCAGCCCCTGCCAGACACATGCAGTGATTTAGCACAGTAAACATGCTTGTCTGACCCTGTTTAATACTGTTTATATGTGTTTGGGCACATATATCACTGTCACACTTGCTGCCAGCAACACATGCTGTTTCACAGGCACATTTGACTACCCTGTTATATATGTCACATTCCTCATTGCTTAAGATAGGGTTTCTCAGTTATTTTAAAGTTACTCAGAAAACTTGAAATTTGTTTTTGAGCAACAAGTTGAGGTGAATAAGTTGGTCAGAAAGCTATCAGCTGCTTACTAACCAAGCTACTGAAGTATCAAACAACCACTCTCACACCTAATGGAAGTGCTGAGTTAATGTATTAAAAATGAAAAGGCAGCAAATCAAAACAGAAGAGCCCAAATATCTCAAAATTGTTCTTGTGCAAACAATGGGTGAGAGGGCTACTGTTTTTCCGTGGTAGAATCCACAAGAGATACTGATCTGGATCCTCAACTGACACAAACTGCACATCAGCTGCACTGATGTCAAAGGCTGTTAAGTTTCTCAGGCGCAGGCACAATTCTAGACCTGTTCTGATACAAAACTTCAGAGCAGAACTGCTCATGATATATCAAATTGAAGCAACCTCCATTAAGATGTAAGGTAAGCATCACCTCTATCTACACCAGCAACTGGGCAAAAGAAAATTTTAAAACTTTTTAAAATTGTGTTAGAAAGCAACTATTTCTGTGTAAAATCGTTATTTCTTATCTAAATGAATGTAAGAATCTCTGCTTTTAACATGTAAATAAAAGTCTTTTTTATCTCTATATAAATTACCACTCATACCAATGCAGTCCCTATCTCACATAATGCTTAAGAGTCAAGGAATAGAAAAATTAAAATGGTTAAAAAAATTTCTCAGAATTTTGTAAAGATTATTTGTTTGCTTTAATTACTATATACACTGATACTAATAAAAGTGTGATGATCAATCCAGAGATCACTTTTACAGGAGCAAAGATAGAAAATACATTGCTTAAAATCATGCATTAATTAAAAGGGGAGGTGATTACAGCACAGCCCCCTCAAGGCTCAGACACGAGTGGTGAAGGGTGTGCCCAGTGCCTGCTCTTCATCCTGGTGGTGATCCTCGGAGCATCCACCATGGAGTACCTCACTGCAGAGAGGAGCAGGCACATGGAACAGCATTTCACTGACCAGATCTAAAGAGTTCAGTATCTCCAAACCAGCATGAGTTTGTTGCAGGTATTTTAAACATTAATGACCCTGCACATGAACCACAGGCAGCTCTGCTCAGACGCTGGAGCTGCACCAAGGCACTCGCGGAGCACCGCGGCAATGCCAAGCACTGTCTGCTCAGGCTGCTCTCACAAACATTTCCTCTCCTCACTGTGTCTTTCATGGCATGAAAAGCAGCTTTGCCCCGATTTTCCCCACCAGAGGATACAAAGTCACCCAGGACAAATCAGAAACTGAAAAAGGCAGTAACTATTTTGATTGAACTGCTTCCACTCCACAGTGCTACATCCTGTTGTTTTCTTTCACCAGCAGGTCTTCATGGCATTGTCACCCCATTAATTCCAGACAAATCCATGAATAAGCCCTTGACCTCCAAAAGCATGTGCATAAACTCCCCAAAAACCCACCAAAAAACTGGCTTCAACTCTGCAGGAGAAAGAGGCAGCAGAGGAATCTTTCTGCCAAGTCCCTAACCATTCCAGTGTCTCAAACATCGTGCAAGTATTTCACATCAATGCACTTCTGTATGGTGAAACCAAAGCTCCTTGCACTTGAATAACAGATAAACCACAAAGCATCTTTCATCCGGGAAAAAAACATTAAATTTCAAAAATAATACTTGTAACATGTGGAAGGAGAGGTGTAGATAGCATTTGCTGCCCAGTATACTCTATGTATATTGCTGGAAGCCTGCCTGCAACATGTAAGCATGCAAAATACTTGCATGCAAAATATTTGCATGCATTGGCCCCAAAAGATGTATTTGGAAACCAGGATAATGGTCACAGCCTAAGTGGACAAAGAGCCCTGTAGTTTTAATAGGAATTAAGCCAAGTTCCAGTTGGCACATACCAGGGTTAAGTGGGAATACGGGATCCATCTTCACTTGCCATAACATTGGAAAGAAATTGTTTACAGTGATTCTTAACAGGATTTTCCACCCAGACAGCTAACTCAAGTACATTTTTAGTAGCAAAAGCACAATCCAGATCCTGGCAATCTTCAATGCATGGGTCCTACCAGGATGTCTCTCAGATACAGACACAAGAGATGATTCCACTCATTAGGCAGATACTAATACCAACAGTAATCCTTCCCAAAAGCAAAAATATTGCAATTTCTCCAGAAGGCACTATTCAGAGCTCCATGGTGTAAATCTGTCTCAGAAGCCAATCTTACAAAGGGGTCCTTTTCTCCAGCAATTTGCAGGTGATACATATATCTATAATAACATAGTGTTAAGAGCTGAGTCCTAAAGAGTTATAAAGAAAATTTACTTTAACATTTTACAGTGAAAAAAAAAAATCTCTTATTGCATTTGTAACAAAAAAATATTTCTATTTTTCAATCATAATTATTTTGCCTGTGCAAGGAGACACATAATTAAAAACAGCCTCCAGGGTTCATTCCACTTAAATTCTTCTCCCACAGACCGAAGAGCCCAAGCTGGGCTGTTTCTACATTATTAACTTGGAACCAACTTACTTTCTTACTCCTACCTTTTGGGTACATGTTATAAAGAAAATACATTAATTATTTTCCCAAGCTCTGCTATAAGGGTGCCTTATTTCTAATCAGTTGGTTTTGGTTTTTTTTAAAGCCAACAAAGCTAGAATTATTCACTAAGGAATTACCTGACAAATCCTATTAACATAAATGGCATTTACTGTAGAAAGTAACCAGATTAATACCAGGAGCTAGCAGTGTAAATTAAGACTATGGGACAAATTAGCACCTCTACAACTATGATCCATTGTACTGGTAAGAGTTACAGGAAATACCTATTTGGTGCTCTGCTTGGAAAGACTCACAATAACAGAATTCTATCACTTATTCTTTTCATAAAAATTCTGTCTAATAAAGACTCAAAAAAATAAGCAAAAAGAAAAAAAGGCATTACTATTTTCTCTCTACAAAGTTGGAAATTGAAGAAAGGCAAAAATGTCTAAAGTTTTAAAGGTAAAATTGTTTCCATTGTCCAAAGAAGAAAATAGCAAATGATAAAATGAACAAATATATATATACATTGTTGGATTTAGTACTGCCCCATTTTTTTCTGTCTGTGCTTCCCAAAATCCAACATTCAGGCTCCAATGCTAACCAGTATTGATGTATATAAATCACATCAATAAGAAAGGTAAGCAGACTTTTCCCCAAAGCTTTAATTTCTTATTTGACAGGAGTTATTGCCTAATGTACCCAGCTCTCTACAAACAGAGACATTCATTTCATACCATCTGTATAATTCAAACAAGGTCCTAACATAAATAAAGTCAAATTGGCCACGGTGCTCTTCATGTAGTAATTTTATATGGATGAGCTGTCATTTTAAATTTGACTGAAAATAACTGTAGATACTTTAACTGGATTAAAAAGAACTAAGCCACTTCTCCGTAATAAAGCCAATTACTGAGCAGCAGGGATCCACTTCATCATCAATTAATCTATTCAGTGTGATCACCACCCAATACATGTAGGAGAGCTGCATTTGAAGTACCTTAATTAACTAAATGCATAACAAACGATAAGGTGAAATGCATAACTTCTCTCCCAGTTTCAGGAAACTCTTGAAATAAACAACTTTGCTCTCAAAATAAATGCACCTTCAGCATGAAAACAAGTTTGACATTTTTCTTCTGACAGAAAGGGACTAACTTCTTTAAAAAAAGAAATAGTCACCCACATATAGAGAGATTAACCAACTAAATGGAGGTCAAGCAGTTTGCAGGACATATGTGGCCTTTCTAAATAACCACACTGACTGACTTCTACAAAGCATCTAGAGCCTCAAAAATGACAAAAATCTACCAAAGAACATTTTATCTCATCTCGTCTTGCAAGCAAATAAAACTGGTCTAAGTATTTAAAACAGCAATAAAGTGAGCTATTGTAATAAATGCCCAAAAACTTTAGCACACTTTGCAATTACAAATATGCTTGTATCTGCAGCATTTCCACGAAAAGAACAAAATGTGAGCCCCCAGAAGAGCAAGAGTTTTTTCTTCTGCTGTTTACAGCAGTTGCTCTGGTGCCTTTGAAAACAAACCCTGTTCCCAGAAGAAATCTCCACACTAGGAATCCAGGCACAGCAGCTCCCAGCACACAGGGACATGGGGCCAGAGGCAGCCAGGATGGTGAGGCAGGGAGGGGACAATGCAAAAAGAAGCTCCTCCAGAAGGCGATGCACACCTGGGCTCCCACACCAGTGTTTTAGCTCCTTTCTGAAGAACCACACAGAAATACAGGCTTTTAAATGTCAGTGTAAAGCATAACCTTTCTCCAAAGAAAGGAACCTGGAATTCTCCATCTCCTGAACTTTACGCTGTTTCTAACTTTAAAAAGGACACTAGAGTTAAGGCTGAGATAATATGAGGCACACAAGTAATTAAAAATAAAACCTTTTTGGAAAGGGTTGGGAGGGTTTTTTCTACTTACTTTTGTTTGGTGTGGTTTTATATTTGTTTGGGGTTCTTTAACAGACTGGGAAAAATCCTTAATATGATGCTGAATTCACACACTAATGGAATTATGGAAACGAGTCTATCAAACACTCAGCCAAAGATAACAAGGAACAAAGAGGCTGGCTGCTGAAAGTGAAAACCACTCTACTCCAGTCTATTAGATTAGCCTGAGACAGTCAACAAGACAGTAATTACAGAAAGCAACGTGATGAATAGCATTTATATGGTCTACCAAAAAGTCTTTATTAAAAAGTCCCAGACAGTAAGTTAAAGAAACTTCTGCAGGCACTAAGTAGCTTTGAGGCAGGAATCCAAGGCCAGAGCTAGACACCAGCTGACAAAGGAAACCCAGTGTGTCCTCACATTACGAGGCTTCAGCAAGCTCGTTTTGTAAAACCTTTCTCTTCAGTGAGGTTGGGGCCAAAGCGAGCACAGGCCAACCACACCTGCATATGCCATGAACGAACTGCCTGAGAAACAACTGCACACCTCTGCACTTAGCAGGCACCAGTCAACCAAGTCATTTTCAATGCACTCGACATGTACTTCCACCAAAAATTTACTTGATAACATTAAGAGGTGGAGAAAGAGAAAACAGAGACATAACAAAGGTTTCTAATTCCTCTAAAGACAAGAGGTCCAAACACTTATGTTCCTGAACACTCCTACCTGTGGAAGGACACTTGAAGGCAGGATTGTCCTCGGCTGCTGGCACACCGGGAGCTTTGCAGGCAAGCTTGTGCCAGTGCTGCTGCGCGTGTTCCCCGGGCTGCGCGGCATCCGCCTGGCTGCCCTCGCCGGGCTGCGCCGCCCAGCTGCTCCCCGTGCTCTCCGCGGAGCGCGTGGGACCCTCGTGGGGACTCGTGGCCATGCCAGGGTCAGCCCCGGGGTGGGCTTTGTACCAAACCGATGGGGAGCCCACAGCAACAAGGCTATTCACAGCAGAAGGGGGGACCCCGGGCAAGTCGGGCTCATCATCTTCGGGGATGGGGTTGTACCATATTTCTCCTTCATCGTCCGCGTCGCCGTCCTCGCCGCAGTCCGAGGCAGTGGCCGGGCTCGGCAGGGCACAGCTCCGCGCCGGGCGCTCCCGCCCCGCTGCTGGCATGCAGGGAGCCCACGGCACTGCGGGCTCAGGCAGCAGGACGGGAGATTTGGGTACCGGGATAACAGCCCCCTGCACTTCCTTACAGGCATTTTCTTCTTCCAGAGGAGGAGGAGGTCGTCGGTGGGTGCTCTGCTGCAGCCAGCTGCGTTTCTTGGAAACGGTTATGCTGTTCACCTGCGGCCTGTGCTCGGGCACCTCGCTGGCCTGGGGGCACTTGGGCTCCTTCGTGCTTCTCGAAGCTATGTAAACATTTTCTATGAAATCTGTTCCCAGAAAGGAAGGCAAAAAAGAGAGGGAAAGACAAATGTTTAGGGTATCATTTTGCTTTTGACACATGAACACGTTTGCTGTCGTATAACACTCGCAACAGACCTCATCCAAAAGGACAAAAGATAAGGTGATACGATCACAAAATGAGATTCCAGCCTGTCAAAGCAGAATGCGCACATTGCTAAAAAAGAGCCAGGCTTGTTTGGCTGTATTTTTAACACCACGTAATTTGGATAAATGGCAGTGAGATAGCTCTGCTGAAAGGTCATGCATACTTTCACAGAACTGGCTGCGTTTTTCTGCCAAGTTCAGGTGCAATCGGTTTGAAAAGTTGCTACACAGCACTTCTGCAGTTTAGTTATGCCACTGAAGAAACAGTCCCAATGTAGTGCTTACATGGCTACAAAACCCCCACCGATATTCATTTCTAGATTTCTAGATAAATAAAGGTGAGGATATGTCTTGCACAAGAACCTCCAGAAAGGACTGTCCCTACCAGCTTTATCCTACAATTAAGACAGCAGCAATCCCTCATTTGGGGGGAATAAAACAAAACACACCATCATGAAAATAAGGAAGGAGAAAGAATAAATGCAGAGAAGCTTTTAAACAACAAAAATTTCATGCAAGAAATAAGAGAATTCCACTGACTGCTCCCAAAACTTGACAGTTTCACTGAAGCACCAGACAAGCATTTAATTGTCCATGGAAAGTGCTGCTCACACTTGAGCCCCCAAGTCAGAGCACACCCAAGCTCCACTGGGCAGCAGTGCCACCCCCCCCCAGCTGCAGCACATCCTGCTGCACCAGGATGGGAAGAGCTGCAAATACATCCACATTAAAAACAGGGAGCAGGTCAGACAACCCTCCTGCTGCTCTGCACAGGAGGACAACCCAAACCGGGCTCGCTCAGCCGCTGTGGCTGAACGGGGATAACTGGGTTCACATAAAACAGACAACCTGTTTTCAGCCCTCTGCAATTGGAAATTCCAGATGGAAGCAGCTATTTGTTACTGCTTGAACATTATCCTCAGCAAAGAATTATTTATACACCAATAATGGATGTTAAAATATGGACACCTCTCTGGAAGACTCAAGGAGCAGCTCTGTAAATCCAGCCAAGTTTGCTGTAGAAAGGGAGACATGAAAAAGACTCATTTGAACACCTTCCCTCTGACCTTCTTTTTAGGTTTGTACTTTAATGATAGAAGAGATCCTTGATAAGACCTGAAAACACCACCATTTAATTTGATGAAAGATTCATCATTTGGTGATTTTTCAAAAGTGTACAGTTTGCTTTTTCAGCTAAACTGCAGTATTATCACTGCGATTTGAAGAATTAACTTGTTTCAAAGAATTAACAAAATAAACCACATTCCTCTTGAAGACTTTGAACACTTCCACTGAATTGCTTCGCTACACAGGGGCCTAAGTCAGTCAGGTAATAGAATCTGAGGAAAATCTGTGTCAAAGTTTGACTCTGTCAAAGTGATTCGGCAGCAATCATATTCCTTCCCCCCACCCACAGCCTGGAGATGGAAGCATGCCATTGTAATGGTTCCTTCTCACACACTCTCACACTACATTTTCAAGTAAGAACTAACCAAAAGGATAGGAAACTAATCTGCAATGGGCATAGAGCTATGCCTGTGTTTCCAAGAAGTCTATTTGGATCAGGAACTTCTCAGGTAGGCATCCTCCTGCCAGTGACAACTATCCCAAAGTCCTCACGTCACCCCAAGGATGGTCCCTGCTCTGGTGACATCAACAGATGGAGCACCCGAGAGCTGTATTTCCCCAAACAAAAATATCTGCTACTTCCTGCTTTGCTGTGGAAATATGGGTCCTTCCGCACTGGTTAGGACAGCCTACAATTCCCAGAACAACAGGCTCCTCTGCAGTACAGTGTGCCTAAACACACATCCAGTGACACATCTGCTGTCAGCCTCAGGGTGCCCTTCAGTCCTAGCAGCAGCAAACTCTGCTTTCAACATCCACCCGGGTATCTCGATGACGAGCCAACTGCAAAGCTTAGTGCAGAAACATCAATGAGCAGGAGCCTCCAGCCTCCTCCACCAAGGCTGCTCGCAGGGACACGCCACCTCCCACAGGACTCAGGACGACCCCGACTCTGATCCCATCGCCTGGAAATGCTCACTGAAACTCGTCCAAATGATACACTTACACACACATCTCGCAAATGCAGTTTCTGCAATAGCTAGCAGTATTTGCAAGCACTGGTTCCCCTTTATTCGAACTTGGCCCTGATCCTGAAAGTCCTTATGCCTGTGTTTATTTTAGTAACAAACTGCTTCACATGCAAGTATCTGCACAACAGATATCTTCGATATCACAGAGCAAGTTGTCAATGTTGTTAGCTGTTACAGGAGTGAGTCAATTTTAAATAAATACAAAGCTCTGAGAGACATATAGGTCAGGGACATACTTTTGTTCTAGAACAATGTTTCATTCAGAAGAATGCTGCCTACTACTAACATTTTCACATATATATTTAATAGAGTTAAGACCATGTCTCCACACATATACCAAACATGACAACAGTTCTTTTTCAAAAGGCTTCAATATGGTGTTCAAGGAAAAAAAAAAAAAAGTCAGATATTTCCTTCACCTTTCACACTAAGGACAAAAAATTAAACAAATCAATATTTCAAGTTAAGCCATGATAGTAATAACACGTGTATGCTCAGAAATCAAAGTTTCAGTGTTTCAACTCAACTGAAGCCCAAACTGACATTATGCCAACTCTGCGGGCACAGAAAATACTTCATCACGATACCGTGCCTTGCTTTGCAGATTGCATGGAAGCAAGGAACAACTTTATCCAGCCTCTCCATATATGGATCAAACAATTCTCAGTTCTTCTGGCTGATATTTAAACACGTTCTTTCACTAAGTATCCTAACAAAAGTATAGGATATAACTACCATATATTCAAATGGTACAACGACAAAACTGAACATTGATCTGTAAGATTTCAAGTGCATCTTTAAAAAGCGAATAAACCACCCAACTCCAGCGGGCAAACAGCAGCCGAGGAGTGACAAGCAGATGTGGGAGACAAGACAAGGCGCAGGGACGCGCACACAGCGCTGGTCCGAGCCCCAGAAGCTCTCGCTTTCACGAGGAATTCCCGCTCCCAGGAGAAGCCAGGTACCCACGGCACGCTGCCGCCGCTGCGGACCGGTTCGAGACCCCAGCTCACGCCTGGCCCGGCGCGGCGCTCCGGGCAGCAGCGGCCACGGAGCATCCCGGCGCCGCGGGAGCCCCCGCCCGGCGCTGCCCGGCAGGTGGAGGGGCGGCGGGCGGGCGGGCAGCCGGAGCCCCNCGGAGCCGCGCCAGGGCCAGGGCCGGGAGTGCCGTACCCCGGGAGCCGCCTCAGGGCCCGGAGTGCCGTAGCCCCCGGAGCCGCGCCAGGGCCAGGGCCGGGAGTGCCGTACCCCGGGAGCCGCCTCAGGGCCCGGAGTGCCGTAGCCCCCGGAGCCGCGCCAGGGCCAGGGCCGGGAGTGCCGTACCCCGGGAGCCGCCTCAGGGCCCGGAGTGCCGTAGCCCCCGGAGCCGCGCCAGGGCCAGGGCCGGGAGTGCCGTACCCCGGGAGCCGCCTCAGGGCCCGGAGTGCCGTAGCCCCCGGAGCCGCGCCAGGGCCAGGGCCGGGAGTGCCGTACCCCGGGAGCCGCCTCAGGGCCCGGAGTGCCGTAGCCCCCGGAGCCGCGCCAGGGCCAGGGCCGGGAGTGCCGTACCCCGGGAGCCGCCTCAGGGCCCGGAGTGCCGTAGCCCCCGGAGCCGCGCCAGGGCCAGGGCCGGGAGTGCCGTACCCCGGGAGCCGCCTCAGGGCCCGGAGTGCCGTAGCCCCCGGAGCCGCGCCAGGGCCAGGGCCGGGAGTGCCGTACCCCGGGAGCCGCCTCAGGGCCCGGAGTGCCGTAGCCCCCGGAGCCGCGCCAGGGCCAGGGCCGGGAGTGCCGTACCCCGGGAGCCGTGCCAGGGCCGGGAGTGCAGTACCCCGGGAGTCTCTTCAGGGCCGGGAGTGCCGTACCCCGGGAGCCGCCTCAGGGCCCGGAGTGCCGTAGCCCCCGGAGCCGCGCCAGGGCCTGGGCCGTGCCCGCCGGAGGGCCCCGGAGTGCTGTGCCCACCAAACCTGCAGATAAAGTAACATCCAGAAGTACCCCGTCACCCGCGGCGGCCCCCAGTGTCCTCATCTCCTTCGATAGCCATGCGCGTAGCGTTTCTTGACAAAGACCAAAGGAATCGCAGCATATTTTAAACACTTCTTTGCCCTTGATGTTGCCTTCCCTCGTCCCTAAAGAAACAAATCTGTGGGCTGAAAACCTATTTCTGCCCGCTGGGCTCAAGACGCGCATGTGGCAGTTCTCGCTCCCCGGCAGGTTCTCCGCAAGTCCTGCTGGCCTGGCGTGCGGGGATGGAGCTGGCCTCGCTCTTAGCAGCTGTTACTGTCCCAGCCAAAGTGCCACTCCGGTAGAAGACAAACAGCATTAGGACAGGGCAAATAATGTGCTGAGGCTGCTCAAGTGGGCAAAAATCCAGTTTTGGTATATGTGCTGCTCAGCTACATCCTGCATTGGTTCCATTAGCAAATGCACAGCCCTTCAAAACCGATCTTAGGAGATGATATGGAATAGATTTTTTTACCAAGATAAAGTACTGAGACAGATTTGTTGGTTAATTTGTACCTGAGTCCACATCTCCCACATTTAATTTCATTATAAACAGCTTCAGGACTATATTTTGCAGCTCTTCATGTGGCATAGCTTACAAACAATCTGCAGTACACCTGTCTTGTGGTGGGTGAGAGCAGAGGATCCACTGCCATCTCCTGCCTGTTGGCTGTAGGTTGGCTGTCCCCTCGCTGTGGAAGGCAGCCAGGAGCAGACAGGCGTTCCGTGCCTTCTGCAGGCCCAGCACTGCACTCAAATCCTGGACCAAAGGAAGTGCTCGTTTGGTTCTAGAGAAAGCTATGAGAATCACTCATATTCATAAATTTCCTCACTGACCAAATTTTGGGGAACGTCTAACAATTTGCTCATCTGAAACGAAATCTTCCTGAAGAACAAAATTAGATTAAATTTTTGAATCTTTATATATGACAGTAGTAACCCAGTAATACCTGTATTTCTACAAAGTAAAACCAACTCATTACAGAGTAGTTGTGATTTCTCTTCATCTAAAACAAATCTCACAATAGTTACCGTATGTCACAGTGCAACAACTTGAAATGCTATTTTGCCATCCTGTCTTTTGAAACCATTTGCATTCCTTTAAGTACACATATTGTGAAATATCTGTGTACGGGTTTCAGAGCAAGATGTAGAACCATTCCAGAATGCGTTTGGTTGGGAAAAATCCCCGAAGTGATGGTGGTGGTTGGGATGGTCCCAATACTCACTGCCGTGCAGATGAGAAGCTGTGAGTCCCAATGGATCTGCCTGGCCTCTGTCCCTGCAGCCTCAGAACCTGCTCCCTCTGACAGCTGCATTGCAGCACCCATGGACTGGGTTTGGAACTGCATCTCAGGCAAATTAGTATGCAAGACATGCATAAACCCAAAACTGTCAATGCTTTTCTGACAGCACACTTGCTGTGTACAGCCCATGTCTGTCTCCAGCATGCATCTGTTTCCAGCAAATTCATCCACAATTACATTTTCATCATTACCCAAGGGCCCAGGTAAAGGAATCGCCCAGCACCACCTCACCTGAATTGATCTTACCTGTTAAGGTGGTTTTCTTTCCCAACAAAAATGTTTGATTTCTAGCTGGAATCGGTATGTAAAGCTAAACCTTTTACTATTCCTCCCAGAACGGATTGGTAAGGATACAGTTGAAGAAGAAAAGTATAAACAAATTTGATGTTGTTGTTGTGCATGTCATAATTAGATGCCAAAACAGGTTGCCCAGAAAAGCTGTGGGAATTCTGTCCTGAACTGGTGACATTGGAAACTTGTCTGGCCCTGGCCAAAGTCGCCTACATGGCTCCTGCTCTGTGTTGGGGCTGACCAGACAATCTCCAGCAGTCCCATCCAACCTAAATTTCTCTCCTAACCATAAAGTTTTCCTTTACTGGAGCTGCCATGCTTCCTAGCTGAGATGTGGCTTGGAGAGAAGGAAAGAAGTCCAGCCAAGCAGAACATCAGCGACAAAAGCCCCGTTAAAATTCTGCATGGGCACCACAGCCTGACTGCCGTGACCTTACTGATGCTATCAGAGGTGGGATGTGCCACCAGCACATGCATGCCTCAAGCAAAGGGCATGCATTTGAAGTCTGGGAGAGGAAACTTGCCCCAGTGAAAAACACCGAAAAGATTCCAAACAGCTAGCAGCTGAATTCTGGGCTTTTTCTGCAAGAAACATTTGTTGCAGTCGTTTCAAACTGAGCAAACCCGTTTACATCTACCTTTCAGACCTTCAGATTTTCCACTTGTTCTAATGGGAAATCAGATTCCTTCTATTCATGTGTGCCTTTGATTGTCTGAATTATTTTACTAAGGAATAATAACTTGCTGCACTTAACTATGTAACTTTTAGCAAGTCCGTCTAATTTAGGAGGCATTTTTGAAAATGTTTGTTATTTGGATATTTCAGCAATTAAAACAATATTAGTAGAAAGTAAATACTGGCCAGAGTAAGGATGAAATCCTGCAAAGAACTGGAGTACTGGCATTTGGTGTGCAGTACTCACTGCCTTCTCCCATGAGTATTAGCTATGGAAACAAAAGAAAATTCAACACCATTGTGTTTTTCATGCTGCTTCACACAGTATTTCCTTCATGTTCTCTATGGTTTTAAATGTTAGTTTAAGTACTTAGATTATTCCTCCATGCAATAGGCACACAGGAAATAGCTTGGTGAAAAGCTGCCAATAGTTGAGTCTATAAACACAGTTTGATCTGTATCTTAGAAAATTGTTTCCATTCCAAACTGTGGTTACAAAGCACTTTTTCTTGTTGGCAGCTGGATTTTTTTTAAATCCCTATGCATCCTGTATTTGCCCAACAGTGTTGGCATTGATCGCACAAAAAAAAAAAACCAAACCTGCAGATAAAGTAACATTAAGGATCTGGCTGGAACTAACTTGAGCCAGTGGAGTAAGAGTCAAAGCTGAGCTTTTGTTTTCAGCTCAGCCTGTTTTGTTCAGGAGCTGCAAAGCACACAGTGCTGAATGTGAGTCCTTTTACTTAGCCTTCTACAAAAAGTGAAAGCTACTTTAAGAGAGTGGGACTAGAGCTTGCATAGACTTGAAGAGGCTTCTTGTTAGGAGACAGGAAAATATTTAGGATCAGTTAAACAGTGTAACTTTTAGCAAAGAGAAAACAGTATTCTGATGGTACAAAGAGAAATGTTTTAAAAAGCTTTTTCATTAACAGATTGAGATTTCACCAATTGCTTTTTTTTTTTTCCAAGCTGATAATGTGAGAGCTGTAAATAACTGAACAGGCAAAAAGGCCAACTTAAGTTGGAAAAAAATGCATTCAGAAGGATATCCCTGGTGAAGATGCTGGTGTATAGGCAGCAATGTTTGGGCACTGATATAGTTGAATAATGAAATTGTGCAGCTAAACATTTCCCCAAAAAAGTCTGAAAAATAACCTTTCCAGCCTTGCTGACAGCATCAGAGATAAGCTCTGCCTCAGTAGATAGGTTGAAGAAGTTGTGCTTTCCTAAGTACACAGGCTTTCATTTCTGTACACACTTGGGGACTGGTTTTGAACTGCTCCAGTCTGACTTCAGAAAAATCCATCCCTCACAGCATACAAGATCTCCTCAGATGTATCTGAACTAATAGTTTCTTATTAATTTCAGATGTACCTGTGGAAAGATGTACTTTATTTTCCTTCAGTGGGATTCATTTGTGTGAGTACAGCAAAAAGTGTCTGGAAACATGAATGAGTCTCTTTTCATTAAAGCTTAACAAATCAGTATCTTTCTTCTCTCAAGACCTGTCGCAGTCAGAGGGATAAAGTGACAACTATATGACTAAAGTGGAGCTGATGACAGCTGGGAACTGGAAGCATTTGAATGCCCCAATAAAATCTATGAGCACTCTTTTTGTTGAAAGCGTCTGCCTTCCTGACATCAAAATGGACTGAAATAAGAGTCCCATGAAACCCTATCAGGCAGCTAATAGCTGTGTGCTTATCTCCAGCCTGCCAAACGACTGATCTCTCTCAGATGCAGACACCACTACAGTCATCCAGACCTTTGTTACCCCCATACCCTGTTTTGAACTGGCCAGCCAAGGCACTCCAGAGGCCCAGAATACAGCTGCTTATCTTGGGAAGACAAACCAATGGGAGAATAAAACATTTATATTCTAAACCTGAGGAGGTTGATAGACAACAGGCTGGACAAAGCTGAAGGTGTTTATTACCAAAATGGGTCCACCATCTGCTCCCTGGTCACTGGAAATATTTGCAGCTGGAGTTGCCCTTTTGAAAAGCAGATTTTAGAGACTCCAAGGGCAGTGAAGTGTTTGGCTCAAACCACTGCCTCCTTCTAGAGAGCATCCTTGTCAGACACCTTCCTCAACCAAAACTGCTTTAAGAGGCACTGCTGTCAAGATCTTACACCTGGTGTTGCTTGGCCGTGTCCAACAAAACGTGGCTGCCCTCTCACCAGGAGGTAACACACCTCTGAGAAGCCACTGCCACCATCAGTTCTTCTCTGACTCCAGTGGCATGGGCCACCTGGGCTCTGGCAATGTGACCTCCAGCATCAGGGTGGTTACCCTGCCTTTATATGCTTCCAGGGGCATGGTCTACCTGTCCTGTTAAACTAATTAAAACTAAACAGGGAAGGATTTTAAGAGCTATATAAGGGAAACCTAGATTCAAATGAGCAATGTGATGGAAATGCTTCTGTTCATAGTTATCAGCTAACTTAAGCAGCAGGAATGTTCACAGCTCTGCCTTCTATGTTTTGCTTAAGCACAGAATAAGACAGTAGTTCATGCTCTTTTTAACATCTTGCATGTATTTTTTTAAGTTAGTATTAGATTTTTTAGAAAATGCAAGTTAACATCTCTATGACTTTTTCAAAATGTCATTGAACTTCAGGGCTGTCATTACCACCTCTGCCTGCAATCTTACAACATGCCAGTGCTATGGTAGGATGTCAGTCTCACTGAAGATATGCTAAAAATACTGAAGTATTTTGGATATAAAGAAGCCAAAGCATGATACATACAGTAAAAATAGTTGGTATCACGATCATCACCACAATTACCTTCTCCTAACATGGAGACAAATCCAGCAGATTGGTCTGGTGGCACTCAAGCTTGCTTGAAGTGAAAGTAAATACCAGCAAACAGTGTAATATATTTGTTCAAAACACCCGGAGGTTCTCTGTGAAGGAAATGAAATCACTAAATAAGCATTTCTCTGTCTATTTTGTCCTATGTCTTCAGGCTAGGACCATATTTGTGGTGCTGCCATTTCTGCCCCAGGAGGACAGAGAAGAAGCCGAGCTCTCATCCATGCCTGTGGACCATCTTTCTACTTGGCCTTGTGCCTTCACAAAGTCTCCACCACCATTCAGGCTCTCACAGAATTTGGTTGTTAACGCAAATTTAGATTAAATGTAACATTTGTGACTCGCATCCCCCAGCTCTCTGGAGCTACAAGGTTTTCAAGCTGTGTCCTTTAGCAGCCCCTGTTAATATTGAACAGGAGTTTGTAACACCTGCAGGCCCTTAACACAGCTGGGTCTGCCAGGCCACCCAACACAGCCCAGGGGACGTGGCAAGGTACATCTATCATAAATCACATTATGCACAGGGCCCTAAAACATGCTGCATATGCAAAATGCATTTATTAAAAATCCTGCAAAACTTACAATGCTGTATGAATATATTGAATAACTTCCAATTACCTAATATTAGCCAACAAAATGCCAGATTGTGGGAGCACAGTTAATGAGCATCTTCTTAGGAACTTTCAGAAAGTAGATTCCCCTTTCTTCCACTTTTACCATTAGAAATAACGATTTTTCTAAACATCAGCTTCCAAACTCTGAGTTTCACATGAGAGCAAAGTATAAGAGACTTCTAAATGTGGTATCAGGAAAAGCAATATATAGGAAGAAAAGTGGAAACATCCTTAAATTGAAAGACTGATCCTTTTTAAGAACTGCATTTAGTGTGCTGTGCTCAAAGTAGCAGACTTAAGATAATCACAAGGGTGCCTTAAAGATGTGTTTTCAGAATCTTAAATTTTAAGTAACAGATATTTCTGTGGGCCAAATCAGGCAATGACTTTTGCAAACTGAAAGGACCTAGTATATTTTCCTCTTTTACATAAGCTAAATAATTTTATTACTCAAGAAACTTTACATGTATACATATAAGATAATTTCATTATAGTTATCCTTATGTTACAAAGCCAAAATAAATGGTGTGGGGAAGAAAGCCAGAGAAATATAGCATATCACCTCAGGCTGCTGAGAGATCTGTGGCATTTCATACATGAAATATTCTCTTCTTTCTCTCCATTGTGTGTGCCTCAAACAGAGCAATCAGAGATGTTAACGGTGAGGAACCATGGAGGGTTTTTTTGCATGTCCTGGAGTGCACCTATTAAGTAAAACTGTGTTTCATCAGAGAAAAAGGTTTTCCTGCTTTGGACAGCCAGCATAGAATACATGTTTTGACCTGATGAGCTTTCTTGACTTGTAAAGAGCAGTGCAGCAAGGAGATTAATACTTGAGCCGTTTGGCTGCAACGGGGAAAATCCCTGATTTGCAAACTTGCCAGAGTTGCTGCCTACCATCTGCTGACAGCTTGCTCCCAGCTCTCACTCACTGCTGTGATAACAAGGAATGGCAAAAGCACAGCAGTTCATGGGAACGTGCTATGGTCAAGCTTCTTTTAATTATTGATGTCCATCATAACATTTGGTCACTCCTGGGAGACAAAACAGGATCCACGATAATGGAGGTGAAGAACAGATTTAGAATCTCATTTGTGTTCCCTTAATCACAAGTCCTCCACTTGCTCATATTCAAATCATTTTGGGTTTAAATATCTCTTGTTATGTGGTCCTATTATAATCCCAACGACCTCACCAGTCATGTGGTCATGCAGTGAGGAAGCATTTTCAAGTATTTAACCCAAATGTTAGTCAGCTGTTCCATCTCATCATGTCTCATGATGTATTAGTGTAATTTCCTGCTGGTCTTTTGTGGCTGCTCAGACCATGGCACATGGCCTTGGATAGCACCTTTCCCTGCCCAGCCTAGCAAATCACACTGCTGGGGGCAGAGCTGGCACCAGGCACTGGCCCAGGGACCACCAGCCAGCCCTGCATGGGTTCCTCTGAGCTTCCAGGAATATTACCTAGACAATAAAATATATTTTCAAATGCAATTTATTCTTTTAAATAATTGAAAATTAATTTATTTTTCAGTTTGAAATATTGTCTCCAAGGGAGTGGAAGGTAAATGTGTCTCAGCTGATCAAGCATTCAGAAAAGGCCATGAAGGCTTCTGTGCTTTGTCTAGTGGGCACTCACAGTAAGGGCACTCTTCAGGTGAGACCTGTTAGAGAAGCGTTAGCTATTGAAAATATTCAAAATATTTACATTCTTTAGTGGATAGAAGCACTACTTTATCCTAATCTCTTCTCTAATTACTTGAGTTTCCAGCTATGCCACAGCATAGTCTGTGTAATGTTCACAACAAAGACCCACAGCATTTTAATACAACAAATTTCACATGGGTATCACAATACTGGGGATTCTAAAAGACTACATATATCTAAAAGATTACATAATTTTTTCAGTGTTTATTTCTCCTTATTTAACCCCTCAACTTTGCTTCTTAGTGCAAAATTTTTTTCCTAAGTGCCATATTCTTCTCTAGAATAAGAAGACTCACTGGTATGTAAAAAACAATAATTTAGAGTTAAGCTTCTGGGTTTTTTACATTGAGCTCTGAGATCTAATATGACGGATTTTAAAATCTATTTTTGGATGGGTTTAACTTTGTATGTTTCCAAACACGAGTTTCTGCTCTGAAACATCATGTGCAAGGTCATTTTCAGTGTTCTTCCACTTTTGTCTGGCAAATTCCCCTGTTGTCTATATATGAAAGAAACACATTTAAACCGGATATACTGAGTGTAAAAACAGAATTTGCATGGGAGGGACAAGGGCAGAGGGAAGTCTGAAACTAAAATTACTCCAAGTAGCTTATTCAAACTGTGTTTCCAAGGTGACAAAAATCCCTTTATTGCAAGGTTGCTCATTTATGTTGTACAGTTGCCAGGATTTTGATCTAATTTTTAGTGCTGAAGAACTAAAATTATCCCACTTCTTCCCAAAATAAAACCCAACCAAACACAACAGAACATTTTAACTGTGTAGTGGCTTCTGTCTTCACAACCAGCAACAAAAGAAAATCAGGTCAAATTGTAAAGCTGCCAATTTTAGCATCCCTTTGGAAGATGTTTCTCCAAATAGCATATTCTAATCATGCATCCAGTTCATCAGGTGTCACAGGATAAATTATGCACTGGGACCCCATTACCAGTTTACCTTTCTGAGCTGGCACCTTGCACACTCGTGTGACAGGCAGGACCCCACCTGGGCAGCTATTGGCAAAGCAGGCTGAGAAAAGAAAACCCTGAGGAAACATACCCTGAACGTGCTGCTTCAGGTCTTCATACATGTATTTAGGGGAAAAAAACAATCCTAAGCAAACTTCAGAGACTGTCTCCTGCACAATCTCTATGAACAATCCCAAAACTGACAGATCAGTTCAGCAATACTACTGAGGCACTAAAGTGGATGTTTGGTTAACTACTGTATCAAGTTTCAGAGCTTTAACATCTAAACATCATCAACACTTTGTCTCAGGATTCAAAGCCCTCTTTAGCATAGCACGTTGTCCTTCTTTATGGGCAAAAACTGGAATGTTCCTTTTTCTTCCCCAGCCCTGCCCCTTCCTCCTATCAATATCTTTCTCTCATAGAAAGGACTCCAAAATTTTACTTCACAGTCATCTTCCCCCTCCACTTTGCCTGCTTCTGAAAAGACAAGAAATCAATTAATGCTCTAAGCTAGTGTATTTTTTCCTTTCTAATGAATATAGGGGCTCAGTGAAGACCCTTAGATATTTACCTGCTTTACCTGAAAAACCCCAGAGAATGATGCCCCCCTAGTCTTACCTCCTGTCTTCCCCTCTCTTACTTTGTCATAGCTGAGGTTTGGGACATTGGGACAAGCGCCATGACACAGCTCCATAGAAGATTCATTTCCTGAAGTGGACCTTCACCATCTCCAGACCTCACACCCACCGCAATCCTCACACACTTGTTCCTTGGGCCTTCGGAGGGGCTTTGCCCGTAACGCTCCCAGGGCCCTGAGCTTTGCCACTCACAGGGACAGAGTCCTCTCTAGAAAAGAAAATGCGTTTATCAGGCTTTTGTCTGTCAGTTACTTAAAACAGTCTTAGCAGTCAGCAACCTCTGAGAGCAGACAGGTTTACTGATCATTCCAATGGAAACCTATGCCTCCAGGATTCAATGTGCACAAGGAAGCAACATGCAGGGCTGGTTCCGCTGACTGCCCCCACCTCCTCTGCCCACCCAGTGGAATCAGCTTGTGACTCACAAAGGCATCCTGGTCTCCAGTGGCGTTTCTGGTTCCACACACCATTTGAGAAGGACAACAGTTGTTACTAAGGGCTGCTTCCCAAGGAGGCATTTCCTGTGCTGCTGACAGGCATGAGCTCCGTTACTTCTCATGCTCAGGCTGCTGTTGCCTTAGAGACCAGAACAAACTGAAGAAGAATCTGCACTTCACAGGCATCAAGGTTTCCTACAGAACTGATTGATGTTTATCTTTCACCACAAGTAAGTCCTCACGTTGTAGCTGCTGGAGATTACTGCAAGGCAAGACAGCCAGGGTGAGAGTGAGCCTCCACTGCCTGTGCAGAGGCAGGAGGGGTAGGGGCTGCAGGAGTGATGCTGGAGCGCTGCTCGTGCGCTGTGGGAAGCGAGCTGGACACACAGGGAGCAGTGCCCAGTTGCTCCATGGGCCTGGCTGTCCTCCCTGGTGACATGTAGGACACCAGCTCCCCTGCTTTGCTAATTTGGGGTACTTCCCAGAAGCCCAAAGTCAACCTATTTGTCATCCACTGAGCCAAGTCTTGCCAGAATTTAGTGTGCAATGTTTAGGAATCCCAGTATGAAATGTTCATAACATCATGTTATGAAATGTTATGAAATTCATAACATCAGAATGAAATGTTCAAAACATCAAAGAAAGAGTGAATTATATATTTTAATGTGTCTGATTCAGCAAACACCGTGGAGCCAAGTGTCTACCTCAAAGCCCACTGCACATGGTGTTTCTGCCTGAAAAGCACATCCATCTCCCCTGCCTGTCCACAGGAGATTACAGGCAGGGAAGTTCCCAAGGCTTTTAGCCCAGTCAGCAGGGGCAAGCCCTACCCTATTAATGCAGCTATGACACTGCAAATCTGTGCATCTCAGCCCCTGCTGCACTGGCTTGTGCTCTCCCTGGCAGGTTTGTATACAAAATGTATATTTTTAAGTACATTCACAAGTGTTAACCCGAAGCAGAATTTTTTTGCCTGTCAGCAAAGAACATCTGGAAATGATCAATCTCTCTCTCTACCTTGTCCAAATGTCTTCAGGGAGAAATTAATCTTTTAAGACATCTATATTAAAATGAAAAAATGCATTTGTAAGCTTGCAAAATTCAGTTAAATTTTCCTGAGAAGAAAGTAGAGTAAGAAAAGTAAAGGAATCCATTCTTTGTAGGAGTAAAAAAACCACAAATCTCTTTTCTTACTCTGCTGCAAGGTGCACAACAAGGCATCAAGGAACAGAGGCTCACTGCTATTGTCCCAGCACTGTAAATTCACATGTGCAGTTAGCTCATAGACAGCAGACTTTCCATTTCCCGTGGTGGGATTAATACATAGCTGAATTTCACCCACACGTGTAGATTCTTGCAGGAATGAATGCAGCATCACTAAGGAGAAACGTTACCATTCAGGGAGCTCACGAGCAATGATCAGTGCTGCAATTTACTCTCCTCCACCACTCTTTGTAATAGATGAACCAGTTAATCAATTAATATGAAAGACACAATCTAAGGTGAGGAAATAGCTGACTTTAAAAGGCAATATTTGTGTGCTACCAAGAGCAGAAACGTTGAAGAGAGCTGTGTTTTGCCCAGCAGGGTGTATTTTGGGGGCAAAGGCGTGTGCTGGAGGGGCTGGGATGCTGAGCGAGCGGGGCCCTCGCACGGGCAGGGTGTGCCTGCCCAAGTATTTTGGTTTGGAGCAGGAGGCAGCTTTTGAAGTGACTCTCCCTATCAGCCTGGCAGACTCCACTTTGGTTTCCAGAGTGCACCAGCTGGATTCCTTTCAGATGAAACTCAAACCAGAGGATGCACTCTAGGCATGCACTGAATGCACTTGGACTGCTGCTGGGCGTTGCTCCTGTGCCCACAGCACGGACTCGGTCACATTACAGGCACTCTCCTATTGTGCCAGACGAAATGCTAACACAAATGGAGCTGCAGGTTAAAAAGCATCCTTTAGCACAGTATCAGAAACAGAACCAGTCACAAAGAGCTTCCCCAAAACCCCACAGCATTGACCAGGAGAGTCAGTAAACCTAATGCTTATAAAAACAGAAGAGGTACTAACTTAGCAAACAAAAGCCATATACAATATAATTGAAGGAACAAACAAATATTCAAGATGGAACTGATCACCTGAAATGGATTACTTCCCAAGTGCCAGGGAAGCAAATTTCACAGCTGCTAGTATTTCTGGTTCTTAATGCTCAAGTGTGTATGCACAATCTGGGGTATAAACACAGTTCTGATGGAAAATGTGGGAGAGTTTCAAGGGAATTAGTGCTGTTATTAAACATGATAGTTTTTCAGGTTAACTTCAGCAGAATGCTATTAAAATTGAAGGGATTTTTGCAGCATGAGAAGGAAAAGAAAAAATCAGGGTCTACAATATATTCACAATATAAATGAACTGATTAATTTAAGCCCCTTCACATTATTTACTGAACTCTGAATTTCAGAGCAATGCAGGAAGACAGCTGTGTCACCCTGTCACCCCCAGCATTGCTGTCCTGCTGCAGCCAAAGCAGGAATCAAGTCCAGTTTCCTACCATATGGCATATCCAGCCCTGGAAACATTTGCCCTATAAGCAAATGACATTAGGTACTTTCACAGTGAATAAGACCATTATTTTTCAGCTTCCTATGTCATGAAAAATTAAATGAGGTTTTCATTAAAACCCTAAACACATACAGTGGGTCGATTCCATCTCTAGGACACCCATTTCTTCTCTCAAGTATTATGGTATTTCCATTCCTTTTGAATAGGCTTGAGAAAAAAAGCTGGTTTTAAGGGCAAATTTAACTTCTGAGTGAACTGCAGGGCCTGAGTGTTAAATGTTGGCCAGCGATACCTCAGTTCAGCAGCAACACAATCCTCAGCATAAGTGTGTTCCAAGGAAACTTGGATGCAGTGCACTGTAGCAGGTTCTGTGACCAGACAAATCAGCCTCAGAAATTATGTCTTTTGCTATTTCTGTCATTTAGTCTAGGATTAGTTAATTTTTTAAAAATTGCATTAAATGTTTTTATATTCCCTTGGCTATGCCACATCCAAAGAACCAAGGCAAATCCTGAGATAAATTTTATAATCCTCAATGTGCCATCCTGAGCCACGTACACCTGTGCTTACACAGGAATCCTGGCCCTGTGTGAACACAAAACTATAGACCATGGAGTTGCTAGAGAGGGTTATATGCTTCCCCAAAATGAAGGAAGTTAGACTCTCTTGTTTATCTGCATGTTTTTGCTGATTTCTACTGATTCACTAAAGCCCCAAGCTGCCAGCACAGGCAGCAGGGCTGGTGGGGCTGGTTTCATCACTGTCTCCCCTTCCAGCGCTGTTTTAAAGCCAAGAGATCTGACAGGAATGGTGTGGGCCTGGCTGGCCCGGGGCAGCCAATGGGCTGGGTCACCTTGGGAAGGCACATTCCAGCCTTATTTTTGTAACCTTCTATGAAAGAAGGTTAGAAGTCCGTGCTATTATAAGAAAAATGCAACTTTTCAAAGCCAATTCTTCCTCGCTTTCTTATTTTACAGAAAGAGGAGTTTATCTTGAGTATTCTTAAATTTAAACCAGCAATACCTTTTTCAAGCACAAGATCAAAAACCCCTTTTTGGGCTTTTCTAAGTTAGAAACTTTGAAACTCAGTCATTTATCTGAAATAGATGTTTAGCATGACATTTAACCATTATTTTCATATTGATTTTCACTTTTTTGTTAAGACAAACACATTTGACTAAAATTGTGTGCCAGATAATTTTTTTCATCATGATCCATCAACATAAGAATTAGTTTTTTTAAAGAGAAAGGACTATAATAACTGTCCCCACACAACATTCAAAAATCATGTTAAATTTACAGTGCAAAAGCTGTTGAAAAGGCCTTTGTCTAGAGCAAGGTATCAAGAAAGTAAACAAAATAGATGCGTACTGTTTCAAGAGACACTTAATCAAGCATTAGAAAGAAAATTAGAAGGGAATTGGGTTCTGTAGAGCAGAGCTGAGCTGCAGATGATTCAACAGGCTCTTGTGCCGACGGTAACAAAAGCGCTCTCTGCTGGAAAACCTGCAAATGACCTTCTATAGATACTTTAAAGAGAACGTTTTCAAGGGGGGAGCAGTATTTCATTACCATTGTCAAAGATCACGGTGACACAGCTCCCAGAGAGACAGCTTCTTTACAAGGATCCGAGAGCCACGCACAAAGGTTCCTGTGAGAACAAGTCACTAATGGTAAGCAAACCTTAGGTCTTGTACAAACCCCAGTATTCCTAACTATTAAAACAGTAAGTTTTAAACTAGTCCTTGCATTACCAACATTGTAATTGCATTAAATAATACAACTCTTAAAACATTTCAGGCAATGTATAAGCTCTTAGTCTCACAAAATACGATTTTATCAGTCCTAAGGAAGGGATTACCACAGAAAGTGACACATTTCTAGATCAGAAGCCTAACAGAGAAACTCTTTTGTGTGTGTAAAAAAAACCCAAACCCTTCTTTAGATCTTCATTAAGTGGTAGTGATCCTTTCTGCAACAGAAGCGAAATTAGTCTCTCACATTACCTGGCCTGGTTCCTCAAAACATCCCTCACCAGCCTGTGTCAGAGAGGTTACTTTTTTAACAAAATTGAACCATGTCCTGCTTCCAACAGAACGACTCCCCAGTGACTCTTGCTGTGAGCCTGCTGCTGGCAGGGTTGTTGTTTGGTGGTTTGTTTTGAGGAGAGTATGTTAATCCTCCCCTGAGAAGTGCTGTGGTTTAGGTTTAACTCCCCATTACATTTTCCCGGAGTTGCCCTGTATTAATCCTATATCTGTTTTCTATCAGTCCATCTGCAGCAAGAAACACATGGTGGGAGAAGTTATGGGAAGAGATGGAAAATGAGGGTTTGCAGTAAAGAACAAGTTTACTTTGCTAGAAGACAAGAAAATAGAGTTCTTGTGCAGCTGTTCACAGCTACAGCAAACCAAATGTCTTTGCCTTCTGAAGCTACCAAGACTAAAGCATTCTAAAGATGAAGACCACTTCATCTTCTAAATGAAGAGCTCTGATAAGCATTTTTAGTTCTTATCAAATAATTTTATCTCCCTTCATTGAATTCATTGCATTCTTCTGTCAATCCAGCTCCACAGGTACTGGCTTCCCTGAAAATTCCTGCTTTTTTTCAGAAGTGCCCTGAAGAAAAGTTCAAAGGAACCAGCAGCATAAACCCATTCCAGTCTCTGCTGTGACTCTGCCTTCCAGCCCAACCGATCTTTGCACATTTCTAACAGTCACACAAATTCTGTGGCCTCCTCTGAAGATGATGTTGTTCCTTTTGCTCTGTGATACTCTCAGCATAAAGAACTAGCTCACTGCAATCTTTATCTCTCTATTATTCCTGCTGTTTCTTGGTTCCTATGACTTTTAAACTCTTGGAAAGCAGCCCACAGCTACCAACATGTTTAGAACAGAACTACTCCCTGAGATTCCCACGTCTCACAGGAAGCCTCCTGTGCACTGAAAACACAGTATTTCTTTTCAGCGGTCTGCTGTATCCTGCCAAAATTCTGTTGTACAGAAATCCTGCTTTTGCTTCGGTCTTGACATTCTGAGACAGCCACAGCCTGCCTCTTTCTACATCATTTGTTGAATTTCACCTCAGTCAGTGCAGCCAGAAAATGCCTTTGGCAGTAATGGAATCAGATTTCTTAGCAAGGTGCCTCCATTTGCTCAAGGGTGTTCTAATCACATCTTATGCTGGTGTTTTTGAAAATTCTTTTCCTCTGTAACATTTGCCCTCCTGTGAATTACAGAGGGGTTGGCATCTCCTCCCAAGCATGCCTGGACAGCCCTTTCCACTCAGCTGCTGCAAGAGCAACTGGCCTGTCAGCAAGCCCAACTCTGTAGGGCACTGGCACCACCGTGCCTGTGCCCAGGCCTGAGGGTCCTGGGATGTGTCCAGCTATTGGGAAAACAACCTTTCAGATCTTTCCAGTCTGACAAGGAATTGTGGGTGTCCTTAAACATTTCTCAAAATGGAAATGCTGCACAGCTGTAGCCATTGCCAGGGTCCCTTTCAACTGGTACAACCATTTATCCCACAAGAACACACAGTTCAGCTGTAATCATCTTCCAGGCTTTTAAGACAGTCCTGCACTGTTCTCACATCCAATCCACACCCAAAGCAAAAGCACAAACATCTGTGATCAGTGCCCAAAGGGGCTTGGATAAAATCAGAAAGCTAACATATAAACAGACACAAGAACCTTTCAAGCCTGAAAAGAAAATCCAAATTTTATTGTGCTGGTGACTGAAAGCATTGCATCTTTTTGTCCTGATTCTGCCATGATTCTCCAAGATTAGCAAGCTGGCAAAGGAGCTTCCTGTCACTAGATTGAGCCAGCACTACACAGCTTCTCTTTCTCTCCAATGACAAAAACACCTCTTCCTGTTCTGACTCCAGGTTCACAATAAATGACTCCTTATGGAACACACCACATTTCTCTGGATTTACTTTCATATTGGCAGCACTAAGCTTATCACAAACTATTTGTAAACAAATCAGTGCTTCAAGAGCAGCAGTCTGTATCAAGAACAGGAACAGCACAGTAACAGAGGGATGCTTTGCCACAACCTCCCTGTCAGCTCCTCTGGGAAGGAGCACTGCCTGTCATTACCCTCAACAGCTGAACTTTTATACTGATGTGAATTCTCCTTTTCCAGATCATCCCGCATCTCTTGGAAAGCCAAGTATTGCTGTTGCTATTGTGCCAGCATCTGAAGCAACACAATCTGCTCATTGCAAATTAATAGCCTTCCAGACACTATTTTTCTGATTTTGACAAATTTTTATGAGAATTTCCTTAAATCAAACCTATTTGCGTTTTTTTTCTGCCTTTTTTCCCCCCATTACACATAATGATTGTAATCAAATTTGATTCATCATAGAAACAGTAGAATGATGAGTTAATAGAGCACTAATTTTCAGAGGCAATCTTCCTCATTTGTCAGCAGATGTGTACATTCACTATCACTGTCTTCCCTAAGACAATCTAGGATAAACTGTTTTTTAGTTAGAGATTTTTCTGAACATCTGAGCTATCAATTTTAGTTGGGGTTCACTCACATATTTCACAGAGCCTGATGTGTCGAAAAATTTTCATTATTAGCTGCCCAAACCTGAAGAAAACCTCTAAAACCTCTGTTTCTTGAAGTCTTTTGAGTTGCTTCAGAAGCTGCAGCATTGCACCACTTCTCTCATCATCTCTTTCTGAAGATGATGCATTGAAGCATCTCTACCAAAAAAACTTCCAGCTACAGATTTCCATTTACTCAGATAATTCAGGCTCTCACAGCCTTGTTTCAGATATCTTACTTCAGAAACAGGCAAAGAGCTGTTTGTGCCATTTCTCCTGAACAGGAAAGCTGCCATGGTCACTGCTTACTGTGAAGATTCCCTCAACCTGAAAAAATTAAAATTAGTTGTTCTTCTCCCAGGCTAGACATACTGCTCTTCTCCATGGAAAGTGAGTATCAGATGGTGTTAAGGTCAAGAAAACTGGATACCAGGTATTTCATATGCTCTGAAAACAAAAGGAGAAATTGGCAAGGTAACTTCCTGAGCTGCCCTGTGGAATAGCAGAGCAAAAAATAAATGGACAAAAGCCTCCTTGGTCACAGCAGTCATGGGAGTGCATCCTATTTCCAGAGCTGGTGACATTAACCTTCTGCTGTAGTACTCTTCAAGGAGCACTGCACTAGCAAACAGAACTACTGTAAGACTCAAAAACACAGATGGAGTATTTTGAGAAACCCTGCTGAGAGCTGGCACTCCATAAGCTTTGCCATGACACCATCCCTCATGCTGGAGCTTGCTGGGACAGTGTCTGGCACCTGGGTTTGCACCAGGTGTGAAGAGGTGGGCACAGGGAGCCCTCAGCTGTGTCAAGTACCATTTCCTGAATTGTTTCCAGACTGACAGCACAGAAGGGGGGAATACATCACAGATTTGGCCCCACAGCCTGGGAAACTGGCAAGGAGAAGTGGCACAGTCTGCAGGCAGACAACAAAGCATTATCACACTGCCAAGGCTAGAACTGTGTAACTTCTTAACAACTTCATATGTTCACTAAACATGAATATACTTTTCTATATATTGAGGTTAAAAAAAATCTCCTAAAATCCCTTAAAAAAATATTAACATCATATAAGCACATTTGTATATAGAATCTGTTCTGCCAAAGTAAAGTTGCCTAAGACAGAAGGAAAATAGAAAACATAATTCTTTACATTAAAAATTTAATTACATGAACCTCTATTAGTAGGTGCTAATCTCACTGCAGATTTTCTAAGGCACAGAATCTTTATCTGAAAGTATACAGCAACCTTTTCTCCAACCCAGTACAAGCTGGTACCTTGTCATATACAGACCCAAAAAAACCATTCAGCAGCATACCACAATTGCAACATATACTGACTAGCACTTTGAGAGCCCTGAGAATTGCTTGTGCTGAAATAAATACAGTTTGGCAGCGAAGACTCCATCACAGCCTCGTCATAATGTTTGTGCACATAAATATCTTGATTCTGTTTCAGGAAGAATACATTACATGCTTCAATTCTCCTTCCATCACTTAGTCCCATGTTTCACTGATGAAGATCCCATAACATCAAAGTAATTATAAAATATTAAACTCCATTTTTAGGCCCATTTTCAGTTTGTAGTTGTGCATTTATTTAAACAAAAAAAAGCCCTGAGGAATCTGTTAAGTCACACTTCAGTGAATGACATATAATACAGAAATCATTACTCCTGCTCACCAAGCATGCAATGCAATATTTATACCATAGATGTTTTCAAATGTAGTTTTATTCCAGAGACTATTTGCAGTCTATACATACATTTAAAATCAACATTATGTGTACATATCACAGACCAGAACCTAAAAAATCTTTAGTATATACTCCTTTATAAAAGGTTTTGACACAATGGAAAAGTCAGTCCAGAAAAACACAGGTTACCAGGACTCTTGATAAACAAAACACTGTGAGGCCCTGTAACCTGCATGAGCACAAGTATCCATGGCAATGGATCTCTCCTCTAAACCAAATAAACAGGTTTAAATTTTGTTCAGTAAACAAGTTCTACCACAGCACTGTCCATTAAATTTTGTGCTTTCCAAAAGGCAAGCATACTACAGAAATAAAATTCCCTACCCAATACGAGAGAGAAATACAGTAAACATGTATTTGTTTCCCATTCCAGCAGAGGAATTCAAGTTCCTTGAAATTCTCATTGTGTCTAAATCCAAAATACCCTGCTTATACCTTCTTCTTCTTCTTCTTTGCCTGCTCTCCAGACTCAACTTTACGTTTCTTAGCAGAAGCTGGTTCATCATCTTTTTCACCATCTTTAAATAAAAGAAAGAATTAATCAAAGTCAGCAAAGCCAGTTTTTTGTCTTTAACACCATCCTCTCTCAGACAACTGACTTAACCACATCTGAGATGGCTGGAAAAAAGGCACTGTAGCATTAACTGACAACATCCTCATTTTTGGAATGCAGACAATATGTGGACAAAACAGGATTAGTTACTTCTTATTACTACCACAAACCACTGCAAGCAACTAAAAAGAGCTTTTATGCTACTGTACAGTACCTGTACTAAAAAAATTATTACTTGACTAGCTAACAGAAAAAGCTAGAAAATGGCATTTTTGAAGCAGGAAATGATGTCAAGATCAATTAACCTTTTATCTTCTTCCTCTGGATGAAGGCTGACTAAGAGAAATGCATGGACAAGGTAAACATCTAGAACATATAGAGCAAGACATAAAAACTGCTACTGGGAAAGAACACCCAGAACCAAAAAACACGCAAGAGAGCAAAAAAATAATTCTTTTGGAAAAGCTTTGTTGACAACTTTACCAGTGAATGAAAACATTACTGTGTGTTCTGAAAGCCCCAAGTTTCTTCTTCTGGTTCTGTTCTCTTGGTTGCTGATAGCTATTCTCTTTCTCAAGCAATTAAAAAAAAAAAATTCCTCCCATCTATCAAATATTTATTTACTTCCTAAATTACCATTACAGCTTGTACCATCCTGGAAAGCGGATAGTAAATATTTTCTTCAGTAATCTGTCCCACAGACATACTATTTGATTCCTCTTTAGGACCCCAAGTTTTGCAAACGTTATAAAAATAACCTGACCTGCATCTACAACTAAGGTCAACACAGCAGCACCTGAAGCTCTCACAGCACCTTCTGTCTTAGCAGCACCATGACTGAACCTGTTGGTTTCACAGACCTACAGTGCTGTAGATTCTAATGCTTCCCTGCCAATGTCAGTGGGGGAGAGGAGCAGGGAGACTGCCCGGGGGGGTCTGTGTTGATTCCAGGAAAGCCAAAACACCGGCACTGCAGTCCACCCAGCCCTGCAGCCGGCGCGCTCTGCCCCCGGGCAGCAGCGGATGCAGGAGAAGCCGGCAGAGCTTCCTCCGGGCGCCGGGCGGGCTCTGGCAGCTAGGACGGCCCGCGCCAGGCACCGCCGCCTCACGCCAGGGCCTCACCCGACTCCAGCGGCTCCTGCTCCTCGTCCGGCAGGAACTTGGCTTTGCCGGCCTGGCGGGGCGCGTCGTCGCCGTTGTCCTCGTAGATGTTGGACCACTTTATGGCCATGTCGAGGGCGGGGGCCGGCGGCGGCGGCTTCTCGGGCGGGCTGTAGGTCTCCGGCGGGGGCACGGCGTTGCTCCTCCACACCTTGAACTCCCTGGGGGGCTGCGGGAGAGAGCAGAGCGCCCGTCACAGCGGCCCGGGGGCTCGGGGCGGCCCCAGCGCCGCCTCGGTTCGCCCCGCGCCCCACGCACCTCCTCGGGCGCCCGCAGGACGCGGCTCTCCCAGTCGATCTCCTTGTTGAGGGGGTTGTAGAGAAAGGCGGGCGGCTGC
>VYXF01012266.1:96909-157064 GCA_013397295.1 Polioptila caerulea
CCCCTCCGCCAAAGGCTCTCGGGCGTGCAGAGCGGTTTCGCGGCCCGGAGCTCCCGGCGCGGTGCGGGTGTCACGTCGTGACCGCGGCTTTGGGGCGCCGGGCGGCGCCGGGCGGCGCGGGGGCCGCAGGTTCTGGGCACTGACGGTGTTCGGGGTTGTGCTCCGTGCGGCACCGGGGGGAGCCGCGGCCCCGCCGGGACACGGCGCCGCCTGCCCGGGGAGCGGCAGCGCCCGGAGCTCCAGTAATCGCTGTTCCTGCGGCTGGCACGGGTGGAACGCGGGCTACTCGTGCACTCCTACGATCTTCGTTTCAGCAATAAACATGAACATAAAGTAGAAGCGCTCAACACTGAGGTTTGCTGAAAGCTGCTAGTTTGATGGTAGTTTTAGAGTTTTGCGAAGTTTCTGATTGAAGTGCTTTGTTAATGCAATAGTACTTGAAATATTAATTGTGACAGTATCTATTTTACAGTGCTAGCAGTCCCAGCTTTAAAATAAACACGAAGATCCTGCCCAGAACACTTGAAAAATGAATGACTGAAAAATCAGCCTGGCACCTGGTGACCGGGATGATTTCTGCAGAGCTGGGTGTTAAAATCAGGGCCAATCCCCAGAGTGGCTGCCCGGGAACTCCCAGCCAGCTCCGTTCCTCCGGCGGTGAACGGAGTGTCAAGGGGAAGGTCACCTCTGCTCAGTGAAAACTCCCCCAGGCCCACCCTGGCCACGCAGCCCCGACTGCTGCTCACTTGGGGCACACCTCTGCTCACAGCCCATGGCCTCCTGTGGGTTATTCCACCCCAAGAAGCCTTTCTTTGCTCTAGTGCATTTACATTTCTCAAAGCTGTGTGTCTCTGCAAAGTAAACTCCTTATCTCCCATTTTCCTGCTCAGAGGGCTGCAGGGCAGACAAATTTTTTCCAAGTTCAAGTGCTTACGTTGATCCTCCCGAATCTGTGCTAAGCACCCAAAACGCATGGAAAGCTTTCAGCTTCTCTGATGCTTCCAAGAGAACTGATTGTGGCACTTCTGAAACAGAGCCAGGCATCTTCCCAGCCCCTGACTCCCACCCTTGGTCATTAAATTACACACCTTTCAGCTCTTCCTTTTCAAGGTGAATTATATAGTGGACTTTGATGGCTCCATACAACACTGCTGATAAAAACATCTATCATGCATTCTGGATTTAGAGTATTTGTTAATAACCTTGCTCAGCAAGAGGGGGAGTTCAAAGCCATGTGATGTCTGGAGGGTTAGGCTGCTGATTCCTGAGCCGTGTAGGAGACAAACTGGAATTATTTAACTTCAGCAGTCAGGAAGAGAGCATGTGGTTAGAGAATACAAGAACAGAATATAATTTAGCAGACTTAATGCCAAAACAGCCTACCAGGATTTAATGGTCCAGGCAGCAGGAAGAAAGCTACTCTCTGCATGAAACTCATTTCAGGAGAGTAACAGCCACTCGATACTCAGAAGTGAGCCTCAGTGTAGAGTGAGTTAGGGATCATTTCTTTCAAGGCAGCTGGGAAGGTTTTGGACATTGTGTTGTTTTATGAGTATGTACATATCTAATGTCCATCTAGTATAAATTTCTAGAGTAAATTTCCAAAATAAATTCTGAAAACTGTTTATAAACCAGGGTTTTTTGCAAAACTCCCTGTGAAGGCAAAGAAAATGTTGTAACACTGTCACAGTTTCTAAGAGGTCAGTCAGCTTTTCAGAGCTGTGACTGGCTCCAGGTTTCCTTCCCCTTCTGCCCTCATTGATCAAGCCCTCTCCAGGCAGCATGTCCTTGCTGCTGAGCAGGGGCCTCTCCTGGAAGCTTCAAGTGCTCCCATCCCATTCTCCTCCTGATCCTTGCTCAGGGGTCTGGGTCCTCAGCACAAGCCCCTTGTGGAGCTGGCAGGACAGCCCAGCTCCTGTGAGCTGGGACTCTACACCACAATTCCTTAGGGAGGAGGAGGAGGAGGAAAGCTGCCAGGCAGAGAGAAGGGAAGGAGTTTGGTTTAGTTACAGAGTGCAGGCCCTTCCCAAACTCAACAGATACCTGCAGCAACCAATGGCAGGTTTCAGCCCCTAAACCACAGCAATGAGCCTACAGGTCATGAATTTTTGGGGGTGAGGTTGTTGAAAGCATCAGAATGTCTGGGCTTTATGATGCAGGAGAGAGGGACTGATGTTTTTTAAGCAGCATATACTTAGAGTGGGGACTGCATCTGTACACTCAAGTGTAGAAGTCTCTACTTGATGAATTAATATCTTACAGCTAAGTTTTGCAAAGAACACTCCTTGTTAAATTACTATGATTTTGCTTTCTTCAGGTTTGATATTCTGTAAGAATCTTCTTAATGTGGCAAGTGTGTGTGGCTTGTCTATATTTTCTAATTTTTAATCATTGCCATTTAGAAACAAATTCAAGTAAATTGGTACCAACTCTCTTGTAGACATGGGTACACATGTAAATGAAGTAGTTTAACATATTAATTGCATCACACTAAATATATTCACATTAGGCACAGCACTGATTTAAATATATTAGTATAAAAATCATACTTTTAACCAGTGTTCTAAAATTAGTACAAAGGCTGTATTCAGATCCTTTGTCCTGACTTTTCTGGCAAGGAGAATAATAGATTATGGTTTGCTTAAAGTCCTATTATACTAGGAAAATACAGTTTGAAAGTGATGTAATTATATTGCTACAGTTTATTAATGAATAAATTACTCTGTTAACAACTCTGTTAAATTGTCTTGAGTTTCTTAAAAAGCTGGAAGAACAATGCTGAGGCCTTGAACAAGTGATTCCTGGCCTGCCAGGAGATGGCACTGATGGCCCACGAGCCCTCCCACACGCACAGGGAGCCCGGAGCAACTCCGTGCTGTGCCCAGCTCCTGGATCCTGATCCTGCAGCCCAGAGGCATCAGTGCCCAAGGCTGCAGGCAGAGAGTGGCCCCACGAGCACGGTTTGTAGCACACAACAGGAGGTATTTAGATGTAAGACGTGCATTTACCTGTCGTGTTACCTCAAAGCAATGTCTGGAGTGCAGTCACCTCTTCTAAGATTGTGGGGGACAAAAGACACAAGGGTTATGTGAATGATTTCACCATAATGGGAATGCCACCGAACCTTGCCTAAGTTACAGTAAATACAGGCACTACAGAGAAATACACTGTACAAGGTAACACGTTTTGTTACCTTGGACAGCAATAAAATTCTTGGTGACCACTCACTCGACTCTCTCCTCTCTACACGTTATTCTTAAATGTAAAGTCTAAAATTATAATTTGTTTTTAAAGAGTCAAGATTTCCCCTAACAGAATTAAGGATTTTAGTGCTAGTGTCTATAATTGGCTTTACTTCTAGGTATGTAATAAGCTTGGAAATAAAAAGACAGCATGAAACAGTATTAAATTAAATACATATACTTTCAGTTCCAAAACAAGGAGCACAAACTACACAGGGCACGGTACAGCTGACACTTTATTCCTTCGTGATGGAGATATATAGTATTGAAACTGCAAGAGTCACCAAAAAAAAAAAAATTTAAATCAAAGTGCAAACCTCTGTTAGAGCTGATTATGGAATGTATTGATGTTTTTGGCACAAAAAGTGGGGAATTATATACTGCAACAAGATTTTAAGTTTAATGAATGTAACGCTTCTGTGCTCAGTAGTCACATTTGTGCACTGCAGAACAATACAATGTAAAACAGTGACTAACACGATTCACATACAACTCTATACAATTTACATCACACGTCCAGTTAAAACTTCTCTGAAAATACATGAGGTCCACTGATACTTTGTTCACAATCACTTACAAATACCATTCTTTAAGCAGGCTTATCTTTTCAGCTTCCTTATTGATAAAAGCAAAAATAGACAATCTTAAATAGCAAATTATTCTCCTCAAATGATTCCATGTGGATGTTGATGGTTTCTATTAATTTGGCTCTGACTTCATTGATAAAACATATGAAGCTGAACAAAATCAAAAGCTAATTTTTCTTCATATTTTCCAATTTGCTGTGAACAAACAGCATTCTGTGTACTGGCTTTTTGTTTTCAAAACTGGACATAGTGGTGCCTATGAACACTATTCCTATCACATGGAAATCGCAAAAAAAAATCAGAGCATAGCTGCACACAGTGGCATCTATTTAAAACTGAATATTAGTGTGGTAAACACAAAAATACATAAATGAAAGAATTCAAGTTTATCACATAAGGTACAGTATGCATTCACATTTTCATTACAGAGAGAGACACTGTATTCACATTCTGATGAAGAAAGAAACCCACGTATCACAGATCTCCCTAAACTCTTAGCAAAGATAACATCCATGAAATATCTATAATGCACATTCTGGCTCTTTCATTTCAACTGAGCTAAACTGATTGCTGAAAGGAAAAATCCTTTGATGAGTAATTCGAGCCCCATTGCTGAGCTATTACAAGAACTTCTGTGTACGGGTCTGCTCTGTCATACAGCCTGACAGTTGTTATCAAGAGTTTCATGTGGGCAACTATCAGTGTTCAGTGTCTCATCTCCTTTTTTGGTTTGGGAATTTATTTTATTATTTATATGAATCAAGAATGATGATTTATATCAGGCATCTGAGAAATGTTCTGGTGACAAAATGTACAGGACATGCATTAGATGCACGTGTCACCGCAAAAACGTCCTCATAACCAATCTTTGTTTGGGCAACAGAAAAATAAACAGCAAACAGCAAGAACAAGAAGCATTTGGCATGATTTTAGTTCTTAGTACCATACTGCAAATACATAAACTGAAGTGCTCATAGTATTTTTCTCTCTAATGCCAGAATAAAGGTTAACAGGAGAAGCTATGAGGTGAGGATGATCCCACTAACCAGCTTAGGTAACTTTTGGCATCAGACTAAGATGTAATTTAGAGCATGTATGTTGAAGCTGTGATTCCTACTGAGGCCAAGAGAGAGAAAGCAGGTGTGGTTTTAGAGCACCTAAATTTTGTGCCTGAAGTTAGACAGTTTGAATACAACAACTGAAGGAATTCAGGTCCCTCAGCTGCTCCCTTGCCTTCTGTTATACCAAAATGCAGCCCTGAAGCCAAGGAAATCTAAATGGCAAGAGATGAAAACCCAACCTCCCTGTCTACACAGCTGTTTCTCAGCTCTGAAATCCCAAATCCTTCTCTCCCTCCCCTAGGGAGCCAGGGGAATTCATTGTCACCCATTGTACAGCTTTCAAGGACACAAAGTAACAGCAGTGTCACCAGAAATGGTTCTTTTCTTTCTGGAAAAATCTTAAAAAGAGGAGTCACCCTTGTTACTCTCTGGATCTACAGCTCCTGCTGGCTGTTATCCTTCCAGCCCAAAAGGAGTTGCTCAGACCCAAAGCAGACCCTTCAGTTTTTCATCTCCCCTGGCACCTACTCAAGGAGGGAGAGAGTTTAGGATAGTCCATCACGGCATGGGATACTGTGGAGTGAACAGTGAAGAAGGAGAAGTGAAGAAAAAGACTCAAGAACTGAGGCAACAGAAGGCAAAATCACTTGGGAATAAAAGAGAAAAGTGCTTGTCACGCCTTGATGGGCAAACTAGGAAGGAGACAGGTGAGAGGTGGTGGAAGAAGGAAAAAAAACAAAACCAACACTATAGAAATATTTAAAGATAAATAAAACAGAAATCCTACAGCCCAACACTCCCAGTGTAGCTGGATGCTCTGGCTCCCTAGCAAGAGGAGGGAAGAGGGACTGAAGGATATGGATGGGGGCCAGGCCCCAGGAGGTACATGGACAAGTCGGGATGGGGGGGGCTGTTTCAGCTTTGACAGCTCCCAGAGCTGCACAGGTTTTTAACAGAGTAAAGCTTGCCTTTAGGAGCTCACAGCTCAATACTGCAGGGCCACTTTTTGGCACAAAATCTCTGTTTAATGTCAAGTTATTTTGAAATGTGTGATACTTTATCAAATATTTAAAAAGCACCAAGGGAAGGCAGAAAAAGATTCCCCACTGCAACATTTACATCCTTAGAGCCTGATCACCTGGCTCAGGTTTAAATGATGGTGCATGGGAATGGAAGAGACAAAGGGGAAACATTAGGATAATCCTTTGGGAAAGAAGAGTCATAAACAGAAACACACACCCCCCTCCACTTGCTGTTTGGCTGGCTGAAGAGCTTCCTTTGGGACATATTCTCTTCACATTCGATATATTCGCTCGTCACTGCTCCCCTCCCCACGACACCTCGTGTCATCACAACAAACTGTGCACCCACGAGGCATCAGGTGTACTCTGGTAGCTGCCAGGAGGTTTTCCTCTTTTTACCACTGAGATGCAGTGTGAGATTTGTCAGAGAGAACCTACGAGTATGAGTGCTTGTGTTTCCTCCCTTACGACTGCACAGAACAGCACGCAGCTTTCCAAAGGACATCCCTGCGGGCATTTGGTTAATACTGTTTGTTTTCCCGCAGGCCACACTGCCCAGGCCCCCTCACTCACTTCCTACTGGACCTCAGCAACGTGCCACAAGTGGTTCAGGAAAGGTGGAGGAGATGTCTAGGAAGCTGATAACATGTTCAGACTATTTGGCAGTCTCTGGAGAGTTCCCACTACTGCCTCTGTTTGGGAATTGCTCCCATCCTTAGTTTACAAAGGATTTAACAAGAAGCATGTGAATACAATGGTGTGTGCTTCACTTTGCAGTGGTGGAAAAAAAAAAAAAAGCTATGACTCAGTGGGTAAACATGTCGAGGAATTTGCTACAAAAATTATATTTTCCTTAACTGAATACCACAGTGAATATTCATGTCACTAAAAAAATGTAAGATGGTTATTGTTCCAAGGAAAACTGTCCCAAGGGCAGATAAAGAAAAAATGACAATTTTCCAGGAAAAAATAGCTTCCCTTATTCATGGGCCTAATCCAGGAATAGCTGTCCTTCAACTCCTTCTATCACCCTTTTCTTTTGAATTTTTCTTTTGAATTTTGCTAGTATGTGGCCTCCAAATGAGGAGAAAACAGGATAAACAAATTTTAAGATGTAAACAAAGATATTTAACTCCCCCGTACTTTTGATTTCTTTTGCATCTCTGCATTTAATTTTTGTGGTCCAGAGGCTTCCTAGGATCTGGCATTTTTAAAAACTCCTCTCCCATTCTCACCACATTGAAAGTCACGGTCTTAGCAGGAAACTGGGACCTGAATTTGCAGGAGACAACTTGTGTGGCTGCACCACTCTCCTGTCATTCGAGTTTCCCAGGCAGTCACTGCCCTTGAAGCTGCCATCAGAGGAAGCTTTTCCAAAGCTGGTACCTGATGTCTGAAATGGATTCCAGCCACAACTCTGCCCAGCAGCACTGTGATGTGGCCAGGACAGTGAGCACAATCCACTGCCCACTGTTCCAGCAAGTGTATGGAAAGCTTCCCTACCACAAAAGGTATTTGGTTCATGAGCCCACTGGGTTTTCTTCAGTCCCCCATATACTTTGCACCACTGAAAGTAGAAGACTGAGGAAGGAAAAAAACATGTAGAGCAAGGAAGCAAGAGAAAAGAAGACAGAAGGGAACAGTGTAAAGACAACAGAGGTGCTTGAAATATTGAGAATTAGCTGGGTTTCATAAAACTTTCACACAGATATGTTAAATCACTAAAGCTAAGGGTTAGCCATTATAATTGTCTTCTGCTAGCCCATGGGACTAACTTCAGAGTTATGTGCTCCCAACAAACCCTACATCCACCTTAAATACCATCTGCAAGGACATAATAAAAATTCACAATGCAAAAAATTTGTAAACAAGGGTTAGTAGCACAGTGGTACAGTAGATTGTCAATAAAACCAATAAAAGTGTGGATACAGATTCGTCTACCTTGTGTGTAACATTATTGCCAGTTACAAGGGAGGGACTCTGTAAACTCATAATTCTGAAGCTTTGTTAATAAACACAGAGCAACAGGTGAGTGACCCATCTACTTTCTCCAGTTCTGTGATGGATATTGGAATCAGCATGTGGTCCTTCAGCTTTTCAAATACCTGTTCAGGAAAGAAAACATAAGGGAAAATCATTACACTTTACACCCGTGTTCTCCCTTTTCTCTGAGTATTTACAGAACGCACAGACATGGATTCGTCAGCAGGTGCCCGGCCATCCCACCGCTGGTAACCCACACAGACACTTGCAGGGCACGTGGCCCTCTGGCTGGGGATTCACACCCATCTCACTGCAGCAGGGGAGCTGCCCAGGCCCCGCTGCCCTGCCCTCACCTTGGCACTCTCGGGGAACTCCTCGGGGGCTCGGTGCAGCAGCACGTGCCCCTTGCTGGGAATGTTCAGGTAGATGCAGTTGGCTGCAGCATCCTCAGGCACTGTCAGCTTGTCGTAGCGGTGGTCGCTCATCTGTTGCATGGTCTGCCAGGAGACATGAAGTGCAGCTACTTAGATCAAACACGTTAGCAGTCCCAAAGTAATGGGAGAACAGAATCTTCAGAAATAGCTAATTGTGATTGCCAAGGCAGTCCACAGCAACTTTCCTATGCAGCAAGTACAGATATCTCCTTTTATCTCTGCCTTTACGGAAGAATCAACTAAACCTAATCGACAGGAGCAGTAGAAAACCCTTGTGCAATGGTTCTTGCAAGCAGCAGGATTAAGCAGGGCACTTGGTAAGCATCCTCTGTGGGGTCTTTTCCTCAAGGATTGCACACTGAGTATGCAAAACTGCTCCTGATACTGATTGAGACTATAGGTGCTCAGCACCTTCCAAAAAAGCAGCCATTGTTCAATATTTATATAATGAGCATGAATTAAACCAAACAGGACAGGAATGGTTCCCAGCTTGGATATCAGCCCAATCTTAATTCTTTCCAAGGACCTCTGTTCTGCTTTGCCAGCAGTTACTCTTTCACTAAGCACCTGTGCTGGGGAGCGAGCAGGCACGTCTGCGCTAATCCTCGTTCCCAAGGGGACACCACAATGCCCGCCTTGCAACAGAAGAGCTGCTGGGTTTCAGAGGTTTGGGTTATAAATATAAGGCTCATACACAAATGTAGACCCCGGCTGGCTGGAATTTCAGAGACAGAGACTCTCAGGACACGACAAGCATGCAATCCCGTGTTTTGGATCAGATCTGTTTTAGTAAGGATGGGAAAAGCCTGAAGACAAGATGTCTGACTCCCAGTCGTAGCATTCCAGCTTTACATCAGCTTCAGCCTCACAGAGACCAAGAATAACACAGAAATGAGCCAGGCTCAAAGTCCAACACTTTGGTCCTACTGAAAGCCTAAGCAAATGCAAATGTTTCCATTTCTCCCCCAGCCCACCTGTGTTCCCACACACATTGCAAAGATGCAAACAGAAAAAAAGTTGGGTTTTTTTTTCAGCTTAACATAGTCAAACTAATATTATCTTTAGAAAAACGTGGTCTTTTTTAACAAGATTTTTCAACTAAATTCCCTTCTCAGAGAGAACCCAGAGATTTACATGACATAGCAGAAAGCAGACTCCAATTTTAAGTACAGTTAAGTTTGTCATTAAGTTGCTTCCAAGGTCATTCATCTGTACTACTTCTCATTCATTAAAGAAATACCACATGTAGCTGATTTCTAACAGGATCTACAACATACTGGGAAGCAACAAAGAACTCATGCTTGCCCACACCTATGGTAAGTAATTCCTTTATAGGTCTACACTTTTCATGTTCTAGCCTGAGTCACCCACATCCCGCGGAGAACATGAAACTCACAACAAAGAATGCCATGCATTCTTGAGGAAGTGTTATCAGATTGTCATTTCTTGCTTCTCATATTATGAAACTCTCCCAAGTTCCCAAGGACACATCTACCTCCATAAAAGGTTAATGTGTTTTTCTGGGCAAAAATCCTTGCACCTTTACTTCACCAGATGTAATTTTGTATTTTCCTACACTTAGCACACTTGATTTTCTTTTTTATAATTTTGTTTCTGTTCTGTTGCCCAGATGCATTATATTCTGCTTTCCTTGATGTTGCAGATATCCTGCACCTAGTGTGGCTCTTCTACCTGGTAACCAGAGTCAGCAGACATGTTCTCTACCTGCAGCTTCTCTTTTCCTTCCTATACAATGTTTTTAAGTCTTGACTGAGGAAATATTTATCAAATCTGCACTAAAATACATGTATCAGTAGAAGAAAAGCCACTATGTCTGGATTTCACTAAGCTCCCAAACAGTTCTTCTTTCTCCACTCGTTGGAAACAGAATTCTGATACTGTAGGTTTTCTGTAGGAACATCAGAAATACATTGTGAATCACTATGTAATTCTTCCATATGAAATTATGAAAGAATTCTTAAGCAGAAGGGTAAAGATAAGTCTCCCATTCATTTGCCTCTGCAAAATGCTGAAGTGGGAACTACAGCAGCAAGCAGAAACAGAGGACAAGTGGCAGGGCTCTAGTGCCTCAAGGACCAGTTTGGGGAGCCTGGTTGATGATGCCAAGGGCACGTTAAGAGGGTTGTTTTCAATACTGAAAAGCACACAAACAGTGGCTAAATTAATTCAGAAATAAAGGAGAAAACCTGAGCGAGAAAGTGAGACAAAGCAGCACAGGAGTTTGAGGACACAGCTGTGATAGTGGGACTGGGATTTCAGCTAGCTGGAACAACACCACCAGAAAGCTTTTATTACTAACTGGAGGCTTGACAATACAAGATTACTCTCTTCCTCAGCTCTTAAGATAAAAAGGAAATCATATTTGCAAGCTTTCAACGCTGTTATAACTATGCATGACTGTTGCAGTAAAATTTCAAAAACCACTTACTTGAGAGAGTGCCCAGGCAATAACACCCCAAACCTCCCCACAGGGAGGTCCTGGATGCAGCAGAAATACACCAGTATGACACCATCAGGGGACTTTACAGACCCACGTGGTTTTCTGTATTTCTATTATGTGAAGTCATTAAGTACATGTGCCTGGCCACACTGACTCCAGGGGACAGGAAAGGAGATAAAAGCAAGGTTCTTTGATTGCATTTTCTATCAGATACATCCCAAAATGTGATGCATTTACAGAGGGCTGGCTTTCTGTCCACAAATGTACAACCAGCTACGTTAAGAGCCAGGCATTTCCCGCGTGCCTAGTTTTTCTGGGAATTTTCTTCAGCCTAAAGAGGGTAATTTTCACTGCACATTCTCTCAGCCCTTAGTCATGCTTTCCTTATGCTGAAGTCATTCACATAGCCTAAAATGCCTTTTCTATAGTTTTTTTACAGTGTGTCCTCAGACAACTGAGGTAATGGATAAGCTAAATAATCCTAACTATGAAGCAGCATTATGCATGAAGGAAAAATGTGTATGAATTTTGGGTCTATTATCACTCAAAGAACAAAGATGACTGCATGCACTTTTAAAAGAGGCCAAGCCTAGCTACAAATTTTCCCTCCTCCTTGAGGAAGGCCCCAGTCTGAGCCCTGCTGCCTGCTCACTCTGGGACCTACTCACATCCAGATTGCTGCAGGACAGAGAGCGACCAAACCCACCTGCAATGCACATTTTTATCTCCAACTCCCCACAAGCAAAACCAAACATATACTGAATGTTCCTCTTGCTAACAGGGCATCGAGCACCACACTTAAAAATGCTTGTGTGATGGTGACAGAGAAGTCCAGATTTCCAGGGTTTGATGTTTGTATGGATTAGCCACTGTTCTTCTTTCCATGGTTTCAACTCACCAGCTGTCACACAGAGTGATACCAGCTCAGCATTGTCCCAGGCCCAGCAGTCTGCCCTGTTTGCTTTTGAACATGCAGCAAGGTAGCTACAGAGTTCAGACAGGTACTGTGTAAGGAAACACTTTTTTTTCTTTTTTTTTTTTTTTTAATTTGCCCCTTTAGAGCTTACCTTTACACACTTTGAGAGCTCCCCTGATTCTTGCACTGGAAGACACAGTGAACAATTGACCCCTGGTCACCTTTTCCACATTATTTCTAACTTTTTAGGCATCTATAATCCTATCTTAGTCGTCTTTTTTCCAGGTTATAGTCATAGCCTGCTTAGTTTGTCTCCTTAGGCAAGCTGTCTAGGCACCTGTCAGTCCTTATGGAACCTTCCTGAATCTTTCCAGTTATACTTCACCTTTTTTGAAATGAAGGGCCTGTGCATGCAAAGTGCACACAACAGACAACATGCAGATGGACCACAGCTTTATCAGTGGCAAAATTATGTTCTCTGTGTGGTTTTCAGTTGAGCTAGAAATTTCAACAAGCTCAGGATCTCATTTCTGCAGTAATGATCAGTCAGAGCACATTATTTCATATGTGATGTTCAGAATAATATCAGAGTAACGTTCAAAATTGTCATTCTCTCTGTCTCAGTTGCACATCACTTTACACTGAAACCGAAATTCATTCACTGATTTATTGCCCTGACTGTCCTTTTAGTTCCTTCCTCATTTCTTCATATTTAGAGAAACAATTGGCACTGGAGAGAGAAAGCAGCAGCCTTTGGGTTCAACGCAAGAAAGCGCAGGACAGCGTGGAGCTGATGAGCTGTGCCACAATGCCATGTGCCTCGTACAGGGACTCAGCAGCTTCTCAGTTTCCTTGAAACAAAGCAGTGACCATGAAACACTTGGCTAGGCTGGCCAGAGGGGCCAGAAGAACAGAGCTGGGAAAGCCAGCGACCTTGCTGGAATGTCAAGATCTATCAGGAGTGTCCCCCCTGACATGCAGACAGGCAGAAGAGACAAGAGCGTAGTAGACTTGGTAGGAAGGGGCCGTCACAGGCACTGTGAGCAGCATAAATCAAAGGAGAATGATCTAAGCCTTCTTGTCAGGCCCCAAGAAGTCTGACAGAGATATAGAATAGGACAGCCCAGACCTACAGACACAAACTGCATTGAAGATCTCTTTGCAGCCAGCACTGTCCCGGTCTGCCATGGTCACTATGCCAAATTTCTTAGTCCATCCACAGGTGGAGTGCTGCTTTAATTTCCGCCTACCACTCACGGTCTCAGCAGCTGGGCTTTGCCTCCCTGCTGCACCCTCTCAGTCATGTTTTCCAGAGGGAAGAATTTCTATAAGCAACCTCTCCCACCCTGCTCCTCGGCTTTTCCTGGCGCAGGACACCTTTTGCATCATCACAGATGCGATGGGCACCGAGTGCCATTTGTGTGCCTGCACTGCTCTGCCCCTCTGAGCCACCATCCCTCATGGCCACACTGTCACCTGCCTGCCAGCTCTGCCAGGGACCACTGCAAAGGGAAACCATGACCTGAGAAGGAGAAAAGGAAGCAGATTACGTGGGCTGTTGTTTTCAGTCGAGAAGGCGAGAACACGAACATCCTGTCGTTTGGAACAGGAACCCAGGGAGAGAATAGGAAAGGGGAAAAAAAAGAAGCAAAGGAATAGAAACATGAGTCCCCATTTACGCAAAGCAAATGACATCTTCTCAGTCAGCCTCTGACCCAGCTCCTGTGGCTGACAGCCTTACTGGTGAGGAAAAACATATACTGGAAAGGGACACTTTCCTCACCCTTAAAAAACAACAAACAATCAAAACTGATTAATGCAATAATCTCTAGTCTATAAATACATACTTTTGAGTCTTTATCTTCCGAAGATTCTTCTGCAAACTGAACAGCACTAACACTCAGATAAGTGCAGTGTCTATTACATCACCTAAAATTAATTCAAAGTAAAACACAACTAGTTGACTTTTTAAGGTAGGAGGTCTCTGGCAGTGAAGACCAACATCCTCTGAGATGATGTGTACCCCTAATTCATAAAGTAATGCAGAATCAGGAGATAAGGAAAGCACACATAATTTTATAAGTTGATTAATTTATTGATTATAAATTGATTAATTTTCCTAGCTACAAGGTCGAGAGAAGCAAAGTCTGATTTTTTAATGGTTAGCTTTAAGGGGAAAGTCCTCAACAGTCCTTTGTATTTCACTAACCTTTCTTTGTTCCCGTATTACAAAAAAGTCAGCATTCATCTGCACTTTCTTCTAATTCCCTACCTGATGTCATCTTCTTTGGGTTATTAATATTAGTAATGATTTCCACAGCAACCCATTGTGATAGCATAAATAGAGGATTATGACTTCATGTGGGGAATAAGCAGAGGCACAAATGATGAATTCTTAAGGAAGAAGAGATAATGTTTTCATGCAAACTTGTGCATTACTAGAAAAGACAGTTGCTATACAGACAATAGGAAAAGCAGACTTAGCTGAGCCTTCTCCTGCTGCATGGCAGTGCAGGCTGTTTTCTAAGAACACCAGAAAGAAGAAGTTTTCCCTTAGGTGTCTGGAGGCACTTCTGTGTCAGAGCTGGGAACCCCTCTGCTTTATCCAGGCACTATAACTCTCCTCTCATGCAGGGAAACAGCACTCAGCTCTTCAAAAGCTGGCACATTGCAGAGACTTCAGTTACACAAGATGGAGTAAGAACAAAAGGCATTTAATCAAAGGAATGGGGGCAACTGCCAATGTGAGAACAACTCCTTGTGCTCAAGCCTTTAAAAGCTCTGCTCTGATCATAGCTTGGATACAGACCAGGGGCATAGTTATCCAAAAGAGACTCCTTTCTATATTATCCTTAAGATGTGGTTTTGATAAGCCTCCCTTGACCACTGTCAAAACAGCTGCATTAGCAATAGCATCCTCCAGGGAATAATTCAGGGGATGAATGAGCAGCTCCATTCACAACAGAAGATATTGAATGAGAGAGTCAAGAACAAGGCAGGACAATCATGTCCAAGCCTTTACTGAAAGCAGGAGGGAAAAAGAAAGGTATATTGCTAAAGTCATGGCATTGCACTACTGTAGATGTTCCAACAGAGTCCTGATTATAAAGAAATCCTATTGAATACTGAGGCTGGACTCCAAGATACCAAGGACCAGCACCAAAGTGCAGATGTCACCACTGCTCTGGGCCCTGCTGGGACAAGTCTGTGAGGGGACACGAGGGGTTACACTCTCAGCTGCATCACCTGCTGTGCCTTGCAGCCTGACCAGCAATGCCACTCAGTTCCGACATCGGCCACGGCCACACTGCTGTCTCTGTTGGACACGCAAGGACACACATGGACACTCTTTGATGAGAAGGCTAAAAATTATTTATTAAAACATTTGACTCCAAATTTATAGTATTTTCACAGAGACCAGGGATTGGAGGAGAAGGCTGACCCCTCTCATCCCGTTGGTCAAGACAACTGCCCATCAGTTGTTTTTTCACACGAAGAGGAAGTTATGTCAACAACTTCATCTTAGCATAAACATGCTTCTAATTATAACACCCATGTGTGAGAAAGAACTAAGAACTATGAAAAACATCAAGTTAAAAAGTGCATCAGAAAAGCTTGAAAATCAGGGCGACACACTGCCTCAGTAATCAGCACACACTCCCCTCAAATGACCAACTGAAACCCCAGGTGTTTCACATGCCACTCCACCGCTCCAGATCTCAGAGGAAATATGCCAGACCCAGCTGACTGCAGGACTGAGCTCAGGCCATATGGTGAGATGAGTGCCCTCTCTTCCAAGATCCATCAGCAATCCCCACGCACCCTGCATTACTCCAGATCAGTGGATTCACACCAAGGCTTTCTCTGCCAGCCCTGTGGGGAGACCCTAGGGTTGGTCCTTTGGGCAATGCCTGCTATCAGAGCCTACCCAAAGGACAGACTAATTTCTCAACAGGCAAAAGAACAACTTTATTAGCAGGAACTTGCTACAGATACCATCCATACTGCTTGCAAGGGAATAGCTGAGTTTGCCAAAGCTGGGAACAACATGTGCAACCCTCAGGTCCTTTGGGATTACTACTGAGTTATCCAAAGGATGACAGAGATGGTCTGATCCAGGACTGTGTCCACAGTCATCTGCTGCTGTCCACTCTTCACTCACCACAAAGTGGAGGGAAACTGTGCTCTGTATCAACCAATACAAGCAGCCACAAATGTGGGTTTTCTGGATTTAGTATAGAGCAAGAGAATACACAGCAAGAAGTGTGCAACAGATACTGTGTCACAGTTCCCATTGTTACCTTGCCTAGCTTTTGCCTTTGCGGCTGGAACCTGAACTGGATAATGTCCTGGGCCAATTCCTGCTCTTCTTCTGTTCCAGCAAGACCCCAGGGCTGTGTCCCTTGCTGGGGAAGAAGTGGTGCAGAGCGTTCACCTGCAGCACTGCCACACCAACCCCCTACACTGGGACTGGCCACAGCCAGTGGCAGACTGTCAGACTGTCACTGGGACTGGCCACAGCCAGTGGCCAGTCACAGACTGTGACACAGACTGTCACAGCCCAAATCTGTCCACATTCGCGTTCACAGTAAAGGTCAGCAGCTCTGACAGTGCATGATCAGAGCCCAAAGATGATATGTTTATAGGAGATCCTGGCCTCACCGAGGGAACTGAAAAATAATCCCAGGCTTCATCGTCTCAACAGCTACGGCTAATGTTCAGATGTGGAATTACATGTACGGAATTATAAACAGGCTTAACTACAAGAAGGAATCAAATGCATGCTGAAAACAGCAGAGGGAAGTTAAGGTTTCAGATGTGATAGTCACCAGAGGCCCCAGTACTTTCTGCACTTAATCTGTCTCTTTCTTTCACCAAGTTTCCTCAAGTGCCACTTTTCAGCTGCAGTCCAAATAAATACACTACACTTGCCAAAACCTGAAGAGGATTTAATGGTTAAAATGTCATTTCTGATTTATTATCTGCTTCTAGCATGTGGTCTATTATCCTAAACTCTGTATTCATTTCCCAGCTCACTTGCAGTGCTTTACATTACACATACTGCACTGAACTCACGATCAATTGCACTTGGCCATATGTCAGCACCAGATGCAATTTCTTTTTCTATTTTAAAGTATTTTAAGTAGCACCAGTAAGAACAATTGAGAAAAATCTCTATTTCAAACAAGACTGTAAGCAGATAAATCCTGTTTTAAATGTAAAATGTTAGCATACCATGATGTAGCAGTTGCCTAGCATGACACGTGAAAACAACTCAATTACCAGAGATAGTTAAAGACAGCTCAATCATCTTGCTTGTATAATTGCATTTCCAGTCATGAAAAATGGCAACACAAAGGAGGGGTTTAAAATAACAAGCTTTTACAATAAAGGAGTGGCATGCTGGGCTGTGCCAGGCAACAGACTCGGCAGAAGCTCAGGGGACTGAACTGCCACAGACTCTGCTGGGTAACAGGAGAACAGCTGACAGCACTGCTACAGCTCAGCTGATCTGCTGAAATCCAAGGAGAAGCTTTTAATTCCAAGTGCCAGTGCCTCCAAGATCCTCTTGCACTTGTATTTCCACAAGACTGCAAAAAGCTGACTGCCCACTGAATTTTCTTTGCTTTGGTGGCAAATAAACAAATACAAATATATTGTCAAAAAGCAAGACTTCAAAGGTTAGGGGAAGCTGGTGATCAGCAGCACTGCAAATGCCATCATTTCCAAGACAGACAATTTACCCAATTGTTTGCCAATAATTGCTCTGAAGAGATTTAGACTCCTGGAGAAACAGCCAGATCCAACTCACTGGAACATGTTCTGGGTAACTCCATATGCTGCTGTGGCATGGCTCCCTGATGTAACCTGTCAGCTCTCTAGGAGCATGAGAAGAGCACAGGCTATGGGACAAAGCCCTGCTCCAGCCCAGACTCCCTCACCTCAGCTGGCAGGGTGTGAGCAAACATTATCCTCAGACACATGCAAATGTGCTGTTAAATGTCCAGTGCAGAGAAACACACTGAAAACTGTCAACTGACAGAGTTGATTTATTTTTAAAAATATATCCACCAACAACCAGAGACTGCTAGATTATCTTGTTATTTATCATGTTCTTTTAAAAATGTATCTGCTTATTACTTTACCTTGATTAATGCTGGTGTTTACTCGATGGTTAGTTACCAGCAATATTTGATCAAGTTAGACAAAGAACATTTTTGGTTGCAATAGCTGAATTGATGCACTGCCACATGATTAGCCAAGCTGTGCAGAAGGGCTTAATCAAACTGGTGAGTTCTCAGACTAGCCCCGGCTCAAATTCAAATTGCACCACTGAGCAACCAGTATTGTAGTTGAATTTTGCTCATGTCTATAAACACTCTCCAAGTGTAGGGCCTCTCCCTCCTTCTTCATGACAGAACTTTTTCTTCCCCTCTGTGAATTCTAAAAGACAAGTTTCCCCAAGGCAATATCTGAAGTAAATATCTCCACTGGTCTGACTGTATCTCTGTCCTCTCTTTTAACACCAAATTATCAGATTTTTAGTCTACAAAGCTGTGAATAATAACCAGTATATTCTGTTTATTTCCTTAAGGTAACTAACATTAAATCAACATCACCATTCTCTTGCCTGATACAGACATTCTTTATGGTTTGCACACATGGGAGACCCTAACCCATAGTCGTTGTTTCCTCTTTCACTGATCTATATGTACTTTAAAATTCCAGCATCCTCAAGCAGATATTTTAAAAAGACCAGAAAGAGATACGCTGTTGAGAATATTTTCTTAGGTGCTTTACCTTGAGGGCTTTCTGTGCAGCTTCACTTGATCCGATAGCAATCAAGTTTGGTCCAGCCATGCTGCAAAAGCTCTTCAGATGCAAAGAATCATGAACAGGGACTGTGGAGACAGCATAATCCTGTATGGGAGTAAAGAAGGGTGCTATAAATATTTTTAAAGTGTCCTAGTTCCATAATTATATGGAGACATTCATAAATAATTTTACTCCCTGCAAATTATCAACCCCAGGGTACAGTGTCAACTGTTTAAGTATGACACTCTCCTCTGGTCCAGCTTGTCTTGTCTGGAGACTGGCATAAAATCCAGAACATGTTTCAAATACTACCACTGTTGCAACCATAAAGAAATACATTAAAATGCTTAATTAAACAGTAGGTACATAAAATCTCTCCAGGGACTGGCAGTAAGAACACAGGGCTGATACATGAGAACATGAAGAACGTGAGTGTTTATGTGCTCTCAAAAAATAACAGCCTCCTACTATACAACTGATTTTTATGCAGCAATCTCACATTTCAGATCCAACTTCAGCATCTATCACTTTACATGATGCTGAAACCTTTCAGCAGCTCAAACCTCTGGGGTTTTTTAAAATCAAGTCTTAAATAAAGTACATTAGTATGACCAACATCTTGGCCAGTACAATTGTTCAGTTAGTTCAGTGAATGACAGCTTGTACTTCCTCTGGCATAAAGGAATCTACAAACCTTAAATGTGTCAGCCAGAATTTCTGCACCACGTTGATTTGTCCGCCTGGAAAGACCTACGAAAAATTCTCTGCCTGGAATGAAAAAGCAGACTAGCTTTAGAGACATTCTGAAGCAATCTTCCATGGATTTTCATGTTCTATATTTCTTTTCTCAAGCTGAGCAGTTAAACTGAAAATTCAGCATAAAAGAATGCAATCTGCAATTGTGAGCTGATAATCTAAAGCAATTAATCTTTTTCCAGACGACACATTTAACCAGAAGCATAAATAGCTTCCTCCTCTAAATCTCTGCAGTGGTCATTGGGTCAGGAAAGACAACAGCTGGGCTGGATTAGTGCACCACTGATTGACCATTTCCCTCTCCCTCTGAGATTATCTCTGGTCTCAAGGCAGATCTGCAGTCATCGGCATCCTGCAGCACCAGAGAAAATCAGTGCTGGATCTGCACTGCCTTAGAAAGGCCTCCCTTCCTGGCCTGCCTCTGTAGGGGACCCTCCTTTCCCCGTGGTGCACTAAGGCAAGCAGCCAGTCCACTGTGATGCTGATGAAAACAAACAGGCTTATTCAGCACAGGCAGGGAGCGACCCTGTGTGCAGCCGATGTGAGGAAATGCCTAATGGGTTTAATGACATAAAAAACACAGGCAGCATCTTCATCTTTGAAGTCAACCATGCATGTAAGGTGTCTGGCTCATGACAGCTCACAGGCAACTCCACCACATCCTTCATAAACTAAAGATGCATTTTTTTGCATTTAATTCATTGAACTAGTGACAATTGTCTGCATCAAGCTTTTACAAGTCCTGAAAGTGAGTCTGGTGAATGTTAGCTGCTTGTAATAAGAAATATGAAACAACCCCAGACAGCTGACTACTAAAAGCATTTTTCTTATTGGCACTTTACAAGCTAACATAAAATCTGTATGCACAGTGCTGTTCTTTGTAGTGTGTGTACTGCTACTCCATTTATTCAGGTATTAGGCAGGACATTGAGGGTTGCACTGAGAACTCATCTCTCAGCTACCTTTGTGACATTTAGTAAACAATCGATTTAGCAAACCACAGGAATGACATTTTATTATGCTGGTATCAGATAAGATGCAGTCTTTAAGGCAGTCAGAACATGAAAACAGCAAATTCTCTGCCATTTTACCTGTAAATAAGACGTCTCCACCATCCAAGGTTGCATTTTCATCCACCATCTCAACTATATTAAGGTTGAGACTTTCCAGTACTCTCTTCATGGCTTCAACCTGTTTAAAAGAAAGTTATTAAGGACATGTTGTATTGTTGAAATTTTTTTTAAACACAGAAATACATACCATTAATAAGAATTAAAGCCTTTTAATGCACCTTTAGCACGATGGATGGCAGGGTCCTTTGTGGCCCTGCCCATCACAGTTTCCCATCTGTCTTCAGAGGCCTCTCTGGTCTGGGTTGGCAAGTGGCAGAGATTAGGCTCTTGTCTTTGCACAGGAGCCAAGCAGCATTCAGGAGGGACAGACAAGGGGTCCAAACACATGTTAAGCCCAGTCCCTCTGCACAGTAATATCCTCTTCCAAACCTTGTCCCTCGGATATGGGCCAGAAAAAACACCAGCAGAGGAATGAGGTTCATTCCTTCCACTCTGCTCAGACACAAGAGGTGGTTCTGCCAGACATGGAGATGGCAGCTCTACCACAAGCCCCTCTTCAGTCAGCAGGAAAAAAAAAAATCTCCTAGTCAGTAAATGTTCAAATTCCTTATGGCTTTGCAATTTTACTAGGCACGAGTTCTCTTTGCCTGTTTGAGCTACCTTGCTTCAGAATTACAAGATATTTCATGCCTATACATTGTGGGGCTTACTGCTTGCTATGGAGAGCCACACACACCTCTGGAAGTCAGACCCTGCTTCCTGCTGAAAGAAGCTCATATTAGGAGAAAGGAATGCAGCTTCAGTAGGGCTGCTGAGGATTCTGCCTAAAGCAGAATCTGTTTCTATAGTGGCTCATAGCACTGGCCATCCAGAACAGGGGCCAACATTCACTATGTTCAAACAACATCACTGTGGTGCTTGTAAGTCAAAAGCAGGACCTACACACAACCAACCACTCACCAAAAGTGTAAACCTGTAACTTGCAGAATGTCAATAAAAATAAGAGCTCATCCATAGAAACCTGTGAACTTGATCCCATACAGCAGCATCTTCACATTCAGTGAAACTTCCTCAGCATGGTTAACTAGAGGTGCCCAGAAAGCATTAATAAACATGGAAAACACAGTGAACTCCGTTTATATTTTTGTGTGTACCACAGGTCACTCATCCATTTAAAGCGCTAAATTAAGCATTTCTAGAAAAAAAAACACAGGAAGCTAAAACAGGTGACACCATACTAGTCTTATAGCATTATACAACAACAGAAGCAATTCTAGCAGCCCTACTCCTGGGCTCTGCCAAACTACACCTGCCACAGGAGAGGAAGGACATATGATGGTGACAGGTCCTTCACGCTCACTGTGGCAGCCTCTGTGTGAGAGCAGCACAGTTTGGCTGACACACCTTCCTAAGAGCAGTGCTGGCTTTAGGGAATAAGGAAGGAGACAGACAAGATCCATCTAAGCTACGTTTTCCTGCTCATTTTCCATGACTCAGCAATGTGACATTTGTGAGGGATCCCACTAACCCTGAAGCCCCAGCTCAAAAGGTGAGGGCAGGTCCCCATGGGCTGTCAGGACAGGTGATGTACGTCTGCGTGGAATACACCAGAGACAGCACCTTATCCAAGCCTGATCTGCTCTCTGGAGGTTTCTCTTCTTCTCTAGCACATTCTCACTCTCCAGTCACTTCAGAGAAAAAGCCCTGGACAAGCACACTGTTAAAGTGGATGCCTCAGTTTAAGCTTGTGAAGGATGGAGGCAGATCTTTGGTGCTGCCTGCAGAACTCCGATGGGTTAAACTGCAACTCAGAACTGTATCCAGGGGGTTTCTGATAGCAAGTGATTCACCCTCCCCACACAAAAGACCATCTAAAGCCTTGGCATGTAGTCTGGAATGAGCCTACAGCATGCCTTTTACAATTAGCACTTCTTTTTTGCTCCCCTGTCTTTCAACTGATGCTAAAACAACTTCAGGCAGAAAACTGGCACTAAAGAGTCTCCAGGTTTAGTAGAAAGGCTTCATCTTTCTTAGTCTTGTTGCTTTACCGCCAGTATTCCTTAAAATTTGGTTTATAATGAGGATTAGACCCATGTGGTGCTTTAAAAATAAATGTGGAACAGCTGAGGTAATATTGGAAAACTGCTGCTGTACAAACATGACAGCATTTCATAACATCCGTATGCTGATAGCAGAATGATTTCTTTTGTCTGTGAAGCCCAGTGGGTTTTACTGTGCAGGTGCTACAAGCACAAGAGTCAGTAGACCCCAAAGAAGAAAACAATTGTTTAATATGGAGTAATGGAGCACGATAAAAGCAGGGTTCCATTCCAAAAACACACAGACTCACTCTTGTGCTGACATGAGGCAGACAGGCAAACTCCCAATTGGGACACCAGTCATAGGCAGTTAGAATAAATAAATAAAACCATCAGATGGGATTGTTTAAGGCGGAAGGCCAAATTACAAGAAAAACCAGGTTCACTCAGCCTGTTTTGTGGTCACCTATCTCCAGTTAATCTACAACCTGCAGCAGCTTTCAAAGCCAAAACACCAAGAAGAGAAAGCCCTTTCAGGAGATGTGCTGTCCAGCAGCTGCTCCCAAGAGACGCTGTCTGGGCTTGCAGAGGAAATCAAGCCAGTGGCTGCCCCTGCCATGCACCTGCTCCCCACACCACTCCTGCCCTCCTGACCATGTCTCCAGAAGCAGAAGCATCAGCAGAGCTGTGGATGTTACTGTGGCTGAGGACCACCATACCCACTTTCCATGGGGAGACAAAAGCTTCTCCAGACCACAGAACAACATCTGAGAGAGCAAAGAGGTAAAACCTGGGCGGCCTGCAGACACTACATGAAGGTGCCTCAAGAGGTGAAGGCCCAAGCCTCAAGGCTTCCTGAAGACCTGGTGGGATGAGGAATGTGCAACAATTGTGAGGAGAGTTGGGGCCAGGGATGGGCAGCAGTTGCTGTGATGAGAGAAACACACACCCGTCACCAGTGTGGGTGTGAGCTCCCTTTAGCTGGTGGGAAACCTGCTTTTCCCTGAGCATTGCAAACCATGCTTGGTGCTGAGAAGAGAGACCACTGCAGAGAGCAAGGGCAGCACAGAGCTCCCCAGGGAGGGGCAGGCAGGGAGGCAGCAGCACTTCACTTCTGGCCCAGAAGGCCAATTAATAACACTTGCACTAGAGTGCCAATTAACTGAAGTGCCTAGCTAATGAGGCTAGTGGAATGTAAATGCTGACTTTGGATTTGTGATTTGAGTCATATGGATGTTTTAATCACCAGCTGCTGATTACCATTTAGCTACCAGGCTACATCAGAGATGTCTCGAATTGTTTCTTTATTTAATTTACAGAGGTTGATGCAGCTGTAGCACAGACATTAAGGAAAGTTATCAGAACTAAAAGTTGTCCAAAGTCACAGAAAACTATTTTAATTTGCTTCATGGTATCCAAGGCATTAGAGATATTTGTAACATCCTCAGGTTGTTTTCCTCCAAAGTTGGGTTCATTTTAGCTAATGAAACCAAATTTAAATAAATAAAGTGACTGCCATATAAATAGCTGGATCACTTTTCCATGATGGGAGTTAATGGATTCAACCTATGGAACACTGTTTAGTACAGAGTTTAAGCAACTCTAGTAGAAATTCTTAAAGAGTTTTAATTGGGAAGTGCTGTTCATATGTCTTCATGCTAGGAATATCTTTCAATATCTCTTGCTTGTGTAAAATGGAAGTCTCAAGTTACTCTTATTTTTCCTACAGGCAACACCAGAAAAGTCAATCAGCTGAAACAGAAATGAAAAAAGCACAAGCTGAGAGGAAGACTGGAGGGAAAAATTGACATTATTAAAAAGACAACTGAAAAAAACCCATAAAGACTTGTAAATAAAGGGTTCCAGAAAAACAAACTAGGACTGAATAGCCATCTGCTGAATTTCCTGTAGAGGGGACAGCACAGACCTGCATGATCCCTACCATACCATCTCTAAAGCCATCCTGCAGCAGTCCTGAGCTGAGCCTCCATCACAGCATGTCCATGGAATGTGTTTGACACAGTACCACCTTGGAAACAACATATGCAGCATTCAGAGTTGGGTTAGCAAGGGGTAAAGTCCATACAAGCAGCCTGAATCTGTATTTCATCACTGCAAAAGGGTATCTAAAGCTTGGCTCAACCCTTAAACCTTCCCACATCATGAAGGATTGTGCTACTTTCTAACAGAGTTCCTTCCGAGAGCAAACCATCTCCAGCTGAGGATGGACAGGTGATTGCTACCCTCAAGCAACATGTTTAAAAAAGGGATGTGGGAAAGGGGGTTGATTTTACAAAGCCCTCTCTTCTGCTCACAATAACTGATAGCCATTTTCTGAAGTGTGGTGTCTTAACACATATTGGCAACATTTTCATTCATTATGAATGAAAGACTAATTCACAGAGCTAGCTTTGATGTATAAACAAATAACCACCTCTTGCTGTTTTTCCAGGAAAGAACTAAAAAACAGTGGATAGAAAAGTCCTCTGTGAAACCACAGTTACCCAGGAGACACCAATAAAATACACGAAATATTTGGACACTACCTGATTACAAGCATTGTCACTATGAAGAAGACTTACTGCTTGCTTTTTTTATAAGCATCCAAGAGGAAAAGTCACATTCCCTCACTTTATCTCCTTTATTTGAAAACTAAAATCCCAGGTAGTCAGAATTGTTGCACACAAAGGGAGCACTCATCTGTATCCTTTCAGATTTCTGTATCTTATTATCTCAGGTCAGCTTAAGGTTTGCAACATGATACTGGGTTTCATTGTACATGTATCCATTAGTACATGGGTTGAGTGTTAAAGCTTGTATGCTTTGTGCAGTGATATTTTTCTAATAAGCACATTCCTGGTGTGAGATGGGATGTGTCTAATCCATAGCAAAGCTGATTGAGAGACAATGGGCTCCAGCCAGCTCAGCTCCGTTTCAAGGAAGGAGGACAATAACTGCGTTTGACATTTATAAAAATCTAATTTCCTCGTGCTTTAAAAATGGAGCTCATTACCCTTCGGACTGGTGCCTTCCACCAATTATTGTAACTGATGTGCAGGGATTTTTTCCTTCTCTATATTAGTACTTGATGCACTCTAAACATAGGCTGCTTCCTAAATTATTTACTGGTCTCCTGTGCACTAACCATATTATGGGATTGATGGTATTGACAGTAAGAAGGAAATTATCTTTTCAAAAAACAGTGGAAACAGGGACATGATTTTGCAAGCCACCATCTCACACCTGCCAAGAGCAGGGCAGCTTTTCCCCTGGGTGGTGGGGCCATGGGTGAGGCGCCACTCAGGCTCCCAAAATGCCCCATGGGCAGAGGCACAGCTGGGGCTTGGCAGAAGTTGTGGATGGTATCAAATCAGGCATCTTCTAATGACTGCAAGGACCAATCTGCCTCTGTGTCGGAGCTCTTGGTGAAAGGGGGAAGGTGCCTCCTGTCTTAAAGGAAAGGATGCAGAGAGATTTGGAGGGCAGAAGATCATCCCACGACCCAGAGATGAAATGAGGTTTCTAAGCTAGCAGAGCTCAGCTCTATGTGCTCGCAGCTCAGCTCTCCAGAGACCAACCACAGCTCTAACAAAAAGGGCTCTCAGTCCAAGACACACTGCTGCACTGTCTCCTGAAAGTTTACATCCACCACTCATTTCTCCAGCTTGTTAAATCACAAATACTGCATTTCAGACTTTACTTCATTGTATTTTAAACAGGCATTCATAGCTGTGCAAAATAAATGTCAGACTTAACATATGCAAAAGTTAGACTATAATCATCTCAAAGGTGATTATTTCTGGAGCCATTAGCTCTGAGTTCACAAAGTGCCACTGTCAACATATAATACATTTTTCAGCAAGGTTCTGAGTAAAGGCTATAAATAGAGATGGACAAATCTGGGGCCAGGAAAGGGTAGAATTCAGTTTTGCAAAACCAAATACCAATGTTGGTCACAATCCAGGTTCTTGCCTGCCTGAATCTGCTCCATTTTAACATGAGGGAAGTCTGTCTCCTTTTGATGATAAGCACTGCCCTTATGGACTTGCACAGGCTTCAAAGAAAATAAAGCAGTGCTGTAATAGTTTTGAGGGTTTTTCAGAAGAAAAACCCACTCCTGGTTGTTTTCTTGCTTTAAGTAGGTCAGATGCACACCCCTGTGCATATTGATCTCAGAAATTTGTGGGATGTGGGTGTGGCAGAGTTTCTAACTCATGCTCCCAGAGCTGATATCAGAAAGGGCCCTGGCTCTTGAAAGCTCATCAGGAAAAGAGCAGAAGAACAAGACGCTCTGGAACTGCTATTCAGTGAAGGTCATGTAGTAAGAGTGTGTTAAGTGCAAGACAAAAAAAGGTTAGCTCTGTCCTACAAACAGCCACCAGCACACCCTGGTAAGGACACTCTGTACCTACCATTCCCACTTCCACTAGCTGACAGATTTGCTTTGGCAATCAATCTGCCTTTTCACCCACACAGGGCCTTTGTGTCCATACCACTGCCTCTTTTGAGAAAGGGAGAAAAGGTAAAGACCAGCAGTAGCCCGGTCCCAATGTGGCTGGTCAGCTGCTCAGCAGCACACTCATGGATGACACGGGTGGATTAGCTGCTCCCAAGACACCCACACCAGTCACATCTGGACTGCTCAGTTCTGAGTAATCTGAGCATGACTTCACTAAACTGGGCTGAACATCACAACACCCAGAAAAAGCTTTTTTGGCATTTCAGCTGATGATAGCCTGCTACTCTGCCATCATGGAGGTCCAAGGCCAGGCCCTTACCCAGGTGGTGGGGTGGTTTCACAGTAGCAGCAATCAGCCTCTAGTGGCTCCTTGGCTGGGCCAGAACACCAACCAGCACACAGACAGCACAGCTCATCCTCAAGCCTCGGCCATTCTTCACCAAACAAGGCCACAAGAACTTTCATCAAACAAGGACGGACAAGAACTAATACCAAGGGACTCCTGAACTGTATTCTCAAGGAGAAGACAACTTCTTAGTTTCTCCTGATACACAGATCCCACACTAATGCTTCTAGTTTGCAGCTCTGAGACAGTTTCTATTTAAAACAAAGCTTGCAGCAAGCAGGTGCAGATTCTGGCAGAGTTTTGGGGGTTTATGAACCAAAGAGCTCAGAAAAGGCCACAGAGATAATGATCCCATTTATTATTGCCCATGCACTGCTACTTTTGGATCCAAACCCACTTACCTCCCTAAGACTGAAACAGTCTCAAGGGATGTGCTGCTGTACCTGGTGCAGAGTGGCCATTGCCCCCAGAGAGTGGCCTGAGACTGGGGTGAGCACAGCACCACACAGGGATTAACAGCGAAGGGGAAACATGGAAAAAGCTGAACCAGGGCAGCACAGAGAGGGACTGGCACATGTAGGAAAACCAGAATAAAGGGTGGCCCTAGGGTTTCTTGTCCTAGAAAACCTTGTTGATCAAGCAAGAGGGGAGCTCCAATCTGACTGATCTCAGGAATACAAGCAGCAACCTCCTCTTGCAGTTAAAAACACAATTAGTCTAATTGTCCTTTGAACATATTGTGTTTTAATATCTAAGCAGAACTGAAGTGCATAAGAACAAGCTTGCCAGGAATAAAACATGCCTGGGTTTCTCCTTCCTCTCTTTCACCATTGCCTTTAAAATGCAGGGACACTATTTCCCATAAAGCAGGAGCCAGCAACCAGCTCACTTTCTACAAAAAGTTGGGCTGAAATTTCAACCCACAGCAAGTGGAAATAACTTCAGTCAGGTTTAAAAAATTCACGGGGGAAAAAAAAGGATGCTTAAAAAGATGGAGATTAACGTCACTAGAAGAATAGACTCCCTAAGATCCACTAAGCAAAAAAATCAGGTTAGTGGAAAAGTTTAAATGGCATGAATGCATTGTTACAGAAAAACAGAGAAGATTTTGCCGGATAAAGATGATGACATGAAATTTAAGTCGTACACAGGCATGCTGAGAAAATAATGTTCTAAATACTTTCTGCTTACAATTACAAAATGATCAATTGTTAAATGTTGGACAGAGAAATATATTCCATTCTGTCTGGACATGCACAGCAGGCCAAGAATGCACCTGGATAAGCCAAGCATTCATTATCTCCCAGACACTCAATATCCCATAATACCCTCAGCGGCTGCCAGCTCCTTGTCCATCGTTGACCAAACGCCATGTGCCCCATTTTACAGCTGAAAAGTATTTAAAATTCATGAAGCCTGTTGAAAGCTCAACTGTCACATTCTGCTCATTCCACAGGGTATGGGAAAACCGTGCAGAAGGGACATTTCAACCAGGGCTATTATGGCTCTTGAATAACCAATATTCCATTAAATTGCTAATAAACCCACTTGAAGATAAGTTGATCACAATCGAACCATACAGTAGCATTCCTTTCCTTTAACACCAAGTTGTCAGGTTTCACTCTGTACTGTACTACTGTTTCTGTGCCATTTGTTTGTGCCTTGACACAGAGCATTCAAGACACTCACTTTGTCCCCAGTAATCTAAATGCCCTATTCTAAAGAGGCTGAAAGATCTTTGGCAAGGATACTCTGCTTATTTTAAGGTAGGGAAGCCTTTTCAAAGGAAAAATGAAAAATAATTAAATACCCTCAACAGGGAAATGTGGGGCTTTGCAGCTTCTTGAACAAGGTGCCCACAATTTGAACACAGTGGTAAATGGTATGAGCACCTCCCAGCTTCCCTAGTGCTCAGCCAAGCTCAGTCTGGTATGATTTGCACTTGAGTTTGCAGCTCAGCAAATTGTTTCATCCTTCCTTCACTAAATATTAGTTTTATCAATCAAATATAAAAAAAAAACTTCTGTAAAAAACTTCAAGAGTATTTGTTTTGCATTAAATTGGATTTTTGTTAGATTCTTCACAGTTAGTTGTCAAGCTGCTGGTACATCTGTCATTGTCTGCTGATCTGCTGTGTGCACATGTCCTTGTACCAAGAAGGCTCCAAATTTTGTAATTTTTGACACTGAAAAGCATATCAGCGTCCTTCTCAGAGTATTTAAAAGCCTTAATTTTATATTGACAATACTGCTGAAAAGCAGCTTCCATCCCAGAAGGGAAGCATCATCACCATCCAGCTCTGACTCTCCCATCATCTCTCTGAGGTATGTAGGAACCAACCAACCTGCAGATTTCAGCTAAACAAATGGCCAAGAATCATTATCACAAACATCTGATCCCATTTAGTCTCTCTGGTGGGAAGCTCCGGACAAGACCCAATGGCTCCTGCTACATCTCCTCTGCCACATACCAAGGATGTGCAGGGAGGAGAAGCAATTGCTCCAGAGGGCATCTGCCAGTCCTGGCTCCCTCTGGAGCCAATTCAGCTCAAGGAGCAATGGCCATCGTCAGAGGCAACAAAGAATATTTTTCTTCACATTGAGTTCACTCAATAAGCAGCCTTTCATGGAGGAGCATCCGGTTGCTCCCATGTTATTTTATAACAAGGGCCCCACGGGCAGAGGTTATACTAACCCAGCATTTTTTCCCCACTAATAATAGGTTTCATTCATGCTTTCAGAGAAGTTGACCTGTCTGCCGTATTTTAGCCGTGCTAACACGTCCTGAAAGAGTGCCCTGAAGTGTCTAGACATATTTAACAACAATAATGGCAGAAAATCTCAATTCTGACCGTTTTCCATCTCCCAGCTAGTTCTAGTAAGGTTTCCACTGGCAGGTAAGAAAAGTGTCAGGTCAGCAGGACTATGGAAGTTTGCTGGTAGTCATGAAATGGAGTTAAATCCTTGAAGACACACCAATAGTTTTAAACAGTCAATAATACATCTCAATATAAACAAGCAAACAGAGAATCATCTAATGATCAAATTTGCCATCACAGGGCTAGGTGGGACATTTCAACCTGAAAAAAGCCTTCACCAGTCTAATACTATACTGACAAGTTTTAATAAATTTCTTAAGAAAACTATGTAATAAGTAATATGGCTATTGTTCCTTGAAGTCACAGTGACAATGGAAAGGAACCAGTTTTCCAAGTCCTGCTTCAGCACCAACTTCCCATTTGAGGCTTACAGTCATAAGAAGGGAACAAGGATAAAACAGCAAGCAGTAAAACATGAAGAACACACGGAAGGTACAGCAGTTGGTGCAGCCTCTTTTAAGAGATGGAAACTTTTATCAGTACATTGCCCTGCCTTTCCTTGCAGGCTCACCACGTGTCCAGCCCAGCCTACAGCCCTGAGCTGAGAAAAGCCTCTGTCTCCCAGAAGCCACTCTGTAAATGCAGAGAGGGACAGTGGCACCTCTTGGGCTGCTTTGCCAAGACATCCCTCACCCTCCTGTGCCTCTCGAGACAGGACTGTAGCACATGCTTTCTCCTCACCTTTTGCATTTTTAAGCCATAAAACTACAGACAATAATTCATTTAAAAACATCAACAACTGTACATAGACTACCTTCAATGTACACATTAATTGCATTAACACTGCACTAACAAAACTGAGCTCCTGCTTTTAGCCAGCCGGCTCAAACCCTGCCTCCCCTTCTTCCCCCATGAAAGTCTCCGGGGAACTGCAACACTGTTGCTCAGAAAAATTACAAGACCAGAGAGTTACAGAACAGGGAGTTCATGGTGATTACACCTCCTACGTGACAACATTCAGTCCTCCAGCCCAAGAGAGGACAACAACCTCCGAGACGCAGAACCACGGCCTCAGCCCTGAGGAGGGAGCACGGGAGCCTTCCCAAAGCTGCTCCAAAACCTTTCCACTGGAAGCGCTATGAGAGGCACGTGTCTGCCCTGAAAAATCACTTTGGATGTAAGTGATACTTACTTTTTCACAGTCCTGAAAAACTGTGGACTTCTTATTTATGACAAACATCTAAATCCTTGGAAAAGGGACACAGCCACCTGCTCTTCACACAGTGAAGTTTCACCCAGCTGAAAAGGGGCACACATACAAACGCTGATCGACACAGCCCTGAGCTATGCAGCAAATATTAATGAGGTACAAGTCAAAGGAATTCCTTCAAGGCCTCCATGCATTTAAATACCTTGAAGTCTACATGAGTTTCAATGCACTGACATTTAAACAATTTACCCAAACAATTTCTGCAATATAGGCACATGGGTAGAGAATTTTAAATGTTGTTTTGGTTTTTTTTTTAAATGCAGCACACATCTTTTAATATTCAATGATGGATATGTACTGATCAAGTTTCAACCCAAAACCTAGATTAGAATACTACACCTTTTTGCCCTTTCAAAAAGAAATTGCTTCGGTGCTTATTCTAAGTTCAAGTCCATGCCATTTCAACTCCCAGAGGACACTGTTGCTTTGATTATCTGCATTATTGAGGCCTGCAATTCCACACAAATATGTCAGGAGAGCATTTAGTTGCAGGTGGGAATTAGGAGGGCCAAACCTGAACACAGGACCTGAGCTCTAGGCAGGCAGAAGAGGATGAATTCCCCCCACTCAAGATGTCCCTTTACATTTTACACAATAAATGCAGAATGCAAATGTCTGCATGCCTGTGAGGAAAGCACTTTCAGAGCACTGACAGGTGCAATGTGGATCATTGTTTTGCTCCTTTCCCTGCCAAACAAGTTGCTGCACACTTTTACAGATCCTGAGACCGCATTCTTTCAATAGAGCTAAATATTGCATTCAGCTACATAGTACAGAGAAATCGGGGGTGGAAACAGTGTTACACTTTAAAAAACTACATTTCCGTACCATGTTTGCAACTCAGTCTGCGCCTTGCTGCTGTAGAAACATCTTCCAGTGTTCACGCATAAAACACAAGTGGATTCAAACAAAGGGAAGCTTATAATGCAGTGAGATGGAGAAAAAAAAACTGAAGTAAAAATAATAGGTGACTAAAAAGCAACTGTTCAAAGTTTCTATGTAATTAAAGCTCTTGTAGTAGAAAGACACTTTAGATGTGAAATTCCTAACTCAATCACGCTCCCTTAAAAAGATGTGCTTTTGCCAACTGAGCCCTCTCTCCTTCACTCACTCACCAATGCTCCTCCTAGGGCACTGTGGATGCAGCTTCTCCAGCATCTGCCTGCTTCATTTTGCAAACAGTTATTTTGGGAGGGAGGTGTCCCTCTGCAGCGCATCTTAGAAATGATGGTTTCACTTAGAGTATTCTTTAATAAGAGCTACCTTGAGGAGGAAGCAAATACAGTAAGAACTCTCCCCAGCTACACTGCACTGGGCTAATTGCTTTTGGTGACCTACATTTCCTAATTATGCCTCCTCTGTCTGAGGTAGAACATGCCACATTTCGCTGCACCCAAGTCAGTGCCCTTGGCTGAGCAGCAGCAATGATCCCAAGGGATTACACACTGGAGCACCCGAGCTCTGCCCTGCTGCCAGCTCTGCTTTGGGGGACATGGTGATGCCATGACCCTCTTCCCAGGTGCCATGTCTGGAGCAATACCTGCCATCCAGGAGCTCAGCACAAACCCACACGGCACAGAGCAAGGAGCAGTGCCACAGCTGATGGATACAGAGCAATATCAGCCCATTTCCAGACTCACGTGGGAATAGGGAGCACATCTGCTGGAATAACAGCCAAGAGCTGATGATACATTAGACTCCAGTATTACTTTATAGTCAGTCTAATGGCTTTTCCTTTCTCCATACAGTCCTACACAACTCTGCCACCACACAGAAATAAAGAGAAACGCTGAAATTTATATATTTGTAACCAAATGGAAACTATTACCTAAGCAGATGCTATCAACACCATCAGAGGTGTGGAAGAAACCTGACAGCCTGTAACTGTAGCATTCTCAGACAAGGCTGATGCCAGAGCCTGCAGCTACCTGCTGCAAACAGAAGGTGAGCTTGGGGCTGGAGTGACTGTCACTCATGAAAAAGTTAAATGGAAACCACTGAATGCACTCCTGCCATGAGGAGCACCTGGCAGTTGTTTCTGGTTTCGACAGCTGGGGTCTCCTTGCCCCACTGGGGAAGCCATCACTGCTGTATAAGGTAGCTGAGCCCCCCTGAGAACCACAGCCCCAGCCAGACAAGCCCCAGCCCTCCACCAGAGGGACTCAGTTGTGTACCTGCCCCGTCACCCAACCTAGGGGGAGGGAAACAATGCTTGTTCCATGTTGCAAGCATGGGGGACAATAACATGAGCACCTGGTCTATGGACAGCTGCCTTTGACTGTGGCATTGAGCACCCAGTGCATCTCCTCCAAGCATCCTGGAGAAGAACAAGTATTTTTTTAAATAGCTTTAAAACTTGCTAATTATGCAGTCCCAAGTAAGGCAGACAGCTCAGGAGTTCCTCATTCACTCCTCACACTCACAGAGTTACACTTCAGAGACCAGAAACAAGCATATGCTCTACAGCAAGTTTTTTTAGCATCTTCAGTAAGAAGTGTCTTCTGCTGACCAGTGCAACTACACACTGTGCACTTTTAGAGATCTGGGGGTCAAGCAATGAGGTGGAAACCTGGGAAAATAATGACTGCTACATTCTCTGTAGATGTCAGTGCTATCTACTGTCTCTACCTACTGATGAATGCTTTTCATGTCCTGCAAGTCATAAGAGCTCAAGGCAAATATTGAAATCTTGTTTTCCTACCTGTTTTCACTGGCAAAAGAAAGTTAAAACTGTAGATATGCAACAGTGAAGAGAAGCTGAATAAAAAAATACAGTTTGTGAGGTCAGAGCAAGAAGAACATGTTATTTTGTTTGGCCTGCTCCACATTCAGCTTGCACTTCAGCAGGTAACAGGCTGGAAAGAAGGGCAAAGGTAGGAAGCAAGCCACCAACACACTGGAACACATCAAGACTTCTCAATAGTTGCTTTCATGAAAGACATTCAGCTGCTCCCTCAGAAACCACTTGTTACAACAACCAGAAAGATGATGCTCCTGAAAAACCTAACCCACAGTTAGAGGATAACACATTATAAAGGCATGATAATTTGTTCAGAATACAGATGATACTCTCTGCCCTTTCAGTTGTAGATTAAGTGATGAAGTGAAAAGCACACGGAACAAGTAACATATTTAATAGACAAAATGGATGTTCCTAGTAAGTAAAAGCAGTTACATAACACACAGACTTAATTTTCAGAAGACTTATTTTCACAAAGCTGAAATAGTTGAGCTACATCACTAAGCAGCTAATCTGCATGCTAAAAAGATGTGATGCCTAGGAGCAGTTTTAAGAAAATGTCATTAAATGTCCAGAAAGCCCACTCTCACATGTGAAAAATAATGCTGTATTAGATAAAGGATCAGAGGTAAGGTCTAAGTTAATTGGTATGGAGAAGAAATTTAAATCAGATATAAATCCCAAAACAATAATGGCAAGTTTTAGTGCAATGTATCAGAAATTAGGAGAATTTATACAAGCAAAAGGGTCTAGCAAAAAAACTCTGGATATCAGAATCAATATGCATGAGAATCTTTTTTTTTCCCCTCCTTTATTTCCCTACCTTAGGAATAACAGGAAGAGACACAGTAGTGATGATTTATTACTACCTGGAAAAGGTGAAACTCTCAAAACTCACACAAAAAAGTGATATTTCTTTAGAAAATTCCCTAAGAAAATATTTCTGCTCTGCACGGGTAAAAAGCCAGTTAAATGTTCAGAGAGTATTACAAAGAGTAATTTTTATCCCACAGGTAACACAGGAAGGTATTACACAGCAGTTATTAACACACACTTTTAAAACAGCACTCAGGATGATTTCTACCTATGGAAGAGCTCTGTAGCATTCATCATCCTTACAGCCTAACGGGGATGCTAGAAAAATCTGCAAAATGACTGACAGGGGAGGCATGAGGAATAGAAGGAAAAAATAGTTACTATCATGTGTTTATAACAAGTCAATCTCATCTAGCTCAGAACAGCTTTGGATGAAGCATTGACCATAACTAGTAGTGATAGCACTGATGTACCAGGTTAAGCTGGATACAAGTGACACTGCTGCTGGCATGCAAGCACAATGTTTTCAGTCATCTCAAGACGTGAGGAGAATGAAAACCATTGCTGAATAGGTGTGCTTCAAACAGAAGTCCCTCAGCACAAGGTCACTCAAATTTCCCAGAAACAGCCTGAGGGCACACAATCATCACTGGCCAGCCACGGAGGAAGTGTTAAACTCTGAGCAAACCAGGTCACAGGCAGGGACAGCACAGGAGGCACAAGTGACTAACCCACACTGCCATATGGCCACTGCGAAGGCTGGCACGGGGCCTCAGGCCACAGCCAGGGGATGGGCCATCTGCTCAGTTTTGTAAGCCAAGCCCCCACAGAGGATCATTGTCTGCATGTGGGCTTCAACCACGACCCTACAACTACAGGGACCTCCTCGGACAGACAAACAGGGCAACACTGCAGGGACAGACCGACCACCCCAACGTGGGCCACTGCCACAGCTGCTCTCCAGTACCACATCCAGCCCACAGAGAACATCCAACAGTCACCAGCAGCTTGGAGAGGAGCCACCAGAAAGAATGCATCATTTCCAAAATCCCTATCAACAGCACTCACAGAGCTCAATCTGTTTCAAGGATGATCAAAGAGAGGATTATAAAGACCTTCAGTCATGTCTATGAAGACCTACACAAGGAAGCAAAATTCAGTAACAAGCCCTGACAAAATACAGCACCTAGAAACACTGTATAAGCAAATCATTAGCCATAGTTGATGCAGGAATAGTGTTTTTATTTTTAAAAGGAAGATAATTTATCATTCAGATAACTAAGCAAGGATTGTGTTTAACTCTTTCCCTTCTTTAGAGCCCAGGCAGAGGGCCACCCATGGGCAGCAGGCAGCTCAACCCCAATACGACAGCACAGATCTGGGAAGTGATACATGCAATGCTGAATTTGGGAGCTCACTGCTAGCCTGGGCACCAGGAAAGACTGGCAGGCACCACAACTTCATGACATTTTCTTCTTGTTCAATGAAGGGGTAAAAGATACAGAACCTGGTGAGAAACTAAGGCGTTTTTTGAACATGGCAATGTCAGTGCAAATGATGTAATTTTAGGAACAGATGTCTAAAAATCTTGACTAAAGAACTTTTTTTATTTACCTTTGTTTTTTTTTAACTCCTGCCACACGTCCTCGCACAGGCAGGAGTACATTCACAGAAACAGACAATGTTCTCTCTTTACTGCCTACAAATGGATCCTTTTTCTCCCTGCAGGCAGTAAAAGGTCTCCTGGAAAAGCTTGTGGCTATTTAGGACAGATAAGGTAGTTAAAGGTATCTTATAGTACCACTTATTCACCACTTCTGCTGGTGTACTTAGCAAACAGGGGCATTAAAGTAGCTCCTGAATGAAAGCACAAGGCATCTGCAATATGTATTGCAACACACCAAGCGATGGGATGGCTGGGGAGGAGCAGTGTGAGTGAGAGAGTTCACTTGGGAGGGGGCGGGGGGCAAGGCAGCTCGGGAAACACTGACGTATTGTCTTTCCATTACTAAAAATTACACTTTGTGAAAAAGCATTAGATCATTTTAAGAGGTTTATATAAGGACACTGAAAAACAAGTTCCTTTGCAAATTCTATTTTTTTAATGTCTCCCTCCCCTTTCTATTTCCACTATGCATCAGGTTGTGAAAATCCGACATGCAGTAAGTCTAGTGTTCCCAGACAGAAGAGACCAACCTCAACACAAGTTAAATCTTCCAGCTGTTCCTAGCTCCTTCTCTCCATCAGACAGGCTCATAGCAGTGCCTTAATTACTTGTTTAGGAAGGATGTGACATGTTCCAATTTAATACATTTAGCCCTTCTTAGAGCAAATGTAGAATTAAGCCTCAGTATGCACTTGACAGATCTCTTAGCAACTAGAGTGCAATCAGCCAACAATGGATGATTCACAGTTTTAGCAAGAGTGTGCAGAACTGCCTGCCAAAAGTCTGAATAAACTCACATTGCTAGACACTATGGTAAAATGTACCCTGATCTCTTTTAAACTATTATATCATAGAGGAAAGTTGAACTGCATGCATTCCAGCAGCTTGCCCGAGTCTGGAAATACAATTGAACTGCAACATCTCGATTTTAGGATAATTGAGACTTTTTGGTGGTTATTTTCACTTAATTAGGATAATTGTACCTTTCAAGAAGAACTGTTCAAATCCATCCGTTTGTGTAAATAAGGGATGACTTCTGTTTCCGTTGCTCTGAAATAGGAAGAGTCTGGAGGATGCTAGTGGGGGTAGTCTGTCCAGAGTCACATTGATCAAAAAATGGGCCTAATCTCACGCCTACTGCTGCAGGGGCCACTGGCATGTAAAATATTCAGAGATCTCTGTGCAATCTGTGAGTCAGAGGGGAATAGCAGGAAGGACCTCGACAGAGTGCAAATATCTATCCTGACTCATTGCTATCCTCTCTTTATCACTCTCCAGCTGAGGATCAGGCTGCCACAGCAGAGACAAGATTGTACTTCGACAGCCAAATTTTTGCCTTCTTTGACCAGTTTTCACTCCAAGGTTCAGATTTTCCTCTGGAAGAATTTCCTCTATGGTCTACATGTGGCTATCTTCCTACACAAAATCAGACCCAAGCAAATCCTTTACGAAATACTATTGAAAAAACAAACAAACCCAAAAAAAGCTCTGCTGGGATTAGGCCCACACAGAGAGGGCACAGAGTGACACAGGAAAAATCACTGACTCTTCCCTTTCAGCTAAAAGCATGAATCATAAGCTTTTCCTGTGGCACACCAGACACCAGAGTGGAACCCCTTGTGAGTAACAGTGTCTGGTCCCAGGAGATGGGGACAGACCTCCCCTCGCATCCCAGTCTCATCTTAATGCCATTACAGCACAGGGTCCTTTGGATCTCTGGCACAAATTTCAGCTCTGGTGATCTGAAAAGCTTTTCTGTCTATTTTATGATGATTTAGCCATTGCATCTGCTCATATCTCATTATCTGGACTGTATTTTTCATCATCCCTTGAGACATCAATACTGACAGCAGAAGAGAGCTGACACTGTTAATCTTCCTACTTTAACTGCCTCAAGCTGCCACCCTCTTGGCACCCACCAAACAAAACCCCATTTCAAAATACAGACTTCTCAGCCGCTTTTCTCTGCCATTATTTTCAGCAGGCCTTGTTCTGTGGTTCTCTCATGAGGCAGGGGATAGCCTGGTGGCATTCAGTGGGAGATGCACTGCCACCCCACCCCAGGCCCCACACGAGCGCTGTGACCCCGTGTCGCTCCCAGGAGAGAACGCCACGGTGCTCACGGACCAGCGCAGACCCCAGACAATGAAACACTGCTGGTGCTACATCTGTTCACCACTTTGGCAATGTGCCCTGGCAGCCCAGGGCTGCCCCAGCCCCCAGCAGACTGGGGACCTGTCCCGGAGAAGGCAGGAGCCGTGTTCCGGCGGCCTCAAGCAGCCCTTTTCCAGGTACAGCAGATATGCTTGGCTAAGTAAGCAGCTTTCTTTGGCACAGAAGAGCGTGTCACCCAAGTTGGTTGGCAGAACTCACCTCTAAAAAGAGGACTGTGGTTAGGGTAAAGAATTTGAACACACTGAGGTCCATGCTGTCTTTAATACTAGGATATTCACAGGTTTCTGCTCATATGGGCTGACAATCCTTTAAAGCAAAATGAAGGCAGCAGAGGAGGTACTGTAAGTTTTGGGAAGACACATCAAGTTTAAAAATACCACAGCTGAGAGTTTCTCTAGGTACACAAAGACAAAAATTAGGCAGGTAAGGAGAGAAGCAGGTACAAAGTAGAAGGTGCTTATCCATTTATTGCTTTTGTAAAGAGAAGTTTCCTATTGACAACACTCAGTCGACAAAACAGAGCTTAGGAGATTTTCCCATCCATTTCCATAAGAATTAGATCAAAGGGCTGAAAAGAACGTGACCAATAGGGCCGGGGGAGCTGGGGCACAGGCACCTTGGTCAGGGAGGCACAGGTGGCATTTTGACTTCAGTGGAGCAGCAATGCTTGATCTGTGCCATGTACTACCAGCACCATCATATCCTGTCAGCTAGAAAAAGTGCTGTCACCTCTAGAAACAAAATGTACTGGAGACTGATTTTCCCTCTGCTACACACAGACTATCATCCTTTGCCTGGATGGAGGCAGATGGGATAAAACTTCTATCCCTGAGTTGCTGTGCTGTAGCTCTTTGGGGAGCTCTGCTACCACCTTGGCCACACTGTGGATGTGAGAGTATTTGTGCTTTGGGGAACTTGATGTTACTCAATGGCTGACGTAAATCCTGCGTTGTACGAGGCAGCAGAGCAGAATTCCCTCGCTCCCTGTTTTACCCTATAAGGGCATTCCATGATGGCGCTGTAAACCTGCGCCTTCGCACAGATTTGCTGCAGCTGCTGCAGCACAGCAAAGCCAAGCCCAAGTTTGGATTCTTGTGTGTTGTGATAATCAGCTGGGGTTCGGAAAATCCTTCAAAAAAAAAATCTAATGCTCTGGCAACTTAACAAGGCCTCTGAAAAAAATAGCAGCTTAACATCTGGAACAAAAATACTCTGAGGAAGTCCAAGACCAACATAGCACAGAACATTTTCCCCCCATAACTGTTACTATACAGCACTTTCTTGTCCCCAGTTCAGTGAAACTGGAATGTTTGCATCAAGATGCTGAAACATTTTATTGGAAGTAATGCTGGAAGGTGGAAAGATAAAGAGCTATTCATACACTTGAATATTTTTTCAATTTTCTGAGTTTTGCTTATTTTTATTCCTGAGCCATGAATTTCCTCAGTCTTTTAATGCATCTTAATCTTCATCAATATTTAACTCTACAGCAGAAATACTGCATACTTTGTTTTCCCATTTAACTTTAGAGTAGAGGGGTAAAAAAACATCTATGGAAAGAAGAAAAACAGCCAGTTCTAACGGAAACAACTTTTCCTTTTTCCACAAGATGTCCTGGAATAGAGTCAAGGAGAAGGATGAAAGAGAAAGGTGGGCAGAAAGACTACCATGCTGTTTCTGAGAATTAGCTACAACCATCATTTAGCACACTCCTCTTCCGACCTTTGAGTCCCAGACCTGCCTAAGACCAAGAGCAAAAATATTTCTCAAAACAGGGTTAATTCTCAGCAGACATTATTAGCATATATGAGCAGCTCCCTGCAGGAAAGAACCTCGGCAGTGTCATGAAATGAAAAGAGCCACACATACACATAATTATATACACTATGTATACATATGCACATCTACACAAACATATGTACGTAGGAGATCCTGATGGCAATGGGAATGTGAACTTTCACAAGCTGTCACATAATTTTCATTATTACCTGGAACAGCAAGTTCCCATTGCATACAACAGGCAGTCTGTACGAAACTGCCCAAGACAGAGCACAACTCATGTGACCCCATGCTAGCAGAGATGCTCCACGTGTCATTGTCACTGTACTATGCCAAAGCTTTCAAGAGAAAAACACTATTTGTGTGGGTTTTTTTACCTCTAGCTGAAGTCTCTATGTTCAGATCATGCTCTGAAAAGTTTCAGATACCTATATTTCCAACTGCCCACTCTTCTGTGGAGTGGCACCTGGAGCAGCACTTATGCCTGGGACACTGCTAGTTTCCTTTCATCTGGTTAAAAATAAAACTAATAAAATCTCAGAAAAAACGTATGACAGGTTAAAATGCCCAACACAGGAGTTTCAGTGTTGGCTATGAAATGCTACATGATCTTTCCTTGAAAAAAACAGTGGTGCTGGTCTTTGGACAAGCTCATGCTCTGCCCCCTAATCCAAGTTACTGGGGGCTTGTGCTGCACCAAATGAGACCCCAAATACTGATTATTACAGCACCAAAAGTAACATGGAGCTCCCTGCACACTGTCACCTACCAGAACCCAAGAGATCCTAAGGCCCCTGAAGAAATTGTGAACACCCTCACTCAGCCAGAGAAACTGGCTGTGGAAGGCTCAGATTACAGAACCAAAATATAACTGTGTCTCTCCATTCCTAATTGCAGCTGAACTCCAGTGTCACATCAACAAACACTTGGCACATAAAACAACAGCTTTCAAGTGCTCTTACAGAAATTAATGATTTCTCCCCAGCTCTGCAGCTCAGGAGTTTCATTATTTTGGGAGGATAGATAGAAAATGGTGCATCCCTGCCCTCTGACTCCAGAGAAGCTACAGGTGCTCAGCTCTGCTTAAGGAGAGCTGGCAGAGGAAGCCTGGCCACCAACTGGTGGCTTGTGCAGGCAGAGAACCAAAGCACCTTCAAAGGTGCTAAGGAACCAAGTGAGAGCCATAATGTTCATGTTAGAGAAGAACCTGCACCCACTGCTTTGTTGCTGTGAATACGGAAGGCTGTTCAACCAAACAAAAAACCTCAACAGACAGAAAGAACTGGGATCAGAAGAAGTAAGTGCTGGTTTCCAGTGGGTTCCTAACAGAATGGCAGCTCTGACCAGCAATGGTAGGCTTTCTGATGGTTTATTTGTTAATGTAAGATTTTCCCTCTTGATCAGAGCAAACAAGAGGAACAGGCTTTTAAAAAGAGTACAAACAAGTTTTTTTATCGCAGCCTTCTATTTTTTCCAGGCTCATGAGATCTATAGTAAAATGCTCTTCTCCAACTTAGTTGTTCCTCTTTTCAAATATAAATAAGATCCATACAATCTTCTTTTTCAAGCAAAAAGTCCCTAACCCTCTGCTGCCAACTAACATATGACTGCTCATTGCTGCCTTGGGGCAGCAGATGGATCTACAACTTAGCATGTATGAATTCTCCAGTGGCACCACTGCACCATCCGGGGGAATTGTATGAAGCATTTCCCCAGTGCAGAGCCAACCACCAAGGATCCCACCACAAAATGTTTTCGGTATCTTTGGAGGTGTTTGTTGACAAACCATTCTTCTCCCCGTTCACAAACACAGTTGTGATACAAGGACAAAAACTAAGCCAAGAGCCAACCAGTGCTCCTGTCGCAAACTCAGACCATCATTTTATGGATTTCCATTGTCCATATTCTGGGTTGCAAACCATACAGGCTTTGTGAAAGGCTGCTAGAGGCCATCCTCTTTCTTCTGTTTACAATAAACCTTGGAAAGGAACAGACAGCGAGAAGTCTGCCCTTTATGCACAGGCTGGGGAAGTACCTCCCACAGACGCACACCTAACCCTCCCTCCAGGGCCCCAAACACACGCACTGACACTTCACTGTCCCTCCCATTCTGCCCCAGCTTCAAACCTGCATCTTGCTGCATTTTAATCCTGCAGCTTCTTACACTATCTTAGCTGCAGCTAATCCCTCCCTTTTGGCAGCTGGCTGCCCAGAGGACAATTCTGTGTTTCACAGTTACACTCTACAGAATGTAATGAATCTTTAATTAAATGGGCTTGATGAGGAAAGTCATTCAAATTAGGCTTCATCAGCAAGACAAAACCCCAGCTGTCTTTCTTAAAGGATATAATGAAGCACCGTTTCAGCTACCTGGAATCCAATTTTAGCACTGCAGAACAACAGTTCATAAACCCAGCATTTGTTAGGTAAGCAGGGAATGGCTGACAGCGTTTAAGATCTTGGACACTTCTCTATCAGGCATATTTTAAGTCATGCAGCTTTTATGGCAATTCCTTCATAAACCAGGAGGTTCTAACAATCTATCAGGCTTAATGCAACCACAGGCAAGAGTGCAACTGGTTTCACAGCAGTTGTCATTTGATCATCCAGTAAATTACAGAAAAATGGTGCAAGTACTCTGGAAAAAGCACCTATAGGAAACTTATTGTAGTTCCACGAAAACTGAGTAAATAAAGCACGCATCATCAGCACATCCTCAACGTGCTTCTCATCCCTTTTGCATGAAAGCAACACTGGGAGCTTCTCTTTCTTAATTTGCACAAAAGGATTCATGTGCTCGGTGCTGAATGACTCTTCACACTGACTTCAGTGGAAATAAGCTTCCCTGGATTTCAGAAGAAAAAAAGCACTAACAGAAAGTTAATGAGGTACAAACCAGGTTATGAATGGACCAAAGAAAAAATTCTCCTAAAGCTATTTCCTGCCCTGCTGTGATGGAATACATGCCTTTTAAGGGCTCACCTTACCCAGCCTCCCGCCTTTCTTTAAGCAATGCTTTATTGTATCTCAAGACTTTCTTCACTTTTCTAATCAGTTTCCATTATGTCCTTTTCCTTTAAAGTCTCCCACTGTTACAGGTCCACCAGGAGCAGTAATGCTGAAATCAGCAGCACAGACTGGCTACAGTCTTTTAAATAGTCTTGAATTGGAGCCAAGGTGGAATAATTCTACTGGTCAGGGGTTTAAACTCTGGGACTGTTACTGCAGTGCCTGCATCCCTGCTCCTGCCAAAGCAGCTCTGCACACAACAACATGGAAAGTTTTAGAGCAGAGTCTAGCCTAGGGTAAGAAAAAATTCCTGACCTACAAATTTTAAGAAGGAAGTTATGAACCAGAGGGCTGGATTTGGCCCCCTTCAAGCCAGAGGGAGACCCAAAGGCAGAGCACAGAGGCAGACCAGTTCTGGCAGAGAAGTACTCAATCCATACAGGGAGTTTTCCCTATTTCCTCCTCCACTGGAAGAAGGAGGGTGATGCAAGCTGGCTTCATGCATTCACTTCGTGTTTTATGTTGAAAAACCACCACCATGCTGCACACACATACTGTGCTATCACTTCCAATGAACCATTTTACCTACCTTCAAATATTTCTCTCAACCACATTTCCCCCTCACCAACTCACACTCACACTCACAACCAACAAGGCTCAGAGCTTTGAGCTGGCAATCTGATGAGACAGGCTCTCACAAGAATTTCCTGCTTCTGGTTCAGCCAGACATACTGCAGCAACAGACACTCTCGCAGTATTTTGGCACCTCTGCTCCTTGTTCAGGCCAAGACCCAGGAATGCAAGTGAAAAAAACACTTTTTAATTTTTAGAATTTTAAAATAGCTCTTCCCTCTGCTGCCGTGGGTGTCTGGTTGGCTTCCATGCTCAAAGACTGCTTCCACTGAGATTAACTGAATTTGGAAACTACAGTGCTGAAGGTATGACCAAAAAATTTGCTTCCCAGAAAACAGCTTGGGACAGCACCACAGCAGGATGGGGGAGCAGTTTGCTCCAGAGAAGCAAATACTATGGAAAGAACAAACGACTGACCCTCCAAGTCATGCATGCTCCTCGAAGTGCTACTCATGATGAACTAAGGCAGCCAGAGTTTCCATATTTTCTGGTCTCTTCTACTGAATTACCATGCAAGCCTGCACTACAGCTGCACAAGGCCATTGCTCAGGGTGGCTAATGTCTCACACTAAATACTTTGGACACTTGTAGGCTGCTACAGCTCACACCTGTACATCAGAGAGTGTTTTTCAAGGTACCACTGCTGGACCAATATAATTCCCACTGACAGATCAGCTGGGGGAAAAGCCTTGCTGAAAATTCAGAATTTGGGTCACCCACAGATGCACTTGAACAAACACCTTCTTCTCATGCCAGGTCTCACCTTGTAGTAGATACAGCCTGGATGTATGCCTGTGCCAGTGGCATGAAGTAAAGACCACAATGGAAACTGTGGAAGGTCCTGGCACATTTCAAGAGGGGTGACTCTCAGACATTCTTCTAATTTTCCACTGAAAATGCAGCTTCCTACAGACTGTACTGATACAAGCAGCAGTTGAGATACCTTCAAACACCTTTCTAACCTCCAGCATGTGATTGCATGCTCCTTTGCCTCACGCTTAGCTTTCCTACAGTAGCAAAAGAAGGGGAAGTTGGGGCAAGAACATTTTTTCTGAAAGATGAAAATGCTACTCCTAGCATATAGGAAGCCCACAATTCTAGGATGAGTTTAGAAACAGAGGCCCAAACTTCCCAATATGAGATTTTATAGCTGGTTTGGGCTCCTAAATCCTGCACAGGGCTCAGGAGGAAAGAGCCTGACTTTCAGAGGCGCTGAGGATGCACTTGCCATTCAGGGCTCTGGCCATGGGTCAGAGGACACATACCACAGTGTGAGCCCTTATTCAGGCATGTTAAAACACTTTAAAACCATTGTGTTGATGATCTCATAGACAGGAGTTATCACTTACGCCTGTGTCTGTTACTGCCTTGCACCAGACAGGGTATGCAAGACAAGGAAAGCTGATTTTGACAGCAGTCACCTCCTCATCTCCTCCTGGAGTACCTTCCCAAAAAAAGCTAAATGAGTGCGTCCATTTTCTACCAGGTATAAAGGGGAAAACCTACAGAAAATCTCATCACTAGAGCAGTCAGCACATACAGGAGACATGTCAGATGCTTTATGTATCAACAATGAAATGACAGCTTTCCCAGCCCTGGAGAGAATGCAAAAAGCAAGGGGCAAAGATTATGTATTCTTTAAAGATCCATACTCCAAGTGGATTTAGCTTGTTCTTAAAATTAATTGCAGGATATATTTCATATTGCTACATGCTCTGTTTAAGATTACCGTGGATTTGAGTTCTATTGTACTATTAACCACACACTTTCACAGACACCACACTACAGCCCAAAATTGTCTAGTCAATATTTAAGGCTAAGAGACGCTTTAAAACTACAGCCACATCTTAAACATTACATTACCTCAGACTTTCCACTAGTGAAAAACATGACCATGAGACCAGCTTAGAGAGACAGTAAGTAAGCAGACACAAGGGAGGAAGGAGTTTAAGTGCTTTAAACTAGTAAGACTGATTACAAGCTCAACATTAAGCACCGGCACCCGACAGGATTGAGCCACATCTACTTACACACCTGCGTCAGAAGCACAAGCCTTAAAGTTAAACACGTCCCTCCTCTTGAAACCTAACTTAATATGCAGAAGACCCACCAATTGTCTGCTTTTGTTCTTTCACTCCTTCTGGTCTGAAAGCTAAATCTACATCCAGCTGCCTCACACTCCTTCCTACTCCAGATCAGGTAATCAATGCTTGCACTTCTCTAATGAACACCTCTCTAGGATGATTTCCGTACCCTATGCCTCCTGCTAGTACCACAGCTGCACTTCATTCCAAGCATTATCATATTTAACATGACTGTCCATGAGTATTTTGTAGGACTAATAAAATTAAAATGGGCTTTCAGTACTTTTCATACAACTCCACAGAAGTCCAGCACAGTACTTTGTGGCATAGGTAGGTGTGAAGTAAATCTGCTTTCAAGAATGCAAAACAATACACTATTTTTAGACACAGTTTCAGGGTTTATATAAATCTGAATAAGACCTTACACACTGTATTATTAGCAGCCCTCGGTTTACACTCCATTCAGAAAAACACAAACTCGTCTCTTAAGAAATTTTAGGACTACTGCTGCATGTTAGAGGGACTGGCAGACCTTTAGAAGCTCCCATTAACCTCCTGGTTTGTGTGCAGCAATCTTGTATAGAGGGTAAGGAAACTAAGCAAAGTGGAAACTAGGTTAAATTCAGAGAAGCCTGGTGCAGAATTATAAGCAGTGCCTTTAGTCCTTAAGATGAAGCGTGGACAGAGCACATTTTTAGTGCACAAAAGCTTTTGGCCGTTTCTGGTGGCTGCTACCATCTGTGCCAAAGTTCCCCTAAGGATGGAGAAATGAGAAGGATAAAGTCATGCTCAGGAAATATCAAAGTCAGGACATGAAACAGTAAGTCCCAGGAGAGACAGGATATGCTTGCAGCTAGCAGAGGGGACAGTCATGGGAGTATATTCCCATCAGTACACAAACCATCAGTGCCTTAGTTCAGAGCCTGGATAGCAGTCACCTTTCTTGGTTTCACCTTCCTCTGCATTTACTTTTGCTACTCCCCAGGCAAGCTGAACACAGAGCCACAGCAATGTGGGCTGCAGGGGAGCCATGGTTCAGCTACTGGGCCAGGCAAAACTATTGGGAGGGTTACTGCAGCCACGTGACAGCACCCAAGCAGAGATGCAACACAAGAGCCATCTTCCCTGCCCTGTAATACCTACAGGACCAAGGCTCCCATGAGCCCACTTTGATCAGGGCATCACTGATGTCATCAGTCTGCATCAGGCTTTGACACAATGAGCTGATGTCAGCGAAGACTACGGAAACAGAAAAATTCTCACCACCCAACCCTGGCCATACCAGTTCTGGTCCTGCACCTGCAAAATCTCTCCAGTCAGCCCTGCACAAGGCACAGCTGGTTTGATGCTCTCCTGCCAGAAGTGGCTTTCAGGCTGCCCATGGCATTCCCTCAGACACAAGATGGATTCCCCTCCTGGCAGCCTGCCATTCATCAAACTCACCTAAGAACGGCTCCACTACTGCCATTCCCAGGCATAACAGGACCACCAGTTCTAGTCTAAAATTTTTGGTGACTGGGTTATCCATAAAGCCAGAGCATAAGCATAAGAAAAGAGTGGCACCTTTTCCAAATGGCCCCTTGCACTCAGAAAATGAACACTTATTTGCTAGTACCAATGCTGGTGTTTTCAGGCTCATTTAATCTATAACACGCTATTCAGGAAAAACCTGTTGATCATTTCCACAGCACAAATTGGCAGATTATCAGCTGCCATGAGCTGTCCCAGAATAAAATAGAACCCCAAAGTCCACAGGAGACTGGTCTCCCTTGGCAGCTTTCTGCAAAGGCTCTTCTAGGACACTCTCTTCCATAACATTAAGCCTTTAAGCCTGACTCTCAATATATTAAACCTCTATTTGCCAAGCATTCACTGCTAGGCCTTTCTAAGAATCATTTTGCAAAGCTTGGATGGCAGTATGTTTTCACAGCTGATGTGGAAAAGCTAGAAACAACATTTCCCAATGAGAAATCTCTGCTTTACAAAGTGTGCACTGTTTCTTTGGGTTAATCTGACTTGCTAAGGGCTGAGGGGACAGCAGAATTCTTTTATACCGTTGACATAAAATATCTCTGACTGTCTTCATGGTGGAATAGTTCCATTTCCTACTATCTGTTCTAGGATGGATATCCTGAGGCAGGGAAGAAAAAATAAATCAACATCTGACTTCAAACCACCCATTGCTGGTACTAGTGATGGCCTGTCTTATGCCACTGGACACCCTGATTAAGCCTTAACACAAGTTTTCCCTTGCCAGGTGGGAGAAAAACACCAGCAAGATCTGTGCAAGGTTAAGACAGGGCACTTGCCTCCCAAACAGCCAGCGCTGGGAGCAACTCGTGACCTTCAGGATCACAGCAAGCGACTCATTATGAGTCTGCTAAAGAAGCTATCAGTATTACAGCTTATTCATAATACATGAACAGCTTAAGTGGGTCACAGAGACCTGTGTATCCTGGCAGCCTGACTCCAAAAGTGGCCAGTACTGGCAGCTTAAGGAAGGAATAACAAAGAGGGCAAGTACAGAGTGCCGCTGTCTCCAGTATATTTCTCCCAGCTTATTGTAAGAGGCAGTGCACATATTTCCAAAGCCAGCTATTGCATCTGGATCAAAGAGTTACAACAGCTATTGATGGATCTCTCTTTCATAGTTGACATCCAGCTGTACTTTTGCCCTCCCCCTCCCCCCAACATCCTGGCAATGACTCTGACAGTTCAGTTGTGCACTGCGTGACAAAGTACTTCCTTCTGCTGGAATTTGCTGCCTGGGTATTTCTCTGGATGTCATTCCCATACTGTCAGTCCCAGTTCACTTGCTCTGTACTATTGGAGATATTGTGGAACTCTCCTAATTCTCCCCTCCCCAAAATAACATTGAGCCATTGAAGGTATTTAGCTAATAGTGTTGCTTCATCCAGGAACAGTCCTACACTGCAGCAAGGTCTTCTCATCCACCCACACACCTTTTCTGCTTATTCTACATTTCCAAAACGGGTACCCAGAAACTCACACAGCATTTCAGGTCTAGATGAATAATCAGTTTGAGCCAAGTCAAGAAAATGGCCTTTCAGCAATATTGGAGGTATACAGTGCTCATCTAGAAGGGACTGTCCTAAGCCAGAGCTCTGTGGTCAAGGCAGGCTGGTTGGTTTATTGCGTGACAATAAGATCACATTCCAGAATAAGATGAAGTTCAACAGAAACATTTGCTTTAAAGGGTCATAAAAAATAATAGATTTCTGTACAGCAGTGCAGAAGCTCCACTTGGTTACATTTACATTTACCTGGATTACATTTTCACGGCTGGACTTGCATCAGTGGGGACGTGGCACCCCATATGGTGCAATAAGTGCTGAAAAGGGCTCTCCCCCATGTAGACACTCAGGTCACTCCCACCCCTTTCTTTGACAGTGTGTCTTTCCTATTCTGACTTCTGCCTTGACTTTTCCTGCATGGCTGGTGGTGGTGCTACCTTTCAGTTTCCTTCCTTGCAACCAGTTCAGATCAAAGGGATCAAGAATTATTGGACAAATATCAGTAAGGATGACACCAGAGTAGAGTCTGCCTGATTTCTTTTAGAAACCTTCACTAAAACCAGCTTTCTCTGCACACATTTCAAGCTGCTGCAGCCAGGAGGAATGTGGAAAAGGGTTATGACAACCCTGTGCTGCCTTCTTGTCTAACACCCTGTGTTCCAAGAAAGCACCATAGTTAGAAGTTTCTGAATACGTGTGGCTACAGGAGTCACTCAAAACCACCTGGCAAAAACCCTGGCAAACTCCACAGAGGACCTCTATCAGACCTTTCTGGTCTGGAAAACACATGCATTCCATTCACATCATCCTCCATCACTATCTATTGTTTCTATTGGTTCGTATTTGCCTCTCAGGAGCACTGCTCACTCCAGCTCTTGGTAGCACAGGCACGAAGATTTCCATCCTTTCCAGAGGCTTTAAACAGGTTCAAAGACATGAAGTAGTGTATTAAACTTCAGTGGATACCTAGTGAGTAGCAACAGTTACGCCACTCCTCTGTAAAATGTCATAAGAACATGAGATTCATCACTTTTACTATTTTAAGCACGGTGATGACAGGCACACTCAGTACTTGGGTAGGTGAAATGCTCCAAAGTGCTTTTACTGTTTGCAAAATTAACTCCTATAGGGCTGATAAATGTCTCCACTTCTACACAGAGGCATGGTCTGCAGTTTACTACTAAACATTTCAATTATTTTTAAAGACATGGCTTGCTATTTCTGGAGAGCAGGCCAAAAACTATCTCTAAAACACTTGTCTTTCTAGCCTGAGTTTGCATGGAGATGATCATCTCCATGGCTGCTGGCCTGCAGCTCAAAGGACATCAGCCACACTGAAATGCAGAGACACTTGCACAAGCAGAATTCTTATCCTGCAAGATTACCCTTTCTGAGATACAGGATTCAGCTTTCTGACAGCTCCTACATTAAAAGCCTCAGAAAAAGCAAAGAGAAATGCAAAATCAATCACAACACAGTCAACAGTGTCCAATTATGAAGCAGTTTTGTTTTGGTTTGCTTCAGTGGCCAGCTGGGACTAAGCTGAGATAGATGATTTCATCTTGCCAGAGAACTTCAGTTGGCATCTGGAGACAGGCATGGATAGCCAGATCCTTTACTGTGAACATACATAATGAAACCCTCCAGCAACAAATTATCGCTCTCGTTTTTTAAAGATGATGCCAAATACTGAATCTCTATTGACATGAAAATGAGTTCTGCAAGTCTTGAACGAGCTGATTTTTATCTACTTGTGTGGTTTTAACATTGACTCCAAGTGAGAGAAAAACAGCACATCCAAGTGGTGTAGGTGATCACTGGCCTTGGATGAATGCAAGACCTGACTCAGGTACATCTCAGCCATAAAACATTTCACTTTTTTTTTTTTTCCTGGAAGATGAACTCCTAATACTGCTATAAAAGAGGCAGCAATAAAAGATATTGTCATCTGATGCTGTTGGTACATCATTTATCTTCACCCTGCAACTGTGACTGACCAGATCTGACACCAACAGTGAAGCTCTCTTACACCACAAATTTGATTAGGGATATGCTTCTATAATAAATACCAAAAAAAGGGATGAATGGTCAGTATACTGACAGTAATTTCTTTCTTGGTAGGAATATACCTTCTGTAGTCACAACTTCTGGTTGGCAAGCCTGCCAGAAACAATGACTTCTACACAGATGTGTGTGTGTACTGGTCTAACTTACCATTAATGAAGATTGTAGGGAATACGTAACTTTCATTTCAGGTCATCATTTAATGATCAGGTCTACATTTTTGATCCAGCACTATTTACCAGGAGACTTTTGCCAAAGACAAGAAATCTTCTGAAAACTGAACAACACAAGCAAAGACACCGCTTTCCCGGACTGAGCTGCTAAGCTCACTAAATATTCAGCATGAATGAAGAAGAGCAAGTTAAAACTTGCTCTACAGTCACTTCCCACAGCATCCTCAGCAGAGTCATGCTGAGCCTGCAGAAGAGGCAGTGTACCTGCTCCAGAACCACTTCAAAATAACCAGCAAGTGGTAGAAATTAAAGACTGCATGTGCTTATTTTAATGAAAAATATCAGTGCTAAGATCAGCCAGGCTTGCTGAAGAGTTGCATGTCCCAGCCACCTCACCAAGAGGAATGATGGGAGACAAGAAGTTTAAGTGCACAACTGATCAGGCAGACTACACTGGGGATGTTATGAATCCACCTTTGAATCTCAAAACCAAAATTCCAGAAGTGACTGTGGTAAATTAGTTTTTGCAATGCTTTTAAGTAAGGCAGTTACAAAAAAATAAAAACCATCAACTATTTAGATTCAATTCAAAAGTCCAGGCAGAAAGTTCTTGGAGGAGGAACAGGGCAGCTTCAAGCCATATGTGTAAGCCAGAGCAGCAGCAAAGGATCTTTTTACTTGGTGGAAATGCTTATGATTGTTTGGAACCTTTAACCACTTAGCATTTGCACTGAACCATAAGCTCACCAAGGGCTATTTATTACAGCTAAAGGAACAGTGATTAACAGAGTACAGAAGCTGACATCAGGCTTGCACAATAATAACAACTGTCCACAAGAGATTGAAAAACAGGCATTTAATTTGAGTTCTGACTTTTTTTAATCTTCTGGTCAGCAACTGGGATATTTCTGAGAATCCTGACATCACAATTCAATAACAAGGTCTAAATATGGCTTCTACTAGAGAAGCATGAAACCCAAGCTGCTCCTAGACTGTCCTTTTAGATTGTTTTACAGTTCTATAGATAGAAATCAATTACAATGAATACAGTCCACTTACATTGATCTGACTGGAAGCTACTTCCTAACATTTTCATTAAATCAGGGATCACAGAAGCAAAATTGAAAAGGAAAAGTACAGTTCTTGGCATATCCAGTTCACCCGAAGTGTTAGCCTTATTAATGTAGGGTCAGAGCTACATCAGCAATGAACTTTACAACCAAAGAACCTGCCCAAACCAAAGGGCATCCCTTAAACTATGAAGCAGATGATTTTTTAAATAGTCTGCTTTAGGAGGCTAAAACACTTATTCTTATGTATGCTGATAATTACATTGGCTTCTGATAAAGCTATACCTGATGTTGCCTAAATGGGTTTTTTTAAAAACTGGGTTTTTTTAAACTTCTCAACCAGAGCACTGAAACTTTTCTCCTCTACCGCATGTTTTTCAGTTAATTTATATACTAATAGAGAAAACACTGAAAATTAAAGCTAATGATATGATAAAAGAAAACACTGAAGCAGATTCTGATATGAGTTACTTCATTGCCTTCTGTAACCCATGATGGGCACCACCCATTGTCCTGGAGAAAGTCTCCAAGTGACACTAACTTCGTAGAAGATCATTACATTTGGGTTTGCCAATTACAGGCCCAAAGAACAACCAAATCCCACACTGAAGCTCAGGTATACATCATATCCAAAATCTGACTGGTACTTCTCAACTTGTTTTCAGTATGATAGAAAATAAAACGCTGACAGTGTCTTGCATGCTTTCACTCTAATTGTGAGGTTAGACAGTGAACATGACAAAAAAGACAGGCTAAAGGAGTAGGTATATATGGCTCAGTACAGAATAGGAAAGGTATTAAAAAACCCAATCTAACAAGAAGGTGGAAAGGTACCTAGTGCCATCTCTAATTTTTGTCAGCCTCCATGTAAAGTGTTTGCCCATGTTTATTTACCTGCTGTTTCAAGTACTAAGCAATTACACTGTGGTAACCTCTGGGCTTTCTACCATAAGTTTCCTATGTGGAACACCAAGGTGGTCTGGGTCATCAAGGGTTAAAGCACAATAAGGACTTGCAAAGGGGTCAGTGAAAACATAAACAACCACCACAATTTGTGTGACAGTTTAAAGAACCATGAATTATTTAAAATGGTAATAAAACATATAATCTCTTGCTTCCCTAGTGACCAGCCAGTGCTAATGCTCCATGGAAAGGAGATAGATCCCTGACAGTGCCAGCTCAACCAGAGCACTGGTACCCACCCTGCAGAAAGCCACAGCCTTGCTAAGCTCGGCAGCCCATGACTGGCAGAGCTGCCCCGAGCTCAGTGGGAGCACCCTGTCACCCCGAGCTGGGCTGCAGGGAGTGCCCTGCTCTTCCTTCCCCCAGTGCTGGTCAGCAGCACCAAGCACCCCCAGGGAAGGGGTGCCCAGGTACAGGAGCTCCTCTGCTTGGGTTTTCCAGCTCAGAGGTGCTGCTGAGTTCAGTCAGCTTGTGCCCAGCATAAACATCACCTCCATAAAGAAAAAAAAAGACAGGTCACTGACATGACAGTGGAGACTCCCTTCTGAAGGGAAGAGAAGGCCTCCCATGCAGACCATACCCACTTGTTAGGGAGGCCTGTTGCCCCCCTGGGGCCCTGGTTAAAGATGGAAGAGAAAGCTTCCTCCCTTGATACAGCCCTCAGATTATTACTCATTATTGATTTTTCAGGTGTGCCGCAATGAAGTCCCAACAAGAAGTCTGAGGGCAACCAACAGACCTCAGGCCTTGTGACAACTGGTTAAGGGATCAGGAACACAAGCAGTATCCCTCTCTAGCTTTGTAACTGCAGGGAGTGATGAGTGAAGAAACGAGAGCACGAGCAGATCAATACCCAGCTCTGAGTCAGGTGTCACCAGCAGAATTTTTGGGTTTTGATAATGGGTAGGTTTACACAACAGCAGGCCTGCTGGAGACACTTGTCTCCCTCCTTGCAGAGGAGTTAGCAGGGCTCATTGAAAGAGCTTTAAACTAGATTTGGAGAGAAAAAGAGATGAAAACCAGGCTAACTAGATATAAGCCTAGGGGCAGCAGTGTCTGAGGGATGGTGTGCTAGCGAGGCCCTTCCATTTGCTGTTTTAGTGGAAGCAGAGAATGCAGATCCATGTGGCAGCAAAGGGTTACTGATGTGTTAGGTCCCTCTGGATATGGTGATTGTGAACATAGAAGGACTGGTGAGTGATCTGGTGGCTGAAGGTCACCCTAGGCACAGCAATAATGAAATAATTTTTGATTATTGGAGAAACTGGTCTATTTAAGGGATTGGTTGATAGAGTTCCTTGGGAGGCATTACTGAACTGCCTGTGGGTAGGAAGGCTCTCCAGAGGGATCTGAACAGGCTGCATCAATGAGCCAAGGCCACCTCTATGAGGTTAACCAACATCAAGTGCTGGGTCCTGCATTGGGGTCACAACTCCACACACCACAACAGCCTTGGGGCAGAGTGGCTGGAAGGCTGCCCAGTGGAGAAGGACCTGGGGACACTGGTTGACAGCAGTTGAATATAACCATGAGCCAGCTGTGCCCAGGTGGCCAAGAGGGCCAACAGCATCCTGGCCTGTATCAGCAATTGTGTAGCAGTAGGACAGGGTAGCTCCCTGTGCTCAGCACTGATGGGCCACACCTCGAGTGTGGGGTCCAGTTCTGGGCCCCTCATGACAAGGAAGACACTGAAGGGCTGGAGTGAGTCCAGGGAAGGACAGCGGAGCTGGGGAAGGGTCTGGAGCATACGTCCCACGAGGAGTGGCTGAGGGAGCTGGGGGGGCTCAGTCTGAAGGAAAGGAGGCTCAGAGGGGACCTCATCACTTTACAAATACCTGAAAGGGGATTGTAGTGAGCTGGGAATTGGTCTCATCTCCCAGATCACAAGCAACAGAACAAGGAGGAAAGCCCTCAGCTTGCATCAGGGGAGGTTTAGATTGGATATGTGGGAAAATGTCTTCACTGAAAGGGTTGTGATACTTTGGGCTGCCCAGGGAAGTAGTGGAATAACCACCCCAGGAGGTATTTGAAGGATGCATAGATGGGGCACTTAGAGACATGGTTTAGTGATGGACTCAGCAGTGCCGGCTTAACAATTGGACTCTATAATCATAAAGGTTTCCTCAAACCTAAAGGATTCTATGATCCGAAATACAAGCTCACTTGTACTGGTATATGCTGTAAAACAAAACCCTCATAACCTAATTAAGTTCAGAAGCCAGCAGAGCTGGCTTAAATCTGTTTCTCCTGAGCCTAGCTTTTCTATTACTTTGAAACAGACATCATTAACCTGCAGGACCTTCTATATCTACAGAGAGAGTGGAGAAAATGTCTTGAATTTAGCAGCAGCTATGCTGTATTACCTCAGTGCATACAATACATAAATAACTTAGTAAACTCTTTTTGTTTGTTTTTTTTATCCCTGCAAGCAGTAGCTGCAGTTGGGACAACAGGCTGGCGTAGGGTGCAAGCTGTGGTTCCTACACAGCCCTACAGAAGCTGTACAGGGTGGGAAGGGTGGCAGCGGAGGGGGCTCAGCTCTGGGAAGCAGGTTACCTGGCCCAGCACAGCTGGAAGCTCTGCAGAAGCACTACTGCAGACAAAATCCTGCCACACAGCAAGTAGATTTGGGAAGAGGTACCCAGAGATGTTGAAAAAGAAATTAGGTGGTTTCTCCACTTCTTGTTGAGAGGATGGGATTTGACAAACATACTCCTTTGCTGCTCATCCTGTCCCTCATTGCTGAAGGACCAGCTATCCTACACCTCACAAACACAGTCAGAAGTGTTTCCAGTGTGTCTTGGGGGAATAGGGAATAACAAAAGTTTTGGGTAGAAGTTTCCTCTTAACCAAGGAAGGAAATACACTGAGCTCTTCTGCAGCAGTTCCTGTAGTTTTCCCAGCACCAGCTAATTCTCCATTCCCCATGTGGCAGCTGAGAAGAGGCCAGGTCACTCTGGGTGCATTTTGCTGAGCTTTTGGGTTTCCATCTGTGTGCATAAGCACAGAAATTGTAGAAATGCTGTTTTGTGCTATCCCAAGCACATTAAGACAACTTAGGCAGCAAGAGCAATGTGCTGATGAGGGCTCTTCACAGCAACTAACCCTGCTGCACGCAGAAGGTGACGTTGAGAGTTTATACTAGAGGAATAAACAATTGAGAACATACTGCTGGAACAAAAGGTGCTGGAACTGGCAATCTGATCAGTGATCACAGCATTTCCACTGGACTTACTTAACTTAAGCATCAAGTGCACTGGTGACTGCACATAGCTAAGCAAAACACCACCTTAGACATATTAGCAATCTACCTTTGGCTTACTTCAAAAAGCCTTTACCTTTCTACCAAATCAAAACTCCACAGAAACCATGAATTTTAAAATAAGTTCAGAAGCTGATAACACAGAAACATAATGCCTTGAAATAAGTCTGACTTGCAAACAAATCATTAAACGCATGAATAATTTTTCTACTTTACTAAAAAAATACTGGGCTCTTTCCCAGTGCTGCCTGAACATGACCAAATTTAATTCAATTCTTTTTTTCTCCTTACAATAACTTGGAGCAAGAACAGACATAACCCTAGATTTTATTTTGTTTTGTTCCAGACAGACAATCAGTAAAGAATCCAATGTTGCTGGGGGAATAAGCAATAATATCTATAAAGCCTGAAAGCTCAATCAATGCTATTACAAACTACTGCAGAAATTTGCCTACTGCATAGTGTTACTGTAATTGGTGACAAGCCTTCTTAAAAAGGAGTCTAGTCAGTGAAAGAAAAAGCTGTATCCTTCTTAAATACTGCATTATAGGTTTTCAGTAGCATGAAACAGAGCAGATGAAGACACTACTGCTCAGTTCATGCACCTGGCAGACAGTTTATCAGAAGGCACAACGCATCTGAAACAGCACTGCTCCAGTTGTGTATGCAACCAGGCTGTTGTGTTTGGGATGCACCTCAGCAACCCCCTGTGCTCTTCAATTTTCACTGGTCTGATCAGGCTTCAGAACCCAACCAACCACATGCCTCTTTGGCAGATTTCCTGGACACAAACCCTCCCTCTATAAATTATTTGCAGAAATGGTGCCTTACGACCCTGTTTTCCTCATCCTTTCCTTCCACCACTGCCCCTGCCTGCTCTGTACAAAAATACATCTAATAGTTAAGAGAACATTAAGACAAGCCCAGCTGAGTCCTGCCTTACAGGGAGGCTCAGGTCAGGAGTGCATGATCAGGAGTTGGGCTTTACTGGGTTAAGCCAAGCATACGCCAACTGTACTGCTAAAATATTCATGGGTTTGCACTTATGTTACATAAAAAGAATAAGAGATTGCAGTTTGAGAAACTGGTGCTTACGTAGAGTGCATCCACCCTCTTTCCCTGTCACCCAGTCCAAGTCACAGTGCACTGCAATAGCCTTAGTTCGCTTTCATAAGAGGCTGACCAAGCCAACCCATGCAGGATCCTTCCTTTCCTGGGGCAGCACTTTGCATTTGTCCCTGTTCAACCATGACATCTCTGTGGGTCAGCCCCTTTCTTCAGCCTGGTAAGGACCCTCTACACAGCCTAGACCTCAGTGGTATCACTTCTCAGCCTTGCTCCAGTTTGAGGCCACTCACAGCTCAATAAAGATGCCTCAATCTCCTCCAGGTCACCGATAAAGGCATTTCACAGGGCAGATGGTAGGACAGACCCTGCAGCAACATCACCTGCCACCAGACTCCAGCAACTATCTCAATGGGGAATTCAGAGACTGAACATAAACCTCAGAGAAATATCTTGGGAGGCTGCTAATAGACACCCACTGGGATTAGCAGGAGGGTCAGGAGCAGGTGCTGGGCTCCTCAGCACAGGGTGCCCACACACCTCAGTGCCTGGACTTCCCAAGCACCTGTGGCTGGTACCTCCAGAACCAAAGTTGGAGGCAATAAGAGCAGAGAAGCTTTGGGTAGAACAGGAAATAGCCTCTCCTGCAGCTCCAACATGCAGCTCTTTCTGAGGGGCTCTATGAAAGTGACGTTACCATAGATGTTTGCCAAGATGTCCAAGGCACACACCAAGCCCTCCACCACAGCATACAGAGCTCTGGGCAGGCATCTGTCCATTCCTGCTTTCTAAAGCCGGTGCCATTTCCTGTTTTCAATATGACATCCTGGTCACTAACTACTCAACACAGACACTCCAGCTGAACAAAACTGACAGTAACCACGCTGGGAAGGGAAGGATGCCTTGGAGAGGAAAGGGATTAGGAATAGGCAGGTAGCATCCTGCAGAAATAAGCATCTTCTCCCCCTTTCCACAAGACACTACTGTAACGATGTTACCAGGAGGAAGAATTGTTGTAAATAAGAGTTAAACGTTCAGACAAGAACAACACTGCAATGTCATGCATTGTTATAGTTTTAAAAGGATACTTGTTCAATTATTTCTTCATTTTTACTTCAGAGTAAACTCAAGAGAGGGATTGCTCCATCATTCAAGAACACTAATAATGTTCAAATTATGCCTGAGAGATCTTTCTCTCTCTTGCTCATGACTCTGCCTGGACAAGTCACTTGTGGAAAGAAGCAAATCCCTCCTCCTAAAGCAGAAACTGTAGAAATGGCAGGAGGACTCACAGGGCTACATACCAGTGTGTCATGAAGGACCAGTGAAAACTCGATTTGATTCTGGCTAAGAAACAGCTGCTTCTGAGAGTAGCATGTAGTAAACACTTTACTGTGGTGCTGTCACCTTAAAGAGCATTCAGGTGTGTTACAAAGAGTACACAGGGTTATGCACAAGAAGTGCATGTGTACAAGTTGCAAGCAGTAGCTCAGATGTTAAACCATTGGAGAGAATTTAAGAAAACTTTGCAATTGATAAGAGAAAGACACTATGTAAAAAACACCAAAACCAAGTGGAACAACTCAGGCATTGCCCTCAACGGCCAAGAGGAGCTATTGCTGTACCTAGAGCTAGTGGCCTGTGGATCTCACAATGCACTGTAGTACCGAAGATGGGAACTGAAAGAGACAGAAGGAGGGTTGTGTTAAAAGATGCTTACAGAAAGGCAGGCTGTCACTGCTCATTGAGGAGATAACTGGGTGGCACTTCAATGCATGCACTACCTGATGAACTAGTTTATGAATGGGCTGAGGACTTAAAAAAAGTACTAAGAAGACCTAAAGTAAGGTTCCTGTGGGTGTGCATCCTCCACACCTCTCTCCAACGAGATGGCCTGTATCCCCCATACATGCAGGGGGCCTGCAATGGTTGCACAGGGAAGGCGACATCAGGTTCAAGGGCATTAAGGCTGACGCCAAGTACGCCAAAACACACATCAGCTCTTGTGCTCAGGCCAGTAGACACAATTATCGCAGACACCAGTGATGCACTGCCTGGGGCTGAGCTCGGGTTCAACGTGTACAGAACACGGGGTTTGTGTTTTGAGCAGGGTTGCACCGTGGACACAAACCCGCACAATCCGCCAGCGACCCATCCCGCCGGGCGGGCTGGGCAAGTTGACACGGAGCGAAAGCCCGCACGCCCCAGAATGGATGAGTCATAGTTTACACTGCCCATCCACTTGTCCACGTCTCCAGGAGCAGAGCATCGCTCTACAGTGAGCCCGGCACAGCGGGGCTCCGCCGCACAGCGGGCTCGGCTGCCGGCGGCGGGATGC
>VYXF01012266.1:157576-194840 GCA_013397295.1 Polioptila caerulea
CGGCCGGCCCCGCGTGTGGCCTGAGGGGCGGCGGGGCGGCGCAGCCCGGCCCCGGTAGCGGTGTGCGAGGACAGCGCTCTGAGCCCCGCGGCCGGGCACGTTCTTACATCCATTCCGGCTGGGGCGGGCCGGGGGAAGGTTGGTGACCCGAGGGCGCCTTGGCTTGGCCACCTGCGAGCCCTTTGCTGCTGCCTTCTCCTTCCCTGGTGGCACAGCTGAAGACCAGGCGGTTCATGTGGGTGACCAAAGGAAGAAGATCCCATGACAAGGGCAGTTCCAAATACAAATCCGAAGGAAATAAGCCCAGCCGACTCTTTTGTCATGGCGTTCTACAGGGCACTCACCGGCAGAGCGTGTCCGCATGCGCCCACTCCTTCACACTGTTAAGGTTTCCACATCTGTGGAGTTGGAGGGACACCGGTGTTCTGCTCCTCCTCCGCCTCAGGGGCTGAAACAACAAGGATTTCCCTAAAACACACACTTTTCCCTAAAAGAAACGCTTCCCCCGGTCTCATTTTCCTCGGTTTTGCCCTGACTGGAGGTTACCTTGGAGGAGGGCCAGGCCTTGCCAGAGCACATCTCTGACCCCCGGCAGTCGGCAAATGGGGCTTTGTGCCAGGCCCGCGCCACAGGCAACATCCACGGCACCAGTCCTCGGATGTACTGCTCCTGCTCCCGAGCCACCCCGCTACCTCCAAGGTCTGTCCTCACCAGAACAGACGGGAAAAAAAGAAGCGATGTGAATTTTCCTTCCAGCTCTGCTTTTGCTTGCTTTGCAAGGCTTTTGCAAGTGTCCCTCTGGTCATGGAGGGGACCCCGCTAGCACGCAGCTCTGTGTTCCCCCTTCAGAGCTCAGACAAAGCCCAGGCAGCTGTCTTGGCCATGCTGTCACAGATATCTGCACATGTTCAGCGTTTGGGAACATGGTTAACGAATAGCGTGAAGGAAATACCGAAGTGTGTTTCTAAAATGGCAGCTCACAGGATTTTCATCTGCATTTTCCACACGTTTTCCAAGTATTCTGTAAAGGCTGCTTTTACTTAATGTGCATAGGCACAGTTATTTGAATTACTGTCATTCGCTGAATAATGTGCAAATATTACTTTGCTTAAACAAATGGACAGGTAATTGAGTTGCTATCATGTAGAACATTTCAAATTCTTGAAAAACCACTACAAGTAGCATAATACTGTATCTGGTACAACATGTAATCCTTCCACCATCATTAAAGCCTATTTGGACTTATTACATATTTGGGATATAGCCATTGGCACAATTTGGTTTTCTTTTAGTTAGCATTACTTTTAACCAGAAGAAAAAGTGCTACTACCCAGTAATTTGAAAACTTGCCAGGGTTCTTATCAGAAAAGGTATGGAAAATAGTTTTCCTGCAGCCAATGGATTGGAAAGTTATAGTCAATACTGACGTTTTTGACATCTGCAATCACTTTATGAATTTGTAAATGATGACAATTTTTAGATCTCACTGAAATTACAGGATATGAGGTGATGCTACACTGTGATCTCATACATATATGACATGCTCTCTAGGACAGTGAGGTTTGCCCCAGAGGCACAGCCATCAGCCCAGCTCAGGTGGGCACAGCTGCTCCCTGTGGTATCACTTCTGACAGCTTCCCAATACCTTTATGGGAGACCAGGCTGGAGAATCTCTTAGTGAGACACAGTGCTGTGTGGCACACAATTATGTGTTGGAAATACATATCCTAGCTGTTTAAACAAGGTTTTGGAACTAATAACTACAGTAAAAGAGTCATCTCTTTTTTCCCATTTATATTCCCATAAATGTATAAAACTGTGCAGCTAAAATACAAATTAAGATCTCTTTTCTGATTGTGATTATTTTTCTGTTATTTATGGTGAATAGGAAGGCATCATTAACAATCTGGGAGCAGATGCACCCAGAGCAATATTGTGTATATTTATAATAAGATTATCAAAATACCAGTTTGTTCACAAATTAATGTTACAAAATAGAACGTGTTCACATAGTCTTATGGGAGTGTTGTTAAAATTCATCATATGCAGTAATGCAAAATAGGTCAGCTACAGGCACCAACATAGTATTTAAATATTGTTTACCTTGTTGGATATCCAGTATTTTCTTGTAACTATGTCCTGCTCTAGAGACTAGTATAAAAGAACAAAGCTGCCCCCCAGCAAAGAAAAAAAACTGTGTCCCACTATGGAAGTAATGCAGAATGATGAGAACTATGCTCCTAATATGGACTGCAGACTGCTTTAGCAATATCACAGAAAGCTGTATTTGGAAAGGAGAAAAAGCTTCACACAGAGGAGGATGCAAATCCAGGTGTTTTGTGGCTGCACTGCACAGAGTCATATGCTGGCAGTGACAGGAAGAAGAAAAGTGCTTTGCAAAATATATTTGAGGGTGCATTTGTGAACAGCGCATTCACTTTCAGAGAAAGGAATACATACTGAAACAGGAGACATGGTTTAAAAGTTATGACAGAAAAGTATTGATACTCAGAGTGAAATTTTATCCATTTGACAAAAAAAACCCAAAAGCATATCAATAAGATTTTTTTTTTTCGCAGCCACAACTTGAGAACAGTCTGCAGCTATGTAAAAAATTACCACAAAAATAAAGGGAGTAATTTCCACAAGGCAGAAGGCAAGCAACAGGCTTAAATTGTATCAGGAAAAAGTACAGAAAACTTTCTAACAATAAAGGGCAGAGAAAAAGACTGCCTGGTAAAAATGTGCAGCCTCTATACCAGGTGTTTTTAAGAAGAAGAAACATGTGCCAGGAGCAGAAAGCCAGAGATGGAGAAGAAGGATGGATAAGGAGAGATCCCTTCCAGTCCTGTGGTTCAGTTATTACTTTTACACTGGATAATATTGTTTTAGTGAAAACAGCTATGTAATGATGAGTTTAACATGTCCAGTAGCAAATACATAACCTCCACCTGGGTCACTGAAGGTCAGAGGTAGCCACTGCTGTTGAACAGTTTGTGTGACCATGACAAAGGAGAATTTGGATCACTGCTGAATACAAAGGCATACCACACAGGCAATTGCTCAGGCATGATAGGCAGCTGCAAAGTTGGAAAACATTTCCCATTGCTTGGAAATGCTGGAACATCACCACTGTCCCTAAAACCTTAATGGACACCTCTCACACGAATAATGAAATGCTGCTTGAAACTCCAGAGAGTGAAAAGCCAGGACAAGACAGCAATTGAACCATTTAGTCACCAGCACATGCCACTATAAAAAAGGGGATCTGCACCAGTAAGATGGAGAGACACTGAAGACACGTTTTGCTTTTGAAAAGGAATACAAATTTAGGTGATTTCTTCAGCTTGATAGAAAACTGTACAACTACTGCATAGCCAAACACCATTATTAATACTGATCTGCTGGAAAAGCTCCCATTATGATCAATGGATCTTTCTCTTAGAAGAGGTACATGACCAGGTCTTATTCACAACCACAGAAGAGAAAAATGTTACTTTAATCATGCCTTAGATACACTAACAGCGACTCAAAGGGGTTTACACCCAGGTAGTTGTCAGAAGTTTTCTCTTTCTGCTCTTCTACTGTAAAAAAACACAGTGACTCAGTGAGTCAGTATTTCTACTAAATAATAGTAGAATAACTACTAATAATTATATAATTAAGTGTCTGGGCTCCTCATTTAGTGAAGCTGAAGGCCCTGGGCAAGCAACAAGTCACTTCACCCCACTGCATGGACAAGCTCCCAAGTGCTTTTACATTTTCCAAATGCTGAACAGATTTGTTTTCAATCTGTTCTTTGCATAACAGATCACTTCTGGAAGAAGAGGCTATTCATGCTATCCAGAACTTCTGGAGGGCTTAAATCAACAGTGCATCTGCTAGCCTGTAGAGAAATCCTTTTGGGGAGCAGCATTTTCCCTTGCCTGAGTTGAACCCGTGCTATCTCAGAGTCTTACCAGGGTCAGATAAATTCTATATATAGCTGGTTCAGGGGAAACACAATGTTTGTTTTGTCTGCTGTGGGATAATGATCTGGGTGTTTCCTCAGCTGGCATTTTGCATCCTGCAGAGAGGGAGGAATTCCCGTGAACTGACAGCTACACAGTTGTTGGGAGACAAAGCTGTCAGAGGGTGATTCTTTGCAAGTCAGCTTTGGCAGCATTGTTGCCGTGACACACAGCACCAAGCAGCCTGGACAACATGCAGAGGCACAGGGCATTCCTCACATTTGTCATCTTCCCACATGTTCTGTTACAATAGATTTCAGTTATTGGGTACAACCAGAATCAACTTCTGGGTTTACTTGGCTGAGCAAACAGACCACTGAGGCAAGAGCTGCAGGATTCTTCTACCTATTTAACTTCTGTGCTCCTATCTCCTCACCTTCACCATGCCTTATGACCACTTTTACCCTTCTTTCTATGCAGGAGAAAAGCCACTCCTTGAATTTTAGATAAAGCATAGGTTAGGTATCAGCAGATGGTGTGTGATGAAAAAATGAGACAAGTAGTCTGTGGAAATTTATACTGAATTACACAAGTTAACATATCTCTTACAGAAAATGATAGAAATGCACCATTTGTGTCCCTGATGGACAGGCTTCCCAGAAATATGCCAGAAATGCTACTCCAGCTAAGAGAAGGAGGAGACAGAGCTAGGATAGTGTCTTGCAAATGGTTCTTGTTGTGACTGCAACACAACAATAAAATTATTTCTGCTATCAACAGCATTTTTAATAAAGTGTGCTATTTTATAAGCTTAGCAAGAAAGCATCAGCTCTAGCAGTAGAAAGGGAAACAGTTCATGCCTCTCATACTTATGCAGGTACTGTTCAGTGGGTCTCAGGAACCTAAAACCAGCTGCTGTGAAGTGCTGTCGGTGCCTGCTCTGGGGTTTCCAGAGGGAAGGGTGGGATAAAGGCTTTGCTAAATCATGGCTGCTAAATTGGGCTGCACTGGTACAAGAGGTAAAATGCATACGCTGTGTTCTTGCCTTCCCTTCATATCTACCATCAAAACTATGTCTTGATTGCCTAAAAAAGCAAACGCTTAAAAATGCTGATGGATGCAAGTTAATATTTTTGAAAGGATCCAAGCCCTTTGCAACGTAACTTGAGTTACCTTTTGATGTTTATCCTCAGATGCCATTTCCCTGTTGTGGAGCCAGCTGACCAGCTGGCAGCACCCCGCAGGTGTGGCAGCCTGTCCTTCCCTTGCCTTGCCTCAAAAGCCCTCGCAAGCTCAGCAGTAAAAGGCAGTGACATTTGGCTGTAATGTTTTTTGCTTTTCGTGGTTTGAATTTCTCATTCCTTCTAGGATCCAGCTGCCTGATAATTAATTCACAGCCTTTCTTTTCAGTTAGTCATCTTTTGCCTTGATTTACAAAAGCTTTGTACGTTTTTTGTGTTGACTTGGTCAACAACTTGCAAATGCAACTATGAAGCTTTGTATTTACATGCAACTTGTTAAAGTGGAATTAGTTCTTGTATCTGCATGAAACAGAGTATATGTTTGCCTATATATAGATATACACATTTCTATATGTATATGTATACACACGAGCCAACAACTTTGTGATTTTCTTTGTGTTCCTGGAAAGGGCAAGCAGTTCTTTTGCCAGGTTCTCAGCACTGAGATTAGTGCTAGAGAGAAAAGAGCAGATTAATCCATCACAAATCAAGCTAAGAAAGGTAAAGATTTCCAATAGGCTTTCTACCAAGTTTATTAATATGCTGTCCTAAGTGTCAGCATTCAGAAGTTATAAAACAATGAAGGATACATGGATTAGCTACAGTGTTAGTGTATCCAGGTGGCAATAACTCTTGCTATCACTCATCACAGAACAGGCTTGAAGTGATCGTGACTTCTTCAAAGGGGAATGTTTAACAGCTGTTTGCCCCACCATCACAGGGGCAGGTGCTTCCATGGGAGGCAGATGGTGTACAGCGAGTGACACCAGCTGGAAGGCTTGAAGAGGCAAAGGGTGATCAGTGATCAGCGTGTTTCATTTGAACTGCTGTTCCCTATCACTTAACCAAGAGGTTTCTGGATATCTCAAACTCACCAGCTGAAATAGAATGGAGAAATGGTGCAGTTGAGGGGCAGTTCAGAAAGGGGTAAAACTCCTCCCAACAATGTCACTGGCAAGCAGTGCCACCACACATGACAGAGGTTGGAGGCAGCACAGAGGACACTGCCTGCAGCAGATAAATCTGCAGCAGATAAACCTGCAGGGCACTGCCTTCAGCAGATAAACCTGTACCCTTGATACACCTAATGTTTAATTCTGAGGGGATGCTGAGCTGAAGCATCTATGGGCTTTAAAGTCTGTTTTCCAAATTTCAGTAGGAAGGCCAGGGCTTATCTTTCTGTATTTGCTGTTAGAATTATGTATCCATGTGGTGCAAAAGCTTTTGTCATGATGTCCAATTTGAACCTCTCAAGGCATAACTTCTGCCTGATTTACCCTCTATGTCTTTTGAGAAGAATTTGTGTCCATTTTGTTTTTAATTGTCTTTTAAGTACCCATAGGTTGCTTCTAGTTCCTTTTTTAGCCTTCTCATTTCCCAACCAAAGCAGCCTAGCTCTCCAAATCTCTTTCCATGCCACATGTTTCAGACTCCCAGTTATCACGGTAGCCTTCTGCAGGGCAATCTCCAGTTTCTCAATCTCTCTTTTCATAAGGCAGCTCCAGACCAGAGGCAGGATTCCAGACATGGCCTCATCAGTATCAAGTAGATGGGGGTAACAATTTCTCTCAGTTTACTGGCCATGATCATCCTGGTGCAGCCCAATACACTGTTTGCCTGTTTGAAGACTTTGAGCCTGGAGCCCACAGTAACCCTCAGATCTTGTTCTGCAGGGCTCCTGGTTAGCTCCTATTGTGTACAGATCTACCCATTTTCAAATCCTTGCAGTTCTCCTTGACCTTCATGAAGTTGCTGTTAGCCCAGTGCTCTGTTTTCATAGGGTTCATCTGAATTCTCCCACCAATCAGCACAACTCAAAATGAAGATTTCCACCTCAAGCATATTCAAACCACAAAGAGAAAAAGGTAGATTAAACTGATTTACTGCTATTAAAATCAACAGCAACCTTCTATACATAATACAAACCCTCCTATCCTTTCACTTGGTTAGGAAGAATTCTAGCCAAAATCATCTCCTTCCTCTTAGTTCCTTGGAAATACAGCCGTTTTCAGCTCCAGGGACTTATGTCTAGTTACACCAGTAAAATATCTCAATTGCCTTTTCTTGTGCTCTCTTGAAACTGTGGCTACAAGTCTTTTTTCCCCCTGAAACCCCGAGGACTTGTCATGACCTGCAAATTAGTGTTTGCTATGTGCTGCAGGTGTTCTGCACCAATGCATACACTTCTGTGTAATATGGTGATGTTTAGATTTCTCTGTCCTTCTGCATTTGATAGCAGCTTAATGTTTTGTGGAAATCCAACTGCTTTAATTTTAGGTAGACATACAAACACTGTTAACCACATTATTGGAAAGGAATGAGTGTTGTCTTAATAAAAAGGTAGAAGAAGTCAGTTCACTTTAGTGAATATGTCTGCCAGTAACTCTGCTGACCATGTAAATTCAGTTCTGTTTGAAATGTATTTGTGAAATGAAATGCAGAGGACCAGTGATGCCTTTTACAATCTAACTGCAAAGACAAAATCAGCACTGAAAGCAGAGACCTGATTTCTCACTGATTTCTCTGAAAGCTGTAACAGAAAATTTCATGCATTTTGGCAGTTCTACTCCTTACTGCTATAAATACGTATAGACTAGTGCCTCAAAATGCTCATATTCTCATTCCTTTCAGGATCAAGGAAGAAATACCATATGGTAATAAGTACAGTAAGTGGGGATGGAAGAAATTTCATTGTGCGTCTATATAAGATAAAATTATTTAATTATTATGATCATAGTTTTAGAGTACGGATAGATCTAAAGTGTCATTATCTGCTCAATTTAACTGATGCATAACAGCAGGAATGCAACTAAATACTTACTTATTCTTTTCAGTTACAAATAATATAAAACAGCTTTTTAATAGCACAGGGGAAAGCATTCTTTCATTTATTTTTTACAGGAGAAAGACACATTTTTAAAGATAATTAATGGTTTCAGGTGATTCCACTTCTGAGTAGTCTTCTTTCAAGACCTAAAAGTCAAAGGCTTGGGGAAGCACCTTGTAAAAAGCAACATCTGAAGTATCCAAAGTAGGACATACCACACCATGACTCATTTCTCAAAATCTCTCCAGAAACAGTGAGGATGATAAGACAGTGCCATGTGGGAAGCATTTTGTAACCCACAGTAGAACTGCTGTGTATAAAATGAGACTATAACCCAATTCCAATTAGCAAGGGGATACATCAATAACTGCTGTATTTTAACAGCTGTGTGAGGTACCAAATGACTTTTGCTGTGTGTATTGTCACCTTCTGATTAGAAAGGGAGATATATACACACACATACAAAAGTTACATCGTGATTCTAAAATATTCTAATATGCAAGACATAATTCAAGATCAACCAAGGGAAAATACATCATTTTCCTATTTCAAATTTGGCAAACATCACCCTCACCATTTTATCTCTATTCTCTTGTTCACATATAAGGCTTGTTTTCCACTACAGGCTACTTTAATGGGATTAGTGACTAAAGTCAACAGGTAAAAAATCACTCTTTCCAATGGGGCCTATTTGAATTTCATTCTTTTTTTCTCTACACATCAAGTTAAATCTTTCTTGAAGAAAGAAAAAAAAAAATATCAAGGCACACCTAGTCAATAACCATATTAATCCATATTAGACATTTCACAGATTCATAGAAAGGGACCTAGAAGGTCCTTGGCTGGAAGGGGCCTTAAAAATCCTCTAGTTCCAACTCCCCTGCCATGGGTAGGGACACCTGCTCAAGGCCCCATCCAGCTTTAAACACTGACAAGGATGGGGCATCTACAACTTTTCTGCACGACCTGTTCTAGGGTCTCACTATCCTTCAGCAAAGAATTTCTTCCAAATATTTAATCTAAATCTCTCTGGTTCTAGCTTAAAACTATTCCTTCTTGCCCCCTATCTTGCCTAAAAAGTTGCTCTGTCTCTTTTTTATAAGCCCCCTTTAAATACTGGAAGGCCACAGTGAGGTCTCCCTGGGGCTTTCTCTTCTGCTGGCTGAACAACCTCAGTTCTCTCCTCTTCATAGGAGAGGTGGTTTTCTCTCCTGGTAAATCAGAAAAAGCTGTGCACACATCTACCCTGCATGGGCACGCAGATCTCCATTACATGCACAATGTTAGATTGAGTAGCTGTATAAAAATGTTGGTGCCTAATGATGCTATTTGCATATTGCAAACTGCAGTGAGCGTGGGTTTTTTGATTGCCTTGCAAAAATAATTCTATATCTCCTCTCTCTCTCCTCAACCTTTCCTTCCAAAATACTCCATTTATTTTTTTCCTAGTGGCATTACTACATTATACTACATGATATTTTTATGTCTTTCTTTCAAGATCATGACCTACCCCAGCTACATGCCCCTGGAACAATGAAACTGTCAAGGACAGGAAAAAAACGTGGCATTCAGCCCATGAAATTTGGAAGCCTCCCCAAAAAGTGATCATGTTGACTATGGACATCTGTGTCTTCAAAGTGAAATGCAAAATCCACTTCTTTGATCTAATTCTCTGCTCAGTAACACCACATTTATAAACAAACATGCATCATATAAAATCAACATTAACTTTCTCCTGCTGAGCAGGGAGAGAAGAAGGCTCTTTCTATGCCCGTTTTATTTCTGGGATGCAACTGAGAAGCTTTATATAAAGACCTAGATAGGTGGAGATGTTCAAAACTAACAGCATATTGAGCACTGCCAGTGTGGTAAGCGAGTCAGTTTTTGCCATTAACGCCTTGCAATTCTAACCACATATTCAGCTGAAATCCCACCTGAAATCTGCCGATGAAAGCAGCTTTAGCTTGATCACAGCAGTGACAGGGAATGAAGATACACATCAGGCTGATGAGCACTAAAAACTAAATTGTTTGTCCAGATGGAAATCAATAGCTCTCTTCACACTCTTCATTCCTTGGCAAGATCAGGAGCTTTGGATGGCAATTAAAGCTTACCCAGCTGCCAAGTGTCCTAATTATACACACAAGAAACCCCACATTTCGCTTTCTACGTGAAACATCCCTTGTGCCACATTCATTAAGCTCATTACAGTCAGACCTGCTGTTGCTAGCACTGATGTATATTTTACACAAAACTCCCAAATAAATCCTTGCTTGCACCCAGCCCCACCAGTAAGGACTCCTCCGGAAGCCCTACAGATGCTCTGTGGTGGTCACCAGGCTCTGTGCCACACAGAGGTTTTCACAAGGCCCTTCCGGGCAGTGTTTCCCCTCATCCACCCCGTTTTCAGCGTTTTCAGCGTTTTCCATTTCCCATTGAATTTTTCAGCCCCCCTCCCTTGCTCAGGGCAGTTCCCATTCATCACTGCCCTCCCGACTACTCGTTCATTGGCCATTTGTTCCCTCTGCTCACACTGAGCTTCCCCGCGTCCCTCGCAGCCATCCCCCTGCCCCGCTGCCCACATCTGGGCTGTGCCGGAGGTGCAGAGCTGACAGGCTGTGCATGGTCTGTGCCTGCAGGGCACCAGCAGCGCTGCCTTCGGGCGCTGCCCTGGGCAGGTAACCCCAGCAGGCACGGCATGGGCTGCACAGGCACAGAGAGCCCGCAAAAGGCAGTGGAGACTGAGGGCAGTTTGATGGACTTGTCCGAGTCTCTTGGAAATGAGGCCCAGTCTTTGATGTATTTTGTAATTACAATGTTCATCCATCTTTTGTGAACCGAGGCAGGTCTGGGTTCTGAGGAAAGAGCAGATTTTACTTCCCTTATAAGGAACAACACAGCTAAAATTTCTCATAGAATTTCACAATCACTTTAATTTTTCTGCCATGTTTTTGGAGCTGTATAAATAAAAGTAACTAAAGGAGAGCTGAGTTTGAGCAGTGCTAACAGTTTCCAGGAATTCCTCCTAATTGTCCTTGACCAAAATATGCATTTTTTCCAGAAGTTTTCGATAAATCAGGTCTGAATCTAATGCTATTAGTGAAGCTGTGCAAAATATGATAATGAAAAGAGCCACTAAATCATAGGCTTCTTATTTTATCATGATGATTAATGTTTTATTATAAATTATTTGGGGAAAATCCATTTAGTACCCATGGATTCAAGAGCAAGGGGTCTAAAAAGCTCCAAAAAACCGAAGGTAATAGGGCATTCCAGTCAGCTCCAGATCACATTGCCCCAAACATTCTGTTGTATAAATTGCCTTGATAGTGCACAAAATGGTTAGATTATATTGGATAAGACTAGCTGAACTGGGTTCAACAACATTCACCAAGTAACAACTAAGCTATGGGAAACATCAAGGGAGAAAATAAAGGGCCAGAGGGAATCCATCAGTCCCTGTGAGCCATCCATAACCTTTTAATTTGCATCTAAGGAAGAGGAAGGTTAAAAAGAGTATTGTGAATATTATAAAGTATTTGCTCGTGTTACACTTTTTTTTGGTCACTTTAATGGCATTTTCATTGAAATTTATTCTCAGCCTCTGGTGCGCTGCTTTGGAAGGGCAGAGAGGCCTTAAAGACAGGCATAAATGAATTTATACTGCCAGAAAAGAACAGGGACACCTTAGAGCTAATGAAAATGGTCTCCACTATCAGAGAAAGGAAAAATATTGAACAGCCAGAACTATTGTTGATGCAAAAAGTAGTTAAAAATTTCAGTTCATCTCAATGTGTTATGGTTCACCAATAAATGCCTTACTAATTCTCTTTTAAAACAAATAATTCACTTGCATATAAACCATTGCAAATAAAGCCTGAGGGGAATCCTCCTTGAAGGAGAAAAAGACCATCTGTCCTTCATCAGTTAGGCACCAAAGGGATGCCTTGCTATTTCATAAAAGCTCCCAGTCAGTTCTAGGTGTGGCACCATCTATCACAATTGGCATGGTGCTGTCTCTCACACTGGTGGAGTGCTGTGAACATGGTTTGTAGTTAGCCTTGATAGGGCCACAGGACAGAAATGACATAGTTCTTACATTTAGCTGCTACTGCAAATTCTTAACTGACATTAGCTCTGGGGGATTTTCCAGCAGTGATGAGGAAGAAGAGGGGGAAAAAAAATACATGTTCTGAACTTTTTATGAGACTTTATTTTTTTTAAAAAAAAGAGGTTTAGGAAAAAGAATTAATAATGTCTATATAGGAATGTTTTATTATTATTATTCTTGTTTTGTTGTCTGTTCAACTGGACAACATCCCAATAGGACTAGTGTGCCAAAAGACACAATTTTAAATTTTTTTTTTCTTTTTTTTAAGGTCTAGGGCTGGCAGTATCTGTTGAGATATGTCACAGCAAAACCAGTTTTCTTCTCCTATTTGCAATGATTTGTAAGCACTGCTGTCAGGAAATGTTTGGGTCTGGAAACCAACTCCACAAAAAATGATAGCCTATAACCTTTCATGGACATTTTGGGTGCAATATTGATCACAGTTGCTGACTGTTGTGACAGATACTCTCCAGGACACAAAGCAGGAAGGCCCTTCCTGCAGAGACCTTCACAATGGAATTTGAGGAGAGAAACCCTAATCACAGTGCAAGAGTGCATGCTCTGAGATTCCCTGGGGTTTACTGTCATTAAGGAACTGGAGGCTGAAATGTCAGCATGCCAATGCCATCCTCAAACCCCGATCCCAGGGAAATGCTGAATGATTGAAGATTAGCAACTATTTAATCCATTTTGGCCTGGAAAGAATTTAAGAAGACTGAGAAGCTTGAATCAAAACTTGAGTAAGCCTGAAGCTATCTTGATATGTTTGTGAAATAAATTCCCTCACGACACTTTTCTATTATTTCAGTTCTTGGATCATCATTCTTTGCATGCTGGGACCAACAATGCCTTTTATTGTAGCCTGCCCAATTTTCCTCTTGCACACAAAGGGAAAGCTCCCTTGGTGAATGCCAGAGGCAAATACTGCTTTCTCAAAAAGTTACATGGGAGAAGTATGCTTTGGCTTTTGTTCGTGTACTGTAAGCTTCAGCCACACTGAGAACAGGCTGAGTCATTCATAAATACGGCCTTTGGACTTTAAAGGTCAGCTGTGCTTTTCATAATAAAAACCTGTTAACACAGAATCATCCTGGCAAACACAAACAGCAGTTTTAAGTGAGGTATCACATAGGACCCACCAGGATAAACATCCCACCCATAAACTGTTGCTCTGCAGTGTACAACAAGCAGTACCAAAACAAGAAGAAGTTTTCAAGTGAAGGTGGTCTCAGAAAGGTCTAGGAAAATCCACAATATTTTTTGCATACCATAGGAAAGAAGAAATTTACAGAAATACCTGACACAGCTAAATTTGAGAATATGTAGATTTCTGTCTACAGGTGGCCAGCTTAGGAAAGAAGTGGCATGCAAAGGACCAGCTCATGGATGAGAAGGCTTGCAGAGAAACCACAAGGGCTGGTTGCAAATAAAAGAATAACATTTGAGGCCTAGAAAAGAAGCACAAGCTATTTTCCAAACATAATGGAAAACTCAAACTCTTTCAGGGGCTTAAGGGTATTTAAATGCAAATTAACTTCCTTCACGAAACCCAGAATCAAGACCTGCTTAGAAATTGTCGCATTATTTTCTGTTGAGTAATCATAACATTTGAGCATCCAGCATAGTTTGGGAAAGGGCTGTGAGCACAGTAGCTGGGTGTGCATGGGATTATCTCCTGTTAAATAGCACAGATGTCTGCTCTAAATGTTGTAGCACCTTCACAGCTGGGTTTTGTGTACATCTGTTTAGTGGAGAACAGCTCCCTTATACATATGCCTGAATGGCAGTACTGGCTGGAAACCTGCTATTTTTATGAAAAATTAGTTAGAAATATGTAGAAAGAGTAGCATGGAGTTACTTTTATACAAGAGCCATAACGTATTTTAAAATTTATGACTCTGATTGGGGTAGATGAAAGACTGTGGGATGACAGACAGACACCAAAGTCCTCCAAGCTCATGCAATCCATAGTGGGAAGCAGCTGTGCCTTGTACTGCATTCAGGCTCACCTGCCTCCTAAATTCCTTCTTCCTTTCCATTCCTGCCAGTAGCCTCACCACATCTCTTCTATTCAAGCTCTCTGATTCGGGTAACTTCCACTTCTCCTTATCCTTTTTGTTGCCCCAAAATGTGTCTGGGCTCCAATATTTCTCTACGACTCTACTGAGAAGTCTGGGCTGACCTGGTCATGACTGCAGCGTGGCACCCCTTCTGCCACCCTTGCTCTGGGCCACCCCACTGGTTTGTAGTGTTTCTTTTCAAATTGCCCAACTCTGGGATCCCTCAAAGCCACAGCTCCTCATGACTCATTCAACTTGCATCAGGTTTGGGCTTCTCAGAGTAAGCCTGAGGTCAGTGAGAGCTGCCCTAGGTCCCTGTGACCTCAGTATAAATGCCTTTGCCATCTTCACACATACTTCTTGCTTCTCCTTTGAAATTCCAGCCCTAGCCTCATCAGACTCTAATACCATCTCAGAGATATACACAAACCCCTGGTGCTCCTTCCAGGCTCACCCAAACTGATGTTCTCTTCTCTTTCTTCTGTGCCACCTCTCCATAAGGAAATATTTTGCTAATTCTGCTCAGTTTATCACATCTTGTCTTTTAACTCCCTCTCATTGACCTGCTCACTGTGCAAACACAGTAATGCCCACTTACTTGTTTCAGCTTTATGTCACATTGCAGTATGACTTAACTCCTCCCCTAGGTGCTTTCCTGGTGGGGTGCCAAAGGAGCAAGCTGGGGGGAGAGAACAGATTCCTGAACACAGGGGAAGGCTGAGAAGGAATAAAACACTTCTCCCAGGTACTCATGTCAGTTAGTGCCACCATGGTCCCCATCCCCAGGTTCTTCATCCCCTCTTCTGTCAGTTCTTGGTCATGCTAAAATTTGCAGTATTAGGCTCTCTGGCCAGGAAACTTGTGCCGTCTCCAATACGAGAATTTATATGAAAACACCTAGCAAATTTCTGGGCATTGCCAGTTTACCAAAGGGAAGGCTGTTTCCATTTCCAAATAATATGAAAATGAAGTGATTTGGAAACATTTATTTATAGTGTTTGATAAATGTTTACTCGTGCTGATTAGGAGTGATGCTATTCCTATGCCCAGTTTATTTGTGTGTGATTAGAATTATGTATCATTTCAGATGACTGCCTCTTAGATTAATTTAAAAAGCCAGTGCTGGAAGCTTCAAGTGAGCATGTGAAGGTGGAAAATGAAACAAGAAATTAGCCACATTTTAGAATATTTGGGCTACTGGACTTCTATTGCAGATATCCAAATACTGAAATCCCTCACACCGTATTGTTTCCCTGCGCAAAACCCAAAAAGACATCAGAGCTCCTGTCATAGTTTTTACATTTGAGCTTAAGGTTTAAGCCTGTAACCTCTGTGGATTATGAAAAGGTCTATCTCTAGTGAAATATGTATTTAATTTATATTTGAAGTTATTTTTTTTGAAACTTCACCCAGGTTTATTTTATACAGAAGCCTTACGGATGACATTTTCTTAAGCTTCAAATTGTACTCCAGTGAATAAGATCTTATTTTAAATTGCTTATAAGGATTTCTCTTGGTGAGTGGCTGCAATGTGCTATTTTATTTGTAGTTAATGTCCTGAAAATCAAGACATCACGGACATGTTTCCTCCTCTGGTATTAGAGCAGTAGCGAGGAGATGTGCCAGTGATGCCTGAGTGAATTTATGAGACAAGCTGTCATGAAGATGGAAAACAAGGGAAGAAGTGGCTGTGGATGGATGAGTGAGCCCATGCAGGCAGAGTGCTTGGAGTCCATACAGGACACACCATGGGGTAGCTGGGACCTGCTTATTGAGAGATGTTTATTGCCTCAGTAATGAAGAGCAAGATGAGTATCTCAACCAGGCAGCAAATGGGCTGAAAATGAACAGCAACAACTGGAGAGAAATAAAATTTATAAAAGCATACTCTAAAGCTAAGCAGAGAGATACTGATATCATTAACAGCCCCAGCCTAGGCAAGTGATCCAGACTAGAAACTCCCCTGAAAGCATCTCTCTGTATTTTAATACATAAAAGCAAAATTCTGATTTAGGCAATCACCCAAGTGTATATGCTTGTATCTTCAAGCAATACTTTAAATTCACAAAGCAAGGGTGATAGCCCAAGGATATGTCATTTCCCACAGAGAAAACTGAGCTCAGGAAGAGCAGGTCACCTTTCTGCCTTGAGCCTACACATACTGGTGCTGACTCAAGGGAGACTTTCCTAGGAAAAACTGACAAGAAGGATGAGGATAAAAATAAAAAGCAGAAGAAAAACTGTGGAAAAAGGGCGGGTATGTTCTGGTTGCCATTAGGAGAAGCAGGTTAGGGATGGATATCTTCTGTTGATATCTCAGCAAGAATCTGACCTGAAACACAGAGCTCAGCATTGCAGTAACGCATTTTCTGTGTCTGGATCTAGGGAGGAAAGAAGTCAAGTGATTTCTGCAACAGAGCTGGGGGTCTTTAGCTGGGAGAGTTTTCCCACCCCTCCTGCCCAGTACCCAGGAAGTCACCTCAGAGCTCACCACACACAGATACAGGATAGAACTTGTTTTTAAAAGTCAGATGTCAAAAGCACATTGAAGATGGGTCAAAATGGAAAAGTTCTTGTACTAGAATCAAATAATTGAAAAGTTGCTGAAACAAGAGAGTAACAGTTAATCCTGCCCAAAGGGTAGATCTAAATTCTCCCTGGAAAGGCGACTGCATTTGGGATTATATATAGTGGTTAACCAAATATTCAAGGGACATTAGTAATTACCATAACATCCCACCACTTGCTCTGTCAAATGCACAATTTATGCAACAAACCCATAACTTCAAAAGGAATTTGTTTACTTTAAAAATAGTTGGAAATACATTTCCAACCCACAGTTTTTTCCGCAATGCCTTCCTGTCCCCACCTCAAAAAATGCGTGAAAGGCTTCTGGGTGTTTTGTGCAAACACCTTTCCCAGGGAATTTTCCCTCAGTGCCATTCATTTCTAATGCGTGCTGTGCCAGGGCACACAGCTCCTTCCTTTCCCTGCTGTCCTGGCAGAGGTGTCTGCTGGCTGCCAGCAGGAGATGGCTGCTCCTGCTGCTGGCCCCCAGGTCCAGAGCCCTCCTGCTGCCCCTTGCATCCACTGTGGGGAAAGGCAATTGGCTTTCAAGCTCAATGGAGCAGGGAAGAGGGTCACAAAGAAGGTTGCTGAACAGAAATCAAACTTTAAGCTGCCATTTCTAAAAATTTCAGATTTATGAAAGATATACACCCAGAAGGAGAAATACATCAGAGTTGAAGATGGGTGCCAGAAGCCAGCAGTTCCACCCTTCTGCAAAACCAGCACCAGCAATCCAAGCACCAGACGTGTACTGGGAAGTAGGCAAGTTCATGCTTCTCTTAGCTGCTTTACTCTGGACTGCAAACAAGCTGCAGCCCTGGTGGGACAGCCCCTGCCCACTGGGAGCAGCTCCTCTCCGTGGAAACAGCCAGCTCTTCCACCAGGAGCCTGCAGCTGTCAATGGCAAACCAACCAGCCCTTATCATTTGAGGTGACACTGACTCAGGACCCTAAAAATAAGAGCAGCTGGTGCCAATCCCTGCACTCTTTGATCTCATAGCCCCGATGCTGAGCTGACCCACCACTCCTGGAGCCCTTTGCCAACTGGGCACTGGCCTGCCCAGACTTTTTGTAACCCATAGCTCTGCCATTTCAGTGGGGTGTCCCACTGCTAACTGAACACTTGCTCTTTAAATCTGATTCATGGTTGGTAACTTGCTTCTTACCTACACTCTGAGAATAACAGATGCTTTTAGGGATGAGGGATCAGGATTGGTCCCTAATAATGCCATGCTTTTATAGAAGCACTTCAGTTTATGATGGCATTTATTTAAGGCTGTGGAATATTTATAGACAAATGGAACAGAGCAGTGGAATAAAAATACACTTTGTAGCTTAAGTTTATACTGTTAACTGACAATATTGGTAACTAGGAAAGAAGAAGTGCTGGGTTATATAATTTTGCTCAATCAGTCCAGCTTGATGTGTTAGGCTGAACTTAACTGGTCCCCTGAGCTTGTGCCCACTGCCTTCACCAGGGCCTAGGACAAGGTTCCCAGTCTCCCTTCCCTCAGCACAGCACAGAGCTGGCTGCTCCTTGCAGCATGGCACGCTGGCCAGAGAGAGCCTTGGCCAAATGGGAGGTGGCTCCTGGGCACAGCTTGTGTCTGCCTGTCCCCCTGCCTTCTCCCTGGGCACAGCATCACCTGCAGAGCTCTCCTGACCACCCTTTCCTGCCCTGCTTTCTGCTCAGCTCTGCCTCTGCCCTCCATGGCTTTGCAGCTGAGCCTGCATTGGCAGAGGCACATTACTAAAATAACTCTGTAAGGCTTAAAGAAAAGATCTTGCAAAGATATGGGAACTGAAAGCCCCACTTTGTTCATATTTGTCTTCCCTTGGCAGTGTGCATGCCACAGGGCTATCATCTTGCTTCCAGGCTGAAATAGAAATTCAGTAATGCATACTTGGGGAGTTCTGTCACTGCAGTAATCATTTAATAGTGACAAATAAGACAGGGAATAAAACAAACAGATGGAAAATGGTCATCCTCATTCATGAACACCTGCTCTGGGATGCAGTCTGTAATGATCTATATACACGTTAGAAACAAAATTACTTTACCACCTGTTAGAGAGTATCTGTTTAGATCTGGGAATCAACAGTCTAAAAAGTACCGAGTGGTAGTTTTGAAAATAACAGATTATCTCATTCACAAAAAAAGCTCTTGAATTGGGAAACAAAACAAGAGTAAAAATATTCCTTAAAGAAAACTAGTATGAGGCCCAGCATTATTTTCCCCCCAAGACAAGTCATCGACATCATAAATTTCCAGGACTTTTTCAAATGTGTGTTATTGAACCCGATTTTGTTCAAAAGAGGCATTCTTCTGACTACAAACAAGGCAGAGCCTTCCATACATTTAGTTTCTAGGTCTTAAGGCATTTAAGCAGAAGTCAAGAATTTTAAAGATTTTTAATGCTTCTGAAGCCCATATTGAATTTGGAAAACCTACATACTCAATACTTCTGAAAGGCAAGGCCAACCCAATGGTATGGATAAGCAACATTTTAGGAGTATAATAATACTGGCAGGCATCCCAGTCTGAGTACAGTTTACATTAAAAAAAAAAAAAACAAACAATAAAACCTTTTCAAGAAGACTTTGTATCTGTTCCCTCAGAAAAATTAGCCGTGTTTATTAGGTTTTTCCAGAGAAGCGGAGAAATGAAGCAAAGAAAACATGCCTCTGTTCAACAGCACCCTCCCAGCAAAAGCTTCCAGTCTCCATCCTTCTGCTGGAATGTATTTTCATTCCTGCATTTTGACAGGATCTCAAAATGCAGATGGACAGAGTGCCCTTACGCAAAAACTGGTGTGGCTCTGTGCTATGAAGTCACTGTCACTGTAAAATTTCAGCTGTTTCTGTACATGAGGATTTTAAGACTGGGATTTCTGGTCTTTATTTGTAAGAAGGACAGATTTAAGTTTCCACAAACTGAGTAGAAAGAATTTTCTTTCCCCACTCTACCCTCCCTTCTAGTCTTTATGGGAGAAGCAGAATAGGTACACGCACCAATTCATTCTCTTGTCTTTTTGAGTGCATATAAACACATTAAAACAGCTCACTAGCTTTGCCCCAGACTAAAAGCCCAGGTAGACAGCATCATGTGACAATTAAATAACTAAGGCAGCAATACTTGTGCACAAACAGAACAGGCATAATTGTAGCTCTGGACTTTGAACAGAATCCTTGATGTCCAATAATGTGTTTGAAAAAATGCAACAATGGGAAAAAAAGAAAAGCAGATGTAAACATGGGAAGAAAATTGAAAGCAAGTGGGTTGAATTTTGGTGCTGATTATATAAAAAAAGTGTGAGCACAGAGAATATATATAAAAGCCTTACTGCCTACTTCAATATCAATTATAAACCATAATTCCAAAAATAACTTTCCCGGCAAAAATACATATCCACAGGAGGAACAGAAGACTGTTATATAAAGGGATTCAGGGTCAAAAAAGAAGGTCCAAGAACAGTGATCTATTCACAAACTCTGAATTACTTCACCTCTTTGATGGAAAAATACAGGGCAAGCATAAGGCTTTCTCGCTTCATGTGGTTAAAACTATAAATACATTCTCTGCTGACCTGCAGGTACTCACTGATGCCAGGCAGACTAAAAGGAAATTCTTGCCAGCCTTTCACTCCTTTTTTTTTTTTTTTTTGATAACAGGTACATGTTCACAGTCCTTAGCCACAGCATGGTTCAAAAATTACTTTGGGATTTTTACCAGTAATGGTAGCTATTTTTACAATCCTCTTGCCTAGATCTGTGGGATTTTCCCCATTAGATAATTGCTATTTTAAGAGTAACTTGTCAGCCAACACGAGAAAGATGAGATCCAAACTTTGCACTGTTTGTGTCACCATCTTGAGTCAGTAATTGGTAATGCTGTAAAACAAATCAGTTTGGGCATCTGAGGCACAGAAACAACCTTTGACCAAAGCAGGCACCGTGAGTAGACCTGGCCCCAACAGAAAACAGTTCAGTGTGTTTCAGATGCTGCCTACTGCTTTTTGGCAGAGAAAGCTAATTAATCCTGTATCAAGATGCAGCCAATATTGCTTGTAACCCTTGTATCAGCCACAGGATCCTGGAGAGCCTGGCAGTGTCCCACTGGATTTACCTTTCCTTGCAAAGGGCATCCCTACAGGCACATGTCCTGCTGCTGCTGGCCAGTGTTGAGCTTAGAGCAATGCAGATGGTGAAAGACTTCAGCTGTATGGGAAAGAAATTGTTGTTTTTCTTCCTGCACAGAAAGGAATGGATTCAGCATGTACCAGACTTGCCTCTTTTTTTTCCCCTTGACAACTTGCAGCCCATTGTTTATCAAATGGCACCCTGAATCTTCTGCGTCACATTTGCTTTGACCAAAATACTTCACTTTAACTAACACAACATGTGTGATGGCTAACAAAAATTTTTAAAAAGCAGGACTTCTGTGGAAACAAAGTTCACTATTTCCCACACAGATTAGATGTTAATTTTCCTAATGAAATAGAATATTTGCATATAACTCTGCTGCTCTCTATTCCAGATGAATACAGAATCTCATGCTGGCTCTTTTCAGTGGGACATCTGATTACACACACAGCATTATCACCTTTCCTTCTTCCCTTCTGACCTTTTTTGTTTCCTCTAACTGAAATGAGACTGTTCCAAAAAACACCTGTGTCATCCTCTACACCAGGGAGTATTGGGGCAGGCCAAACAGATGATTTGTCTCACCCACACTGGGGTGATCCCCTACTGCGTGTGATCCTGTGCCATCACCTAGCAGAGAACCTGCCAGCAGCTCAGTGGACACAAGAAGGTTTTGGCTGGACCCCAGTGCGCTCCAGGATGACAACTGCTACAATTTGTTAATAGCTTGAAAAACTTAGAGCAGTCTTAGCTCCAAATCCTCTGAGGCTGCTTAACCCTCCCTGCTGCACTGTTGTGACTATCAGAATCCACCCCCTCAGTCCTCTCCAGTGAAACTGTTGTAACTTCTGCCTTCAAACAGGCAAACTAAGTAAGAAATTCCACGTGCAGCTCATGAGGATAGCTGGAGACACCTGCAAGAGCCTGCCAAAGACAGGCAGCTCCACAATGCCCTGCTGGCACCACTGCACCTTCTGTTCATCCTTCTCATCCAACCTCCACTCATCCTCATTTGCAATAAAAAAATTCTGCAAATCTCATTCCTTAAAAGTCCCTGCCTGTGAACTAGCAGACTGTCCTATGGGGTTCCAGGTGGCTGCAGCCCTATTAGGCTATTAGCTTTGCTGTAAAGGACTAAAGCATCAAAGGGTTCAAATATTCACAATCCTTAAACAAGACCAGGACAAAGGGAACTTGTACTGTAACACTCATTTAGCATTTTTAAATAGTACCATCTTCTCCTAAAGACAATATTTATGTTTGGGTTTTTTTGAAAACAGACAAACAGTATTATTTTGAACATACTTAAAATTTTCTTCTGAGATTTTTTTGTTCAAGAAGCCACATGACCTGTACTTACTTACAGAGGGTCTACAGTGCTTTTGCTTTGGGTTTTTTAAAGCAAGCTATAGTTGTGAATAAGGCCTCTGATGACTAAAATGGCATGGGATCAATGTGTGAAGCTTTTTTAGGCTGTTATTAGAACATCTAAGAAAACTTGGATCATTTTTTCCTCTACACAGGCAAGTTTCCTCTGCCTCTGTGTACAGCAACAGAGGAGAGAAAAACACTGGGAAGATGTTGGAAAATATCATAGTAAAACAGCAAACACTGACAGGTGGGCTCAGAGGAGGTAAATCTCTCCATCATTTTGTTTTTAATGGACTGGATTTGATCGTGGAGCACTGCCTTCCCCTCCTGTTTAGGAAGGAGCCTGTTTACAGAGGAAGACAGAAAGGTCACAGGGCTGGAGTATCAGAGGACAGCACTAGCATTTCACTCAAATTCCTTACCTCTGCGAGCCACTGCAGTCGCCTTTGCCCTCTGGCTTCTCAAACCCTCCCACAGACCCCTTCTGCAAGCAGGGGTGAGCTGGCTCAGGCCAGGCTGTGCATGGGTTCATCCCCAGGAGCAGCTCACACGCCCTGTCCGTGTCATTTCTGGGCTGCAGCTTGGCCACGAGCTGCTGGCTGCCTGCTTCAGCTGGGCACAGCACCCAGCCCAGCAGTGAGGTGGCCAGCAGGCAAGGGCAGCTTGGGCAGGGCAAAGAGGGCACTGATGGCACCTCCCCAGCCATAACCTCCCTTTTGGAGAGGTCTTATGCTGTCTTTGTGATGGCTGGCAGCTCCCTGTGCCCAAGGCAGGGCTGTACCCACAGCCTGGCTGTGCACCCACGCTGCTGGCAGCTGTGTGGGACCGTGGGCAAAATGAGTAGCACCATTTCTTGTTGGGAACAGTTGAAAGCAGATTTAGAGAAATGCATCACATTTGGAAAACTCTGTGTCACAGAGCTGTTGTGTTTCTGGAGGGGGGAGACAGGAGGTGGAAGTGCAGCTTTACACAAGCAGGAGGAAAAAGCTTGGCAGTGCTTTCAGCTCCACAAAATCTGAGCTGCTGTTAGCATGGATGGAACAGTGGTTACCCAAGCATTTGGGCATTTTTTCCCAAGCAATACTCCTGAAAGGGCTATTTTTTTCCCTTTCCCCCCCACAGCATCCCCCAAGTCCCAAACTACTACCTTCCATCACTCTCCTGAGTGGCAGGAAATGTCCCAACAGTAGCCCAACCCCAAGAGGCAGCACCACCCACAGCACCCCAACACTCTTCCCTGCCAAGCTCTGCTGGCTCTGTTCCCAGTGTGGATGCTCACCCTCCCACAGTGACATGAACATTCCCCACGGTTTCTCTGTATCACAAATGAGCTGCACAGCTGCCATGAGGGAAGAGGAAAGGACACCTGCGAACTCCTGCCCCAGTCTCTCTTCTCTGGCAGCCAAAAGCAGGACAGAGCCTTCCCTCAAACTGCAGCAGCAAAGGCTCACCCAGGGGTGCTGGAAGGCTTTGGGGGTGGCTCCAGCCACGTCTCCGTGCCCAGGCAGTGTGGCCAAGCTAACCAGCTGGAGTGTGGAGGAACAAGGACTGCTCAGTGGTTTTAAAAGGGGAAATTATTTTTCTGCCAGACCATCCCAAGCTTCCAGCACTCGCCACACCATCTGACCATGGGCTACATTTAAAACATGATTTCTGGCTCTTTCTTGCCAGGGAAGGGATATGAATAACAAGCTGGTACAGCCTCCTTATAATGCCACATTTTTTCTGGTTAGTAAAATCTCTGGCAAAAACATGAAGAACCGGACGGTTTGCATTTGCCAGCAGAGCAGATGCAGGCTGGATGCCTGTATGATGACGGACAGCTGGACATCACCTTCTCTAGCAGCACTCTGGCCTGTGAAACACCCTGACCCTGGGGAGGTGGAAAGGTAGGGTGACTCAGAGAAGACATCTGCCCATTTTCCAGTAGCCCTTCTACCAAACCAAACACTTGGAAGCACTGGTGGAGCCATGAGCAAGTTGTGGGCAATAGAACTAATGAGACTTCATTTCCTATGGATTTGCGTCCTGTGGTTGGACTTTCCAGTCTGAAGACCATATGAGCATCAAGGAGACATTTTCTGTGGTCAGGGTGTTCATGGCCTCTCCCTCTGCATTCCCACCATGGTTTCCTCCTCCAACCTCTAACTGGAGCTGGGCTCAGGTCATCAGCTCTCCCAGGGCATTGGCTACACCCTCTTCCCCCAGCTCCTCACCTTCCCTTCCTGGGCTCTGCCTCTGGCTTAGTCTCTCGGAAACAAAGTTTCATTGCGTGGCTGGCTGAAATAGATCCAGTGGACTCAAAAAATAGAGGGCAAACCAGCAGGCAGAAGTGACTAACAAAAATGCCTATAGTAAGAAAGCCAGCATAACAACCTTATATAAAAATTAAATATAAAGCAGGAGCAGCCCACATCCTTGTGACTAGAAGCCACAAATGAAAACTTTCTCAGGGCCAGGAGATGCTGGGCATGCACCACACACCCCTGAGTGCTCAGGGCAGGGAGGGAGAGGGAGGGAGTTGTGATGAGGGCTCCCAGTTTCCTCCCTGGACATGAGCACTGTTAGCTTCCCAAGCTCCCCCTGCATCCCCAGAAAGCTCAGCAATGCAGTCCCTGCTGTTCTACCTCCTGCAGTGGGTGTGAGGATCAGCAAGCATCCCAACCACTGCACAGTTCTGACACAGGTCACCCAGCACAACAACACAGGGGTGAGTGGAAAAAGGCTGGTAAACTCTTCTGTTTGGTACACACAGCTGGGCAGGCACACTCTGTATTTCCCACATTAAAAGTGGATCTGTTTTGTGTACGGTGCTTACCCTCAGTGAAACTAATTATGTAGTGCCAGCGAGGAAACACTGAGCTTTGCTGACCTGCACATGGTTCAGTGCCGTGGCCTGACTGTTGCTGCACTAAACACTGCTTCACATGCATCTCTTGCAAGGGCACTGATGTTTCACTGTGAAGATACAGGACAAAATAAACGGAATAGATCAGAAGCGGAAATGAAAGGTTACCCAGCTCTATTTACAATGTTGGAGGTGTCATATGCCCAAAGCTATACAGTTTTTAAATAGACAGAAAATGAGGTCAGGCACATTCTAGTGACCATGGGTTTGCTGCCAAAGGCAGTGGCAGGAGCACGGTGCAGCACGGTGTTGCACCCGGGGATTGCCCTGCACCAGGGCTGCAGCAGGGCTGAGGAGTGATGCAGGCACGGCTCCCTGCATGCACACTGGGCAGGAGCCAGCAGCAAACGTGGCTGGGCTGAGGGAAGGGTGCTTGTTGCCCCTCTCCCAGAGCAGCCCTGGCACCTCTGGAGTGTTATCCATAAGGCAGAGCCAGACTGATGGCAGTGGTGCACACGAGAGAGACACTAGGCATAAACAGGAATGAGAGAGGCTCAGACTGGGTTTGGAATTTCAGCCTGAATTATCCAGTGATCTCTTATTTTCCCTATGGCTTGGTTTCCCATGTGTAAAATGCAGAGGCACATATAGATAGCTTTTCCCACTGACAGTAGAACACATGTGCTAAGACTGCATGGCACCAGAGACCACAGAAGTTTAAAAATAAATACCTTTTTAAGACAATGAAGAATAAATACCTATCACATGAACAAGTGCAAAATTAGCTGGGACCATGTTGACTACGGGACAGGAATTCACTTTGCTGTTAAGTTGGTTTATGGCAGAGCTGACTGGCCACAGGGTGTGATCCAACAGCACATCCCCTGCTGCAGGAGACGACCAGGACAGCAGGACATGGCCTTGGTCTGTATTTACAGCTTACTCCATCCCACACCTTTCTTCTTTATGCGATAATCTGCTTCCCACAATATTTTTCTTCCTAAAACTAACATGAAAATGAGAGCAGAAGAAACATAGACTCAAACTGCTATTTGAGCAGCACTGGGTTACTAAAAAGTAAAGTAAAAAAAAAAAATAAAAGCAAGCTGAAGGTGCTCTCATCTGGAATAGAAGAGGCTAGACGGAGTGTCAGCAAGAGGCTTCAAGACAAGTTGAGGGAAAGATGGCTCTTCTTCACATCAATAGCAAAATGTCCCTCAGCAACTGAATCAGGTCCCCTCTGCACTGGAAATCAGCTTTCAGATGGGGCCAGTCACTCTTTCATATGGACTGCCTGTGCCACACTGCCACTGCCACTAACACCTAATTTATTTTGTCCATTTAGGAGACATCTAGTTATCTCAATTATTTAACAATGTGTAAAATCACAAACATATTCAACTACAATATGTTCCTCTTGCGTAAACCTCTCCTCTTGGCCACATACATAATGAAAACCCTGTTGAGTCAGTAATAAAATCCAGAAAGCTTTCAAGTCTCAGAACTGAATGTTCAAATTTTGTGGCTCACTTCCTTTTCTAACCAGACAGCAGGGCTGCCAAGAGAATTTCTGGGCGTTCAGCCCCTTTTGATATACATACACACACAAATATATATATAGCACTCTGCTGGGACTGGCAGAGCGCAGGAACTAATTGTTTTAAATGCAGTTATGAACAAATGCATTTTAAAAATAAATCAGAATACTACTAGTTTTCATCTGACAGAACAGACATCTCAGACCTGGACAGGGAAAACGATCAACTCTAGCTCTGTCAATATATAAATATTTGCATTTCACTCCAGCAGAGGAAAAATGCAGCACTAATTTTGGGAACAAACCTCAAAAATTCCTGGGTGGAAATACCATGGCTCTTTATGCAAATAGACTGGTTGCACATGCAAATGCGTGATTAAGGTACTGTGTGCATGTACAGGTCAGATTTGATCAGGCACACCACAGGTTTGGAGGCTAAGCCCTGCTCCTGAGAAGAGCAGAGCATCCTCACCCTGCTCTGGAGCCAAAGAGTAATGAGCAAACTGGGCCAATCACAACTGGGAAGATTTTGATACCTAAATATAAGGCTTTAAGGTTATAATACACAGAACTCTTGTGGATCCTGCCCAAAAAGACTAAATAGCTTCTAAATCCTTTGCACTATTTATAACAACAACCACCACCACAATTACATTTATTTCTCTTCAGAAGCAGTGCCTGCTTTTGTATTTATAATGTAAGCAGCATATTAAAAAGGGGACCAAATAGATTTCACATATGTCGGTGCAATCCAAGAGCAGCAGCCATGTGAAGGGAGGGCAACTATTCAATGAGTTTCACATGGCATGGAAATACAAAGCAAAGTTCAAGTCTGAGAGTTTTCCCACACTTTGGCTAAGTACATTACCAACAGCCACCGTACAGGAGCAGGAGGATCCGGGGCTCGGTGCAGCACCCCCACAACACTCAGGGGTGCTTATACTGCTGTGGGAGCAGAGGACCACTGAATGAGAGAGACACTGGCAAATAGGCATGGGCTGAGGAGTGAGACTCTGTGGCTCTTCACGTGACAGGCGGAGCAAGGTCATCCTAACCTACCCTGCACTCTAAACTGGGAGATTTTTACATCACTTTTGTGATGAAACTTTTCCACTGTCAATGGTCAATGAGTCAGAAGGGAGAGGAATGCTGTTTACTGAAAAGCTCTTGGCTCTAGAAGGAGTAAAAGGGAAATTCATGGGAGAGGCTAAGGATGGGTTCCGAGATGAACATAAGAAAAATAAAACACAGACAAAATATGGAAGTGAGGATGGAGGTGGAAGCAGAAATACCAAAGAGAAGACAAAAGAGAAGACATATCTAGAAGAAGAGACAGAAAACTGGATACAGGCAAAGAATAGCAGAAGGATGTAAATGGGAAAGAGAGATGAAAAATGGGGGGAATAAAAGGCGATGGGTTCCCAAATTGTCTACTATTGAAGTACATGTGCCTTTTTAAAAAATAAATCCATAGCAAGATGATAGTGATATTATCAGGATACCATTGGCCTTATCAGGATGGCCAGCTTGCTCTGGTAGAGGGTACAAAATAAAGGTGCCTGGCTAGTGAAAATCATGACATTGGTTAAAGTGGTTGGAATCAAAGGGAAGACTCACTGGTCCTCACAAAAATACCTTTCCTCCTCTTGAGAGGGGTCAACCTGTGCATTGCAGCTGCTCTGCATATGCTCCTATCATTCACAAGCACTCATCGTATTCTCACTTCTGTTTCAAGTACCTTGTCCTTAGCATACTCTCCTGATCCCCAGGAGTCAGCAATGACTTTTATCTCCTGTCTATAGAAAGCCATTGAAGCACAGGGAGATGAATGACTTGTCCAAGACCACTCTGGAAACCCAGAGCTTGAACCCAGCTCTCCCAAGTTCCAGGTCAGAACTGCAGCTGCTAATGAGACCCAAGAAAATGTAAAAAATGCAAATGAACCATCTTGAAGGTTTTATAAGTGAAAGTCCTGCTTCAGGCATGAATGGAGTAAGTGCAGACTCCAACAGGCAAATTCTTTGCCATCCCATCTCCTGAGTCCCAGAAATCCTGTTGATCTGGGCTAATAAATTTCCCTGAGCCCTAGACATTCTCTTGGCCTTCATCCCAAGCTCACATAAGAAGCTATTTCATAGACGAAGTTCTTATTTACAGTTACTCAACTCCCATAATATTTTATCTGAGGTGGCATTTTTAACACTCCCCTCCCCAATACTGGATGAACTGTCTCTTTCTTTGCTTTATAGGTTTGTAACTAATCTAGTTAAAATCCCATAAATATTGGGATGTTTCTGTGTTCCTCATTTAGACAGAAGGCTGGCTGAGGAAAAAGTCCATTCGCATTAAAATGATGGTGACATCCAGACTGGAGCTGACAATTAGTTCATTTTCTAAGGCTACTGTCACCATGCCAGCTGCCCTACAGGAGGTGACTGTGCATCAACTGTGTAACCTCCTAAATGTGTGATACTTGGGCAAGAGTGCCTGTAAACCCAGTGAGAGTCACCAGCCCTTGCCAGGTCTCACAGAGGGTTAATGTGCTATTTGCTACCCCTGAGGGGACTGGGCAGGAGCCTTTGCTTTACTGCAGCCCTGCGTGCTGCTCCAGCATCAGGGGATGTGGTGGGGGGGTCATAAATGCAGAGAATGTGGCTCCAGGGAGCAGCCAGCAGGCTGCCTCAGGCCAGCAGAACTGCTGGAATCAGTGAGTCTCAGTTTGGGTCCAGGACGGCCGGGTTCACTTGAGCCAGTGCTCACAACTGATGCACAGCAAGGAGGGGTGAGAGGGCCAGAAATGAGAAATGGGCTGTGATTCAGCTTGCAAAGAAAGATGGTGCAACTCCACCCCTTCTCCTGGATGTGCAATGGCCCCAGTGCTGCTGTGGCAGTACCAGCCCTTGGCCTAGGATCCCCCTTTCTCTTGGCACCCTCCTTTCCCAATGCTCCCTGGGCAATGGGGTGGCCTGTGCATCGTTGTCCCAAAAGGAGCTGGCAGGCAAGGGAGCTGCAGCCAGGGCTTGAAGGTAAAGGCAGCCCCTCACTCCTGTGCTGGAAGGCCCAGGAAGGAGAGGTGCTGAGCTGCTTTCACCAGGAGGATGCTGTCCTGCACTGAACCCATGGGATGGCCCCAACCCCATGTGTCACCAGGATGGCAGGTCACCTGCAGTCAGGAAAGATGTCCTTGGCAGATGAAGCTGGGGAAAAAGCAAAACCACCTCACCAGGACTTCTGACTTTCTCACATACCTGAGATGACTAAAATTTTTTTGTACATACTTACATATATTTAATCATAAAGTGCTCAGCTAGCCCTAAGACAGGCTTCTGCTTCCTAACTCTATATTTTTTCAACAGAAAACTTTTTTGACAAGTTAATCAGACCTAGATCTTCTTTTAAAAGTTTAGGTTTTCTTTCTCCAAAAGCTGCCAACTATTTAATCAGATTACAGAAATAAATTCACTTCTCAACCAAGGATGACTTCTGAGGAAATCAGAGAGAGGCAGATGCAGCCACCCATTCCTTGGGAACTTTCCAAAACTCAAATGTCAGTTGTTTCAGTTAATCAATGTGTGATAATTAATTGATGCCATTAATTTTGACCAGATGTATCAGCCTTAATGTCAGTGTAATTGAAGAGAAACTAATTCTCAGAAAATACTTCAACCAATGTCAAAATTAGCGTATAAAAAAATCTTCTTGAATGTGGAAGTGAGTTCCCAACCATTCCTGTCAGCATCTCATGTGTGGGAAATGTGTCCATCCTATTAGGTAGGGAGGGCTCTGCACATTTTGCTTTCCCCACAGCATCTGGTTCTTCTCACCTTTTAGAAATGGGCCTCCTGACAAACATCTCAGCCGTGGTCCTGAGCACCAGCTCCTTGTCTGTGGAAAACCACAAGCGCTGCATTCTGGCCCACATCTCCACCCACCCAAGCTTCCCCAAGCACAGGGTTTGCTGCTGTGCTCACTCCTGAGCTCTTCATTGCACACCCCACCTTCATCAGGGGCATTTCAGCAACAACCATCTACTCCTGCCAGAAGAACTGCCCATGACTGTCCTTTTCCCTGGCTACATAAGTGAGGAAACACTTCTTACCACACATCCCTACCATCCAGTTCTCTATTTTTGAAGTATGTAAGGCCTGAAATGTAGAATTTGGGATTCTACACCAGCTAATATTAATAGAAACATTCTCAGAATTTTTTTCCCCCCAGTGTAAATGGAACGCTTTCATTTTTTTAAGCATGTCCCTGCAGAGCTCACAGGCCAAACACTGCAGCATTGTACCTGCCCGGGGAGCACGCTATAAACACATCTGCCTAGCTGCTCTGTCAGGCCCATTGAGCTCTCTATAAACCAGGAAAAGTAAACCTGTACATTAAATATTTACTGTTTTCAGGGTGTATAATCTAGAAGTGTTTTTAGCAGCACAAGTGAGGCACAATTCTAATCAATTATTTTTATTTTGATGTGGCACTGTTAAAGGCTGCATGGGTACATCCTTGAAACCAGAGGCTCTCCTCTCACAACCAGTTACAAACATTATCATGTCAACTCACAACACTCACCTGAAAGACCCATCCTATCCACCATTTTTCTGCTCTGATCCTAAATTATCCTATAAGTCTGAGATCTGAGCTCATGAGGGGGTTACAGAAGCAGACTCCAGGTTAGGCAGTGAGAGAGGACAGTGGCAAACTCGTGGTTGGCTGTGCACAAAAGAACAGAGATGGATGCAAAGTGTTAAAAGAATTAAAATACAGAAGCAAACTTAGCTGTAAGTAAATAGCTGGTGGACAGCACTACTTTTCTTTTACTATTAGTGTATCAGCTAGCTTTTAATGCTTGCTCCATGCAGAAGAGCTTCTGCTTCCATCTCAACACTGACGCTAGGAACTCACATACAACAACAGGAAATGTGATGTTAATGCAGTCACAAAAAAGTCTCTGCACCAAAGAAGTCTACTGATAGCCTCTGCTAACTTTTACTTCCTGAGAGCATTGGTCACTGGGAAAACAGTGGGCAGTAGACAGGATTCCTGGCTGGCTCAAAGAGGGGTCCTGCTCCCTGAGGCTCTGCACACAGCTGCTGCATGGAGCCCATGTGTGGGCCCTTCCTCAGAACAGCCCACCAGCTGGCTCCCTCCAGTTTTGTTTTAGCCCCCAGTAGAGAGAAGGTAAAGAAAGATTCCATTCATGTAGCTTCTTCTTTGCTCACCTAGAAAAATCACTCCAACCAGCTCCCCATAACAGGACAAATCTTTTGTGTTTGTATGCTAGTCAAGTCTAGAGATGGTTTAGCACTTCTTCCCCATCACAGGCATGTAACACTGGGATGGGCACCTATTTGCACATTCTTGGATCAGAGCTCCATCTCCACAAGCATCCTTAAGGCACTTATATGATCTGCTGTCTGCCTGCAAGTCCTCCCTATCTGCAAGGATGACATCAGGTCTAATTATTTGTCTGCTGTTGATTTTTCCCCTGCACTATCACAGACTGGAAGCAAGAGGCAGAAGCAACTAATTTCCAGCAGTGGAATATCCCTGGAGGAGGTTGTGGCTGGCTCCCTTGCATCACTTAGCTCATGAAATAAGTGTGCCCAAGAGGAGAATACAGCTAGCTGCTACTGCAAGATGCTCACATAACATACCGGGTGGCAAAGGATAGGAGTCCAGATGGAGCAGAACAGAAATGAACAGTAATGCAGCAAACACAGCTAAGGTCTCACTGTGATTTAGTAACAGAAAATGGGTACATAGCAGAGAAAGAGCAATGATTTTGGACAAAGCCAACAGGCACCTCAGGGGATTCTGAAATTAATCCTGTGACATTTCCAGCAGCTAGCCTAGAAAGTGCAGTAAGTGACAGAAAGCACTGTGTGGCAGAGCATGTTCAGCATCCTGCCAGAGCAAGCCTCTCCTCCCATTCGTGTGCAAAGAAAAAAATAATTAGTCAATATTCTCTTATTTTTTCAAGAAAACAGCTACAAAAACCTGTTAATAAAATCAAAGGTTAAGCAACTTCTTTGACTGCCCACAGGAAACTATTCTGTCAAGTCATAAACAGCAAGGAGGAAGGGAAANTTTCTTTGACTGCCCACAGATCAGGGACAGGAAACTATTCTGTCAAGTTATAAACAGCAAGGAGGAAGGGAAAGCATCAGCAGGAAGGCAAAGAGTTCCCATACCCTGAACACAGGCAAGCCTTAAGGAAATGTAGTTGTGATTATTAATTATGATGAAAGAAAGCACCTTCAGGAAAAGAAGAGTTTGTAACATATTTCAAATGCAGAAAAAGAAAACAAACAAACCTGAAGCTACCAAAGAGAGCATGTTCTGGGCAGACAGGCCTACAACACAGATACAAACAGGAGCTGGTTGTCTCTGAGGCGCAGTTAAGCTGTAGACTAAGGCAGACAGCAGCTGACAACCATTATGGATCACAGCATGGAAGTGTGCTTTCATCAAGGATTCCTCGGGCACAGCCCAACTGACTGCAATCTCAGGTTCAGCTGGCTCCAGTACCTCCTTGCGATCATGAGAACTTTCTTCTGAGCTTGGTTATTTTGTCTTAGCAGATGTCAGTGCACATAAATTGCTCCACAGGGAAATCCTGCACTCTGAAGACCAAAGTTTAAAGTTGTTTCTGCTGAAGTCACTTGGGATGATTAATTCTCTGTGGTGAGATCCCTATCTGAGACCTTTATCTCAGCAGGTGCTGTGAAAGAACCTGTGTATGCCCCTGACACCTCAGCTTCCTTCATGACAGTCATGAAGTTCACAGCTGTGAACACTTTTCTGGAATTTATAAAGAGACTACAAGCTATATTGCTGTATATATTCTGCAAGCTTCATGATACCATGGGATGAAAACAATAGACATGACTAAGAAATCCATGTACAGCCAGGTGTAGCTAGGACCACCTAATGATTTTTATTTTGTGGTATGGAGAGACACAGCCCTCAACAGTCCTAGCATTGCAAACTTCAGCTGTAGGGAGGTGCTTGATGCAAGCTGCACCTTCTGGATGCAGCCTAGTGTTGAAGAATAGCTGCATGAGTAGGTGAACATTCACCCATCTCACTGAGGTAATGGTAGTCACTGGTGCTGAAATAAAGTTAATGTCAGATCCTTGAATGACCATGACAAAGGCATTTTGAGTCTCTGCCTGGGGAGGAACTGAGCAGGAGCTGGCTGTAACTGCTGCACATCTCTGCATCCAGCACAGTGTGAGGAAGCCATGCAGTACAGACACACAGCCCAGCAGGGGTTCAATGGGAGCATGCCAGCCCTGACTGTCAGCAGGGATGCCTCCTGCCTCTGTCACATTGCTGTGTCCCTTATGTCCATGTAAGTTGCAGGTATCCTGGTATCCATGTAAGCTGCAAGTAGAGCCGTGCAGTTCACACACCAAAGCAGAAATAAGCACAACTGAATATGACATCAGATTTTCCTTCTCTGTTTCCCTGCTGGATGAGGAGGCTCACAAGTCCCTCTTGCACCTCCACACAATGGGAACCTCCACAACACCGTGACAGCAGCCAGAGGAAAATGCAGGACTCTTACAAAGAACAGTGTGTCTCACTGCACAAATACTGCAAAGCAAACCCCCCACATGTTAGAAACCACAAGCAAGGCACAGACTGTACAAAAACTGACAGGCATGAGCATAGCTGAAGGGAGGGCAGTCGGGAAGAGGAAGAAAACAAATAGGAAATGCCATACTCAAAAGAATTCAGCATAAACTCTGAGCAAATCAAAGCAAGGAAAATCTTCTGAACCCACTTGAATTTTAGCTGCCAAAGCCTCCTGGCTACTTGGCTGCTCTGCCTGTGCATTGCTATGCTTAATTTGCCCCACTGGATTTGCACCTCCTGTGAGTGACTGAGAGGAGCCATTGACTCTGGGAGGACTGATTTAGTGCAGCAGGAACCGGCGGCCTGGCAGAGGCTGCGGGAGAGGCCCAGCCCCAGGTAGGTAAACACTGTGGTGGTTTAACCTGGCAGGCAGCTGAACACCACGGAGCCGCTCGCGGACTGCAGCAGGCTGGGGGAGGGAATTGGGAAAAACAGCACAACCCACGGGTTTAGATAAAGACAGTTTAATGGAACAGGAAAGGATGGAATAAGAATAGTAGTAATAATAATAATAATAATAATAATAATAATAATAATAATAATAATAATGGAACATACAAAACAAGAGATGCCCAATGCAATTTCCCACCACCCCTTGACCAGTGTCCAGCCAGTTCCCAAGCAGTGGACCCTGGCCAGCTTCCCCCCCTAGTTTACCTACTGACTCTGTGTCATGATACAGAATGTCCCTTGGTCCATTTGGGATCAGCTGTCCCTGCTGTGTCTTCTCCCAGCTTCTTGTGCTTCCCAGCCTCGCTGGTGGGGTGGGGGGAGGAGCTGAAAAGTCCTCAGCTTAGTTCAAGCACTGATCAGCAACAAATGAAATTGTGTGCTATCAACATTCTTCTCATCTTAAATCCAAAACACAGCAATGTACCAGCTACTAGGAAGAAAACCAACTTTATCCAAGCCAAAACCAGGACATAGCAGAAGAGGGAAGGACATGGCAAAAAGACTGGAACAAAAAAAAGAGAAGAAAGGGTAGGAGAGATGGAAGAAACAAACAGCAACGGATAGGCAAAAGAAAAAGAGAACGAGAAAGAGAAATTAAAACCAGTACAGAAAAAGGGCTGGATGCTGGATTTAATAAGATCTTTCTCCAGAGTCCACATGGTTGTAAACCTCTGGTGTGCTCCAGTTTGGTGCTGGATACTTACTGACAGTGGGAGCACCTGAGGAGCCTCTGTCCCACACAACCCTTCATGCTGCTCCATGGTCCCAGTGTTCAGCTATGAAAAACTGTTGCTCAAGGGTGGAAGGAAATAAAACCAGGTTTTTTTTCTCAATTTGTTTCTCTGGAAAGTCCTTTCCCTGGAGAGACACAGGCCTGTGAAAATGACAGGATATACTCAGTAAATCTGTAATAGCTGCTATTTAAGCCAACAGTGTCAAATTTCTGCTTTGCATTAGCCAAGGTCCAAGCAATTCCCTACAGCATAAAAAGTGAGAAACCAGTAAAATACTCTTCATGACATGAAGCAGGGGCTATTTCCCAGTTCATATAGGCCAACAGAGTTCTGGAACAGTACATTACACTGAACAAAATCTAAAAAAGGAAGATACTCCAAACTTCTTCCTGTTTCCTGAAGTACATCCAGGATATGTAGGCACAGCCTGGAGTGTAAATGCTGGGCCATGGTTTGAGAGAGAAGCGTGTGCAGGGAAAGGGTCACAGTCTAACCTGAACTCCACAGAAACTCAACCTATCTCAAATGTTGTCAACTACTTGAAATTCAGGACAGGTTTGCTAAAAGGTTCTTCAAAGCTCTCGAAGCAACCTTTTCTTGAGGAAATGTAGGTTCAGTTAGTTTCCCATCAAAGTTGTGTGAATGTGTGGCAAGACACAAAACCAAGTGAGAAAAGGCACTATTCATTGACTTTTCCTGTGGCATTTGCTGAATGTTATGAAAGTCATAGATCAAAGCAAAATGCTCGGTGCATGTCTGTAAATTAGATATAATTAAACAAACAAATGTTTGCATAAATCCCTGAAAAGCAAAACTGGCCAATTTACACACACAATAGTGTGTTAGCTTCTTGTTTTTCAAAATTTTTGTAATTTTTTGAAAATTTTCATTAATCAAGGTATTGAATCACAAATGTTTTCCTCCTCATCATAATGCTGCTGTGTAAAGAGTCATCCTGGGAAAAAAGTACCAGTCAGATTGCCCATCTAAAAAAGTACTTTGGATTTTTAAAACTAAAGTACCACAGAAAAACTCATACACCTGTAAAACGAAGGGAAGACCAGCACAGTGGATAGCTTGAAGTCTAGAGCCCTGCTCCTCCTTGTCACGAGCTGGGGCTCAGCTAAATCAGTAGGGATGGAAAGTCATTACTACCATTACTGGCAGCCATCAAAGCTTGCTGGTGGTCTCTCTCCAGTTCTTGACGGACACGTAAAATAACTCTGTCATCAGAAATGGCACTAAATGGTACATACTGTCAGTCTCCAGAGAGCTGCATATCACTAAGGACTGGTTTTCCCTCTCAGCTGTTGTTTTTTCTGGCCAAATTTTGAGGCATACGAGTAATGAAAAAAACCGCTGCCACTTTCTGAAGCACAAGTTCTGGGCAGAGAGGGCCTGGAGCTTTCATCCCAACACCTTTCCTAACCCCCCAAACCACCACAAAGTCAAACGCCAAGCCAATTTACTTGAATGAAAAGAAAACCATGAAGACAAGAAACTGAAGAGGGGAAAAACCTTACAACGGGAACTCTCTCGGGCCTGGTCCGGGCAGGAGCCCCACCACGGCCGGGAGGAGGGTCTGTAGTGCTGAGGACATGAAGCCCTCTGCGGGGCACGGCCAGGGCCGCGGGGACATCCCCGAGGAGGAGGAGGGGCAGGAGGAGCCGGGCTCCACAGCCCAGCAGGCAGCGTCATCGCTGTCCCCGGCGGGACACCCATCGCACCGCCCCGCCCCGGGGTCATGGCATCCCCCTGCGGGACAGGCTGCCCCAGC